>VZSR01001854.1:7412833-7579775 GCA_013398615.1 Brachypodius melanocephalos
CTTTAGGGGACATCTCATGTCTCATCATTAAGGCTTGTTGGTTGTCTGCTAAATTCAGAACAGTACTTCTCAAGGAACCAGGACAGTGACATGTTAGGTTTAAAGACTTTCATCCCACCTTGTGGAATGAAAATACATGTGAATCAGGAAAAGAAAAAAAAGAGAAAGCACTTACTCAATATGAGACTAAAAATAAGATATTACAGCATATGATATTCTGAGTTCACTTAAATATCACACTTTTCAAGAGTGTATATAGTGCTATTTTATTTATTTTGGCCTGCAGCACAGTGTCTGTACTAAAGCTTGTATGCTCGGCCCTCACTTTAAAGCTGACACAACCAGTACAAAATTAAAATGGACAGCCTGATCAACAACATTCCCCACCCACATCATGCAAATCAATCAACCAGAACGACAAGAAAAGTGCCCAACACTCCCTAAAGGCTCAATTCCATATCTTTTAAGCTTCAATTAAAGCAGCTTTTTTCAATGCTCCTTCTCAAGTTCAAATGATGCAGAACTTAAAATGGACTCCTGTTTTACTTCAGGGAGTGGTAATTCTGAAAGGAACAAAATACGTTTTACAGGATATTATCATAGTACTATGATGCTTCTCTTGTGCAGCTATATTAAGTATATATACTAGGTTGATTTAAATAAGGTTCATTTAAATATGCTTTTCATGGTTAATTGCTAAATGTAAAACATTTGCAAATTTTAGACAAAACAAAAATTATGTGACACTTCTTTCCTATGAATCATACTTTTTGAGATTATAAAAGATATGTCCTGGAGTGGGGAAATAACTGTTATAGGTGAATGAAAAAAAAAAAAAAAAGTGAGTTCCAGCAACATGTCTTCCTCTTTCATAACTTACAATCGTTATATATTACTGGTAAGAGGAAACCTTTGAGTGGCCATAAGGAGCAGTAAAGGCAGACTCTGCCAAAATGATAATTTGAGATGAACGCTTGTCATTAACAGAAGGGCCAATATTCATGTAAATACATATTCAGTGTACTACTGATCAGATAACCAAAGTAGTTATAAAAATGATGACTTAATTTTTTTATACATATACGCACAAAGTAATTTCCCAGCTACATGTTTTAATGTAATGAAATTTAAATGGCTGAGTCGATTGTACTTTCACTCTTCCCCTTAGAAATACTTTTTTACAGTCTGGTACAACTTTCACAGTTTAGATGTAAGTGCAACATTGTAAGCACATACCCAGCCTGGATCTTTTCCAGCACCCTTCCACTCTGTTTAATCAATATTTTATGATACACATTTCATGAATCAGCACATGACTTGCTTCATACATGCTTGTAAGTAAATGTAAGCACTTTCAGAAACATCAGCCAGAGTGTGGGAGGAGGACAATATCCGTGAAGACTGTGCAAGCACATAAATTACTTTGGCCAGACAATTTACTGTCTAACTGCTGGGAACATTCACTGTCTGTGTGTATTCACACTCCCAGCCTGTATTCACTTAAACCGGTGTCTTGTGATAATGTGAACATACTTTAAGCCGCTTAGGGTTGTCTTTTTTTTCAAAGTTCATAGTTGGTTTATGTTTTTAAATGTCTTGTGAACTTGAGATAAGTATGGTGGTTAGAACTTTAGTGTCTCTGGAATTGGAGAGAAGTTTATCCTGCGCTTGCATATGCAGATCTATCTATAAGGCAGAGCGACCATCGCTCAGATTGCCAAATATTTTTGTTATAGAGATCCTGCTTCTGTTACAACTGTGTCAGAATGCAATTATTTGGGATGAAGTATCCCATCATGAGTTTCTGCCTCTGGCTGAACTGATCATAATTTTGCCTTTTCAAGAAGAACTAAGATAAGTAATTGCTAATTAAAAACAATCACATAAATCCCTTATTTGTAACTATCTTTTGAGATGCTTTAGCAGGACCATAATTCTGACAGGAAGGGATCTTGTTGACATGAAGGAATTCCTCCCAAATCTGCCTGATTAAGTTCTGAAAATCTGTATGTGTATGTGTGCACTTATATTTTACAGACTCATAGAAGGATTTGGGTTGGAAAGGATCATAAAGATCTGGTTGCAATCACCTTGCCATGGGCAGGCACAACTTCCACTGGACCAGGTGACTCAGAGATATATCCACCCTGCCCTTTAACACTTCTTGGGATAGAACATCAACAGCTTCTTACAGTTGCACACTTTTCCTCAATTCACTACTGGCTAACCTAACTGCAGAATTTATCTATATTGAAAGTAACACTACTGACAACTTTTTTCCTCACCTGGTTTTAATCAGTACCTGATCCCTGGCTAGGTGGGTGCTCAAACTGCTCTCAGAGACATTTGTTACTGTGACAGCACTTCTGGATGATGCTGAGGAAGTTACTCCAGCTGGACTTCTTCCCTCTGATCAGTAACTGAGTTTGGTTTTGGTGGTGTTTTTTTTTTTTTTTTTTTTTTTTTTTTTTTTTTTTTTTTTTTTTTTTTTTTTTTTTTTTTTTTTTTCCTGAGTAAACTCAGCAGAGATTCAGGTTGTGATTTCTTTTTTATTTAAAGAAGTGTTCAGAGACATGAATAAAAACACTCAGAAATTTAGCTGAAAAACTGTGTCCTAGATGTCTTCAGATGGATACTCAAGAGGATGACAGCAGATATCCAGTCTGTAGGGGTTAACATGTGCAGTGAAGGGTGAAGCAGCCATTGAAACACACAGTGAATGAGAGATGATCCTGCAGAAAGAAAGTGTGTTTGTGCAGTTATGGAAAATAATAATGCCTCCGCCACAAAAGGCGAAAATAACAGACACAACCTTTATCCTGTTGTTTTTGTGGGGTTTGTTTGTTTGTTTGTTTGTTTTTCAGAGTGGTAGCAGTTTTTCATTTTAATTTGAGGTTATTCTCATGGAACTAGTGCCTTGTCCACATTTTTGATCATGTGATAGGAAAATAAATTACACTAAATTAATTAATAATTACCCAATTTAGCACAACTTTAACAAGGAGGTGATGAGTATAGGATTCACACAGAGAAGCATTTGCTATAATCTAATGTTATATTTACAGGGACAAATCATCTCTGGGTGAGAGAGAGCGCTTCTATGGTATCCCATGTGTGGCAATCCTAGGTATTAAATTCTTTTTTTCTTTTTCATGCTTTTAACCACTATAGGATTCTCTGCCTTTCTGAATAATCAAGGAATTTGTGAAAGTGCTTTCCAAGAACAGAATTTTGAAACTGAAAGTAATTGTATGCAATAGAAAAATTATTTCCCATTAAATCTGCAACTCCCAATCAAAAGTGGGGGATACTTCTCTTCACTGGCATGACTGATAGCACTTGATAAAATACATAATAGTTTTAACTCAGGAGAAGATTGGGATTACATATTTCCTTCAAGGCCCAGCAGTAGAATTTCTGATGTTTGTAATGGGAGTTGTCTGCTGCACAGATTTGGACCTGAGTCTAGGAACTGTACCACTAAATCCAGAGCCTGATACACTCATATTTCATCTCTTAAGGGACTGACTGTGATTAATTGGAGTGGATAGGCTCTCATGCCTCTGAATTAAAGCTCTTACAGTATTACATGGGACTATATGAAGGGCAAGATGCAGTAACCTTCAATATGGGGAGCAGCAGCCTGCCCCTTGGTGATGTGTTCACTTTGTGTATTTGCTATGTAGCTCAGTTTTCCTGCATTCTCTCTAAAGGAAAAGATGATGACTATTGCTTGCAAAGTACTTTGGAAAATGCCAAGTATTGGTTCAAAGAAAATTTAACTTCTTTCCATGGGACACAAAGTGTTAGATGGGTTTAATCCTTACTTATTAAGTAGGAGAGGTTCTGGTGGAAACACACTGACCTAACGGGCTGATTTGGGATGGCAATGCCAATGCTTTTAAACACTCTTATTTTTCCAGAGTTAAATAAACTCACATCCTGGAGTAATGTTATAGAATTAACAAGTGAACTAATTCTCACTTTGAGTCTCAGAAATAATTAAATAGGATGAAGCCTGTCAATATTCCATTAGGATTTAAATGCATAGCAGATTAAGTTTATGTACCTTCAATAAACGACAGGAGATTAGATTATTAGATGGCTTCCTCAAACATTTGGGGATCACTTTTCAGGGTATATATTAGTGAACATGAGCATAAGACAGAACCATTCAGAGAGACCTGTAGGAAATTTGCAAAATCCTATGAATGAGTCATGCTGAGCAGCAGTGGGCATTGCACCTGGTAGGAAAACCTGTGACATAGCTATGGCCCTCCCAGTACACAAATTCAGATAGGTGGTACTGCGTAGACATGCTCAATCTGGCTTCCATTCTTCTGCCTTCACTGGAGCTGTTGCCTTCAAGCTACTTTCCCCAAACTAGCCAAGAATGTGGCATTCCAAAAAATGGCTGACTAGAAGAGCAGTACAGATAAGCAGAGCAAGAGCTAAGTTGCATTTTGGAATGCCCCATCTTCACGGCAGATATATTTATAGTGTGTACTGCAGCACAGAGGTTCCTGAACTATGCTTGGAAAGGCAATTTGGAATTTGGAACAATACAGCCATGTCAAGGTATCGTCTGATATGCTTATCCCCGGCTTGTCTCTGGGGTTTTTCTTCTGGATCTGGGTCTCTTGCAGGGATCTTCTGGCATGTTGGTTCACTCTCTCCCTGCTCCCATCCCTGCACTTGGGTTAACAGAGATGGCTGAAGGCAGGGGCCAAAACAGATCAGAAGAACACCATCTAAGTTCCACACAGCTTCATAGGGTTTTTCTGAATACTTTAACCTGGCCTGTTTCATTGATCTCATGTACAGTCGCATTAGCACAACAGTGCCACAAGGGCACAAGGACCAAGCACCTAGAAATCTCTTCAAAACTGAAGAAAACATGCCAGGGGATTGCTTGGCCATCGAGGTATTCTGCTTCACTTAATTAGCGCTGCAGAAAAGCTCAGCTAATTAGCACGGGTGTAGAGTTGCTGTGACACAGTTACTCCGCTTGCAGGACCTGGGCTGCTCCCTCGGCAGGGTGCTGCAGCGCGGTGCCCGGCGGGGAGCAGGGACGCGAGGGAGGCCGGAGGCGGACGCGCACCCCCACGCCTCGGGCAGCTCGCCACGCCTCGCCGGCGGCCAGACCTGCGCTCCTTCCGCGGGGGAGGCCATGAGGCGACACTTCGCACCTCCTGTGTCGGCCCCGTTACTTCCCCAGGAGATGGCACGAGCGACACCCCGTTCCTCGTCCGCTGGCAGGGTCGGCCAGTCGGCGGTGTGCCAAGCTCGTGCCAGCCTCTGGAGCCAGCCACCACAGCTCCCTGTGCCGCGCTGCCAGCGGGCAGGTGGTGACGGGGCAGTCCCCGCCAGGGCTGCTGCGGGGCAGGAAGGGAGGCGAGGGAACAGCCCCGCCACCCGCGGTTACCCCGCTCCCGTTCCCCCTGTGGAAACGGCGGAAAGCGCCGAAGGGCTCCGAGCGGAGCCGAGTCGGAGCGCAGCGCGGGGCGGGCGGCGGACCCGAGCCGGGCCCGTCCTCTCGCTCCCTCCGCTAGGGGGCGAGCGCGGGCGGCGGGCGCTCCTCAGCGCCCCGCCCCGCCCGGCCGCGCCCCGCCCGCCCAACCCAGGCGCAGGAGCCGGAGCCGCCGGCGGGATCGGGATCGGCTCCGTGGTCCTCCGCTCCGCACCTGCTCTCCTCGGTCCGCACGGTGGCGGCGGCCGCGACGGCCGTGACGGCCTTCTGCGCCCCCTGGGGGAGCGGGGCGGCGGCGGCGGCGCGGGGCGGCGCGGCAGGTACCGGGCGAGGCGGCGGGAGCGGCGCGGGGCGCGGGGAAAGTTGGCGCCGCCGGGGCGCCTCCGGGAGGCGGGGGCGGCCGTGCCGCCGGGGCCGCCCCCGCGCCTCCCTCCTCCTCCTGCACCTCGGCGGGGCGGCGGAGTGCCCGGGCGGGCGGCTGGCCCCGCGCCGGTGCCTGGCTGTCCGCCGGCCCCGCGGGAGAGCGGGGGCGAGCGCTGCTCCCGGCGGCTGGCGCGGGGGAAAGCGAGCGGGAAGGTGAGCAGCCGTGCCGCGCTGGGTGTCAGCCCGTCGCCCGCCGAGCCGTGCCGTGCCGTGCCGTGCCCTCGGGGGACGGCGCTGCTCCGCTCCGCGTTGTCCCTCCGCTTTCTGCCGGGCTCCGCGCCTTGTGTGTTTATCGCCAGGGGAGGGCACGGGAAAGGTCCCGTCCCGTCCCCGGGCTCCCCTGCGCTCGCCTTTGCTGCTTGTTCGTATAGGGCGAGTTTGGCTTCTTCTGTATTCCTGGCTTTTTTCCCCCCAAATCCTTGGCAGAGCACCCGACTTGAGAGTATTCTCGAGCCCTGAGTGCCTCGGGCGTGTTTAGGATTGAGGGGAGCGCTGCGGGCGCAGAGCGGCCCTGCCCGTACCTCTGCCCGGCTGGGTGTGCCCGGGCATCAGAACCCCAAAGCCCGCAGATACAGTGCCACAGACTGGTTACCAGCGGCTGCCCCACCACGAAGGCTGCCGGGGCTCCACAGAGGTTACTTTTCAGCATTTTGAATTGCTGACTTGACCTGTGGAGATAACAAAAATATCCAGTATATCTGTAATCTATCTAAGATATATATAATATATCCATATATGTCAAATGTGACAACTATTTGCCTCACTGGTGTTACGGAGCAGATGCAACAGCAGTAAAATAGGATACTTCTTTTAATATAAAATTCTCATTCATCTTGCAGCACTTCTCGTTTCCTCTCTTGACTGAACTTATCCGAAGTAATTAGTCAGTCTCTTCTTCTGTTGCTCCTTGCTTTCCTCTTTCAAAGATACAGTTGGGATTTTTTTGTCTTCCCTGCTAGGATGGTTGCTTCCCTTGTGGCACTCTTCAGCCTGTCACACAAATTGTTAGTGCTCTAATACCTATGTACCTGAAAGCAGAACAAGTTAGTTCTTTAATGCTATTAAATATTGATACTGCTACTCTGTTAATCACAAACTGTCATTATAGTAGAAATACATATATTACTGAAGCATGAATTTTGCACAGTGTTGCACTGAAAGGTTATTTATAAAAAGTGAATGTAGATATGTAGAATACTTACTTAGCTTTGGAGGGCAGTTGCACTTTCACTTTTTTTAAAACAAAATTTTACTGAAACTAGGTGTACAAGGACTTGTCCCTATTACGTGGGTGGGTTTGATCATAAGGGAAACAGTCAACAAACAGAACTGTGGGGAAGAAGGGTCTTCTCAGTTACCATATCTAGAAAGGCTTGCTCAGTAATGCAATACATATGCTAAATTTTTAGGATAGTGACATTCTATGGCATTGTCCTATGGCAAAAATATCTTGATAGGTTGGTGGCAAATACCTGATACATTTTTGTTTTCTAGTTCATAAGAAAAAATGTAATACTCTGCATAGTTCGAAGTACACTTAACAAAAGAGCTCATTTAAAGGACCAACTTCATGATAAGATTAATTTTGTTTCTTTAAACACTCTAATATTGCTGGCAGTGGATTCCTGGAAGAACTCATAACACTTGTCATCTCTCTCTCTCTCTCTGACTTAATAAGCATTTCTAATGTTTCCATTATCAACTTTTTGCATATTCTAAGACCAGGACAGTTCATTATTTTAGGACATAAATTTGGGTAATATCACAGTGGCATGTTGTAACTTAAAATACTTAACTCTTTACCCTCATGCTTCCAAAATACTTTCAGTACAAAGTAAGATACTGATAAAACTATAAAATGATATGCTATTAAATTGCAAAGCTCCATAACTGCTTCCCAATTAACCATTTTGTATTATCGGTGTAATATTCTTAAATCAGTAGACAGAAGCAACAAAAAAATAATAACAAAAAAGTTAGTGGTAGTATCATCTCTTCTTGAATATGTTCATGACTTACCACGTGATAAACCATTTTTTCATCCAATCCAGGAGTCTAAAATATCAGCTGATTTCTAAAGAACTTGATTGGACTGTTTTTTAGTAGTCAGTATTATTCCAGAGACAGTTGTGCATACTTTTCTAAGCTGTGACTTACTTTTTATATTGATGGGTAAATGATAGCTTTACGTAGACACTGTAAGAGTAACCTTACACAGGAGCAACACCAAAAGTCTCGTACACAGAAGTCATTAATGTTAAATTCTCCAAGGTGGACTAAATGCCAATACAGTGAGCAGTTCTTCTGTTTTGTCACTTCATTCTTAAATAATATTTGCTGTGCTAGCATCTATGCTTAGGTGTATTTGTTCATTAAAACTTGACAGGTGAAAAGTAAAATGTAGTTAATGGTGATGCGGATGATGGTTACCAATCTCGTTGTTTTATGTGGGGCAAATGTTCATTGTAAGTTTTATAGAACCTTGTGGCATGGGTTTGGTTTCAGTTGTTGGGGTTTTGTTTGTTTGTTTTTTTGACTGAGCAACACATTCCCTAAGCTTCATAGCTGTGAACGTGAAAACTGATCGCTATCAGAGGCAACACTGTCTGCTCATCTACTGAAAAGTTGGACATGAAAATGAGACAGCAACATTCTTCAGTTGTTTTCCCAGAACTACAGCTTTGAGTATACTAAAAAACTATTTGTTTTCCTTCCTGCTTGTATTTGTTGGTGTTTGTAGCATTGGTTTCTCTTCTAGCTACCTATGTGTAGCAGCGTAGTGTACATTTTGTTCCATGGTGTTGAGTGCATGATGTTAGTCAGCAAGGGGGATTTGGCACAACACTGCTGAGAACCCATAGCTCTGGCATTTTAGCCCCTGATGGAAGCTGGAGCATGGGATGGCTCCATACCTTGGGCTGGAGCAAGAGATGGCTCACTTGAATAGGAATCAATCAAGTAACTCTGAACTGGATTTGTCTCTTAAGAGAGAGTTTAGGCAACTGAATTCAGGCAAGGGAAGTGTCAGTATCAACTAGAAATGCTCTGCCTGTGGTTTTGTCTTGGAGTTGGATGCTTTTCATGAGCTGTACTGTTTTCTTGTTCTCAAAGCCTTGAAGTCAGGAGTTGTATGTGGGCTTTCCTCATGACAAGTGGGAATTTATGGGAGGTAAGTTACTCTTCTGTCGAGGTGTTTCCTAAGGAGAAAGAGCAAGCACACAAGCAGTTGGAGTGGAGTAACAGATGTGCTGCAAGTTTCATATTGACATACCTTGAGATAATTTATTCTAATCTCCTCATACCCTGATACCATTGCCTTCAATCAGCATGTACTGAACTTCACTGAGTAGTTCTAATTTCTATTATTAGCATTGTAATATGAAACTTGGTCATGTGCTCCCTATGGGTCTTTGTGTTCCTTCTCTCTTCTTTTCATATCCCTGCATTCATGAAATACTACGAAATCAGATACTATAGAAAGCATTGTCTAACAGCTTGCCTTTTTTTTTTGTCTTTCTTCCTATCCTCAAACAGCATTCACAATCTTGAAGAACCTTCTCCCTGCAGAAAATGCTGATACTTTGTACATGGTTTGGTTGCTTGGGTTGTGCTGAAATCACTGTGATGCTGAAGTCTGGTCATGCCTGTCTGCTAGATTTTGGTTTAGATTTCCAGCCATTACAGGAGTAATGGTAACAAAGTGTTGCTGTCTTCTGGATCAGGAGGAATCAAGAGAACCTTGATAGGTTCTTGAAAACCTTGTAGGTTCTTGGGGCATTGCTGTACTGTTGTTCATATGAGTCTCAGGTGCTCTTGGCTTACGAGTTAGAGATGTCCAAACAAAGTATGGGCACTGGACATACATTTGGAATACAGATTATCCATCTGGTACTCCTCAGGAAGATGTGAGGTATTTTTTAATCAGTTTGCAGAAAAAAGGTTGAAAAAGACACAAGCAGAACTGTATCTGCCTCTTCACTGGTCTTAGAGTTCCTCTGGCTTTGTCTGTCACTCCTCTGTGGTTCAAGAACCGTCTTGTCTCACATTGTCTTCCTATCCCTTTTCAGCATATATCTCCATCCAATAACAATACTTCTCCTGTTAAGAAATGCAGCTCTTCTGTCCAAGAACTGTCACCATTGATTCATCAGGAGAGCATATCACTGCATGAGGGATGTGGTGGATCTTTGCAGGCTCTAGGTCCCTAAGTCTGAATCAGCACATTATCCTAATGGCCTCTGTTTGAAATGAAAATCATTAGGAGTGGTCTTGTCTGATCTAGCTCTCTGACTAAGTTTCCTCTGTTAAACTTCTGCAAATATCTCTTCAATATGAAGATTACAGAACATCAGACAAGTAATGCAGTTTTACAGATAAAACCGAAATCCCAGAAGCAGTGAAGCTTGTGCATGCTATGAGCATATGTTAATCTGTCATATTGGCTGTAATTTCATCAGTTCCCTCTCTTGGCAAGTTTAGGTTTGATACAAGCACAGCAACATATGTTAGGGGGAGAGAGAGAGTGTCCCAAGCTTTGAATTATGACTAAAAACAGTGCTGAGGAAACTGTATTTTTCCAAATTTGGAGTTGAGAGGAAGTCTTCAAGATAAGTGATCTCAATCCCTTCTCTAGTGGAAGGAGTATTAGGCTTTCTGAAAGATGTTGTTTTGCCAAAAGTGAAATAGATTTTTTTTTCCCTGCCTCACCAGGTCAAAATACAGCCAAGCTAATAATTTGCATGGTTGCTTGTATTGACCAATACAGTGAATATGTTTCAAGAGGCAAAGTAGTAACTAACCCTTGTCACAGCCACCTACTCTCTCATCTTTGTCAACAAACAGCTTTTATCTTACTAATTCAAGCTGGTGGTGGATGCACTCTGAAATTAGTTAGGTAATTATTCTCAATCAATACTGTGTAGTACTAAGGTAGTAACTTATCAGTCATAGAGTTCTTGGTTCAGTCACTACTTTTGTTTTTGGAACTCTCACACTAATATTAAGTCATGCTGCTCATAGAAATTCATAAAAAGTGAAGCAAAAGCCAGTCCTCAGTTCAAACCTGTACATGTGTGTTATTTTAGTGAGAGGTGAAGTTTTACAAGGAGTTCAAGAGCTTTTTAATTATTCAAGGTGAAAGTAAAATTAGTGTGTTTTCAAGTTCTCTGCAAGAAGAAGAAAAGTGGGTGTACACGAAGTGATTCCAACTATTTAGTCTTCTATTGCAATGTAATATAAAACTTATTGTGTACTCTTCATTTCAGTTCACACAACCTTTCAAACAAGCTAAAATATTTAATTTCTGATGTTAAGATGGACGATACAAAACATGCTTCACTTTTATATTTTCTGAAGAAGAAGTAATGGTAAAGTTTGTGTGAAATCATAAAATGCTTCAGCCTTCATAGCTGGCAAATACAGTTGCAGTGTTTTAGTGGTAACTAATTTTGGTGATTCTGACAGGTGCCAGTAGTACTAACCAAGGCTTGTGTCTCAACAATGTGGTTTAAAGGTCAAATTAAACATGCATGTGCACAAAGTAAAGCTACCTTTTTTGTATTGCAAGATGCAAAAAGCCCCATTTCAAGCAATTTATTATATATTCTGAACCGGACTCTTTTCCTTTCTTAGCCTGAGCAAGACTTTAAGAGAAGGAGCAGCTGTAAGCAGCTGAAATCAACAGTGAAATATTTTGCTACTAAGTCAAATGCTGTTTTATTTCCACTTTGAAGTATGAAAGTAGTTATGATTTGACATCTTGTTCGTTGATTTCCTGCTATCCTCTCCCTCCACCCCCGGAGAGATTTTAATCTGGTGTGTGCAATGTTATGGAAAGCCAGCGGTTCATAACACCAAGCTGTGATGAGTAACCATGGCTATTTCCCTAGCAAGTTATGTGATACAGTTACGCTCTCTGGAATGACGCATTTTATGAATCAAAGCTGGGAGCCTGAGCTGTGACTTGTATACTTGTGGGATTTTGTACTGTGGTGTTGTTCTTGTGTTGTTTGCCTACAGTTCTGTGACTATGGATCCTCTTGTTCAACATGGGCTGTTCCCCGAGGATTGGCCCAAGTATGCAGAGGTTTGATCTCCGCAGTTTCACTCCATTTTGGTGGTGTGGGTTTTTTTTTTTTAACTTTAGGTTTTCATCCCAGATGTTGGATGTATGTGCAGTTGTATTCTGTTTCTACATCTGTGTCAGTCCAAATGCTTTTCATAACTTTTGTGATTTGTTGTGGGTTGTTTTTTTTGTTGTTGTGTTGGGTTGTTTTTTGTTTTTTTTTTTTTTTTTTTTTTTTTTTTTTTTTTTTTTTTTTTTTTTTTTTTTTTTTTGCATATTCTTACATAGATGGGGGAGGACTATGCTTCTGGAACTATAATGGTGTAGATAGAAACATAGCTTTTGATTAAGGCAAATGTGAACATATACCTGAAGTTAAGGACATGCAAATATTTTTATTCCCATAGTTTCAATGCTAGTGGTTTGTCTGGAAGAGGGTATCTTCTTGACTGTGTTGCTGGTATTCTAACTAACACATTAGGAGCCTGTAGATAAGGCAGACTGTACTTTGGTCAAGTTGAAGATCAGCTAGCACATGTTAAATACAGCTTGCCTTATCTTCACATTGTTCTTTCAGAATATCTGAGTCCATGTTTACTGTGGGAAAGAAAAGCATCTTTGAACAACCTAGTGAGCACAAGCTGTCCTTATTGGGTCTCAGAGGTTGTTGTAGGATGAGATAATTTCTAGGTTTTGCACATGGTTCTAGCCATACTTGTGTATATCTGTATATAAGTAAAGGTTTATTAAAGCACTTTGGAAACTTGTTTAAAAACATTTGTCTAACATCCTGGCCTACTGAGTGCATTAAATTCATAGTTAGGGTATAGTTCAAACTTTTATGATCTCCCTTGCTTCTCATTTTTGGATTCAATATGTCAGTGGATTGTGTTAATTATCAAAAGACTTTAAGGGGATAAAATTATTGAACTCTGATAGTTTCCTCTTTCACATAGAGTTGCCTAGACTACTGCTGTTTGATTAAGGTTTCCACCCTTTCCTATGCCTAACTCATTTTTAAGTCTTGATTCTCTCCATTTGTGAATTGGTGCAGTTGTTTATGACAACAATCCTTCTATTAATAATAGTGTAAACCTGGTTACAATTTTAATATCTGTTCTGCCCATTGCCATTTTCATCCATAATATTCTCAGATGCCTAAAAACAATGTCACAATTTTCACTTGATGGAAACTCATTGGTGAGCTTGACTTTGGGTAGAGCATAGACCACTGTAAAAAATGTGTTGTTCATTATTCTATTAATAATTAGTTTGAAAAGAGATCATGTCTTTTAGGAATATTTTTACAGAGAGACTTTATTGTTTTAATGACCATAAACCTCTCTATCTTCACGGCATGATTTTGTAAGTGTAGTTTATTTTGTGTGATGCCTGAAAATGTTTCTAAGAATTTAGCCATGCATGACTGCTGATTTAAAAAACTTAAGATTTCCTTGTATTTAATAAGACAAATAAAGAATGCAATAGTAGAACAAGACAGCAAAGACTGCTTGGAGAGATATGCAGCATTTGGTGGCTGTTTCATAAAATGTTGCAAGCCAGTGATAAAAACCCCATATTTGTTTATAACTTAGAGTTGTGAAGAACATTTTGGTGTGGAATCAATGCTTTCTGGGTCACTCCAAAAGTATAGGCAATTTGAGGTATCACTGAGAAAATTCAGATGTGCAAATATTAGGCAACTCCTAATTTGTGAAAATATTTGTGATAACTGTACTTTGTGTATATTAAATTAACAGCTTTTAATAAGACTGCACATAGGTGTAGGGGTTTATATTTGCAGCCACTGTGGAGGTTTTTCCTGCTCCTTGCTTTCAGATTTGTTCAGACTTTAGCAACAGAGTTTTTCTTTGAAGTAGTTGCCAGAAAGTTTAATAAGTGGAGAAAATTTCTGTGGGACCACACCATTCAGGGAGCACTACTGATATGACAAGAAACTGAAAATCCTGGACATATTTCCCCAGAATACTCTTGTAGTAAAGCACTTGTCCTAATTGTAGCTTTCTGTTCATTAAATTCAATGTTTTTTAAGCTTATTCTCCAGCTTTGGTTAGTGTGCTTTCTATTTGTATTGAAAATGCACATCTGGAGAAAAGGTACCTATCTTAAGGAAACTGGTGATTTGACACTTGGCAACTGATAAGGCTCCAGGATTAAGGGAAGCACACTGGCTCTTGGTAACTAGGAAGTGATTCAGTGTTTAATAGTGGGAAAAACTGTGAGTTGTGTGTTTTGTGGTTTTGGGGGTTTTTCATCTTATGCCTATTTTGAACAGAGAGTGCTTTATTATTTTCCAAATAAAAATTTAATCTTTCGATTCATTCATGTGATACATGGTGCCTTTGACCAGAGGTACCAAATAACTGATGTATCATGCAAGGTCCTGTTACTGTTCAGTTACAGAGGCTGAACTGGCCAGCAGCATTCTGCTTCTCGCCAGTGCACTTTGTGTATCAGGCAGTATCTCCCTGGAATGGATTGGGAACATCATACTTTTGTTGGAGCAAATTGCACAGGGTTGCAGCATTACAGTTACCTCTCCTTGTCACTATGAACAGAAGAACACCATTACACAGTTGTTTAAAATCAGTGGTAAACTGGTAAACCTTATTTATTACATGTTAATATGTATTGGCTTTAGATACTGGGCTAGCAGTACATTTGATTTTACTGTGAGTGTCATTCATCTAACTATACTTGGTTTCTAAACAAATTTATCTGACTTGTGAGCCATCAAAGGTCTTGTGGTAATCAAACAATGATGCAGTGGAATATGAAGTTTGGCACTTTCAGAATTAGGAAAATTTTCTTCACCAAGCGAATTAGCAACCTTTGGAACAGGCTGTCCAGGGAAGTGGTGGAGTCACCATCCCTGGGGATATTTAAAAGGCGTGTAGATGTGGCACTTAGGGACATGGATTAATGGTGTCAGTGCTAGGCTGAAGGCTGGACTTGATGATCCTAGAGATCTTTTCCAGTCTAAATGATTCTATGATTCTGATAAAGCTAATTGATCACTGGAGTAACTTCTTATTTCCGTTGACTTCTTGATTCTGAAAACACAATATAAATAATGTTTCTTCAGAACAACCCTCCATCTTCTTGGAGCAAAAGGATTGCAGATGGCTTGTGATTGTTTTATGTAGGAAACCAACCTTTCTCATGATGTGCTCCCCATTTTCTTTAGCTTATGAATAAGGACTCTGACCCTTTATTAAAAGGTGTTTTGAAGGAGAATATGGTCTGAAAACAGAATTTTCTGAAATTAATTAGTGTGATCTTAAAAGCAAGCCTCTAGAACCTGTTGTATTGGGGTCTAAAGTTAGCTCTGTTGCCAATTACTCTCAGGAGCCAGCGATTCTGTTACTATTATCAGTTACAACCTCTGTTACTTGTTAACCAGTGCGTGCTACCTTGGACTGACTTGGAGTAGTGTCATGTTGTGTACTACAGTCATCCTTGTTTGGGTTGGTCTTTTTTTTTTTAAACTTATTACCCAGGAAGTAAATCTTTCCAAGTATAAAACAACTGGCTTAAAATTTCTCTTTTGGGTGTCAAAGTAAGCAGCCAAAGACAATTACAAGCTCTGCTATAGAGGTATGAAGGAAATAAATCTGTGTGTTTCTTACTCTCCCAAGTGTCCAGCACTGCAGCTTTTTTATCACCTCATTTACAAAAGGCAAAAGTAGATCTGTCCCTCTGCCCCCCCGACATTTATAAACACATTAATGTAAACACCAAACATGATCTGTCTCCTACACTGCTTATCATCATAGAATCGTTGAATGGTTTGGGTTGGAAGGGACCTTAAAGATCATCATCCAACCTCTGTGTTGTGTGCAAGGACACCTTCCACTAGATCAGGTTGCTCAAATCCTCAGCCAGCCTCACTTTGAACACTTTCATGGATGTGGCATCCGCTGCCTCACCACCCCCACAGGAAAGAATTTTGTCCTAATATCTGATATGAATCTAGTCTCTCCTAGTTTAAAGGCATTCCCCTTGTCCTGTCACTATGCTCATGTAAAAGATTCCTTCTCCTTTTGTAGTCCCCCTTTAGGGACCAGAAGGCTTAGTTTATTTAATTAAGTAAAATTACTTCTAAGCTCAAGTTACTGTGCTTATCCTTATAACTTTTTTTACAAAAGTTGATTGTAGGCCTAATGTTGTAGAAGCTCTGAAGAAAGTGTTGCTGTGAGTGTCACCTCAGTTGTGTGGATGATCACAGCACTGCAGGAGCCCTGTGTGTATCAGTGGTCCTCAGCTGCCACGTGCCAGCACCCAGGGCTGTGAAATGGTCTCTCTTGCTTAGAGATGGCTCACAGCACTCCTTGAAGCACCTTTGCTTTGCTTTTCTGGCAGTGTGGAGAAAAACTGGCTTTACAACCATCTCCATGTTATAAGGCAAAGTTGAACTTTTAACATGGGTAATAAAAAAGCCTGTTTTACTGGATTGATTAGAGGGCAACTTCAAGGCAATCAGCAAATGTGCCTCTCGCCAGCAGATAAGGTTAGACAGCAGGGCTTTATAAATGTCCTTCTTTTCCATCCGTGGAGATCCCTTTTAGCAGTTGATGTGTGACGAGTAAACGAGGTGCAAATTTGTGTTTCTTCATGTGCTTATTTCTGATGTGCTGTCAGCTGGCCTCAAGCAACCTTGGGTGAAATAAACACTCTGCTCCTGAGTTTTGCTGTTCAAAAAGCATGCTGGTTGTCCATTCCTGCACCAGTAACATTCAGCCCTCCTGGTTTCAACATATTTTATTTATATAATGCCTGAAAGACATCGAACGGTGAACTATATAAAGAGGTTACTGCCTGCCCTGGGGCTGGGACTTGTGTATGAGGCTCTGCAGATGTCTGCATTGCTCTGCTCACAGGGCAAAGGGTGAGCAGGTGCTTGACTTGTGTTCAGTCACTACCTGCACTAGTGCTCTCTACATCCTCTCTCTGATGGCTGGGCAAGATTGGCAGTACAGAGGAATGTGTGGGACTCATAGAGGCCTGGGATCTGGGAGAAGAGGGGAAGGGCTCAGGCTTGGAGGGTTGGCAGCTCAGAATCCTAAGAGATGAGAGTAGTAATAGGTGCATGCTCAGAGATATCTGGGAATGCTTATCCTCTTAGGACAGTGGATGGTGCCAGAGGTACTCACCAAAAGGGATCACTGATATATAAATATTGGTTATTAATAATAAATATAGTATTTGATCAGTTAGATCTATTGTAAACCTGTAGTTACTTGAAATAAATATTCTGTAAATATTGAATTCTGTTATTCTGTTTTTATTTGCAGGATGCTTATGTTTACTGTTTTTATAATTTTGTTTGTGTTTTTTAAAATTAGATGCCTGTATATAAGGGGAAAAATAATATTTGCTTTGAGAACTATGTAACTCTGGGAACAGATTCTGCAGAGAAGTATTGAAGTCTTCCTTGCTGGAAGTATTCAAGGTTTGACCTGATGGGACCTTGGAAAATCTATTTTAAAGCCCTACTTTCAGGAACAGTTAGACCAGATGATCTCCAGAGGACCCTTTCAACCTAGTTTTTTTCTATGATTCTGTGATCTAGGTCATATATAGTCATGTTTTTCTAAAATATTTGTGGTAGCACAGTGGAAATTACATTAATCTTGTTAAAATAAAAGTTTTATTTTCTGTTGAAAATAAATGTGGGAAATCAGTCCACCAGTGCAATACTGTTGCCAGTACACAATGATAAACTTACTGAAAGAATTTTCATTGTTGTTCTATATTAGAGAAATAGCTATAATGCTGATACTCAGTTATTTTTACCTATATGAGAGCAGAAAGAGCTCTTAGTGAGATTGCATCCTGTAAGGAGTTTGCTTGGTGCACACCATGCTGCTTGAGTAGTGTTTAAAAAGCTAGTTTCTAACCTAATCAGAAAGTATTTGACTGTTAGTAGCAAATACTTCCCCCCACCTTTATTATTGGTTGTATGTAAATAATGAATACCTGAATGAAGATTTTATGGCTCATGCATGTTGTGTATGTATATGCATATATATGAAAATAACATATATAATGTTTGTTGCAGAACAAATTGAGCATGTTAAGACAAGCTCATAAATGGTAGAGCTATATTTGTTTCAAAACATTTTGAAGTAGGCATATCCTGTTGTAGTTGGTTTATGGGGTTTTTTTGTTGGTGGATTTTATTTTTTTTTTTTTTTTTAATTTGTTTGTCTGTTTTCCAAACTGGCCAGCTGTAGTGGTTGGCTTTTCTGGTGTCTTTTTGGTTTTGTCCCAGCAGTTCATTGTAGAAATTGTTACAAAGGCAATGTCATCTATTGGCATTCCCTGTATGACATTTCAAATTAGCCTTTCAAATTTTGCCAAGGTAATTCCGCTGTCTACTGCTTCAGGAAATAATCCTGAGGTCTGTGGTGATGTGATGTCTGTGTGTATACAATGTGAAATCTGTACAGTCCTGGAGAAGACCTAAAGATTTAGACCTGGTTTCAGAGTGGAACTTAAGGACCTCTTACTGGAGATAACAAAATCCTGTAAGCTACTTCATGGAAGAGTATACTTAAATATTCAAAACCTTTTATGTTAACCCATGACTGATTTTCATGTAACATTAGGTGCAGGGACTACTTGGTTTAGTTATGATTTAGCTTGAGTATATTTAGCAAGTTTTAGATACTGTTTCCAGTGCTTAACTTTACAATAAAAAAGGAGTACGTATATATGGAAATATTTTACAAGCCTGTTCATAATGACTCCTCAGGTTCTTTATTTTTTTTAATCTTTTCATTAAGCTAGTAAAAGTATTTCAAGCAGGGAGAAAAACAGTTACAAGGTCAACATTCCTCTAAATGAAAACTTTGTATTTTTTTTAACCTGGTGTTGCTAATAATTCATTCTTTTCTTTCTTGCTTGTTTAAATTATTTGATATCTTTATTTTCTTTACATTTAGATCAGCCCTACTTTTTTGTTTTCCTGGCACCTACTTTAGGACCTGCTCTTGAAGTGGGCAGCAAGGTGTTGGCATTGTGCTTGCCTTCAAAAAGAGATGTTTGATGTAGAAGTTTCTTATTCTTCCACCACTCCTTAGCATAATTGCAGCCATCACAGACCTTGTTCAAACAGCGCTGCTCCAGGCACTGGTGTGCTGTCACCTTTTCTGGATAGCTAGATTTATAATTAACTACTGTTTGCACAATTACAAATATTATAATTCAGGTGACAGCTCCCCTTGACAGGGCAGGGAAGCGGGGAGGAGGTCTCCAAACGGGTTAGTCCTGGAATAGAGGAGCTGGTGGTTTTGAACGCCCGCTCTCAGCGCTGAGCCCCCTCTCCCGGGGCAGGCACAGCCTTCCTTCCCCTGGGGTGTGTTCCGGCCTCGGCTCGCAGGTGCTCTGGCATCACCCCCACGTCGGGGCGGGCTTTGGGAGCCTCCTGCTCGGCCCTGGTTAATGAATAGCCGGGATCTCCGTGTTCCCAGCGCGGGGCGGCTTGGCGGTGTCACGGCGGCAGGGTGTGCTGGGCTGGGAGCCCTGCAGCCGCGCTCTGGGGGGTGGCGGTGGGACCAGCACAGCCAGCCTTCTCTTCCAAGGCCAGTTTTCAAACCTCTTTTGGAGGTTTGCATGGCTGAAAACCAGAGGAAAGTAGTCATCTGAAATCTGCATTTTTGAATTTTTGAATCCTTTCTTTACTGCATATGTAATGAGAGTTGTGTTTTCATACTGAATTTCTTATTTGATAACACTTGGTAGTAGCTGGACTTATAAATTTAGGAAAAAGTACTACAGCGTCATAAGGATTTAATTTTGCTTCAACTACATTGATATTCTGCTCTTTTTGCTTTCCAAGTGTTTGATTAATTGATCAAAACAGGTTTTGGGTTTGGGTTTTTTTTTTTTTGTTTTTTTTTTTCTGAAGCAAATTACAGTATGATTCCTCTGATTCCACCTACATGAGTAAGAATGCACATTTCTTTCTTACAACCTTAGTATGCTACAATACTGGTTTAATTTTGTACATCTTCAACAATGTTGCCAGTTTTTTCCTTCATGGTTCAATATTGGTCATTGAGCAAAAAATTCTTGGAGATCAGAAGGTGATACTTTGCTAAACTGTTGCATACTGAAAGCTTGGTGTAGAGGAAAGTAATTAGTATGGTCTGTGATGATGGTTGTATGATTGTATGATACTGAAAGCTTGGTGTAGAAGAAAGTAATTAGTATGGTCTGTGATGATGGTTGTATGGTTGTATGATGGTTGTGATGATGGTTGATGATGGTCTACCACCAGAAGAAAGAGTTGTCATCCTTGTTCTTCTGATGTTTTAATTTCTTTCTCCTTCTGGAGATATTAATAAGGTGGAGCTGAGGAGTTGATCTCAAAGCATTAAAAGTGAATGATGGCAAAATATTTTATGCTGGGTCAAACCTTTATCTGTTAAACAAAATGTTAAGACCTGTATTTAAGTGTAGCAGTGCATGTCTGGCACAAAGGTTAATGTGTGTATGTGGTCACTGTTAGCTGTCTGTACACGAATAATTTGAGTCATGTTGGAGAAAAAGGTGACAAATTCAGTAGTAAGAGAATGCCAGATAGTTGAATGAGATGCATCTGATTCCTCACCCAACTGTGCAAATAACTTTTCTTGAGATTGGCTGGGACTAAAAAGAGGTGCTGTCAAGGAAGCACTTCAGACTCAGCATGAAATCATGCTATCGTAAAGGGAAACCCACAAAAGATACTGAAACTTCAACGGGCATTTAAAAAACAAGCAACCATGACCTCCCAAAAAAATCTCATACAAAAAAAAATGCCTCATACACCATATTTTATTTCACAATAATCAATGGTTTAAACCCCCCCCCTTGCTCCTTTTTTTTTTTTTTTTTTTTTTTTTTTTTTTTTTTTTTTTTTTTACGATGGTAGTAAAAATGAGTACAAATCCTAAATATATTTTTTGCTTTTTTCCTGGCACTGATCTAGTTCTTCGGGAGCAAACTTACTTCATTTTTTAAAAGATGCCAGGTAATTTTCCTTCACTATCTTATCTAATTTTTTCTTTTTCCAGTCTCTGCATGGTTGTCATACCCATATTACCATTTGCTTTGTTCCATCCCATTATGCTTTATTCATCCAGTACTTGTTTTTATGTCTAGTCTTCTGCTTATTCTACTTGAAACCCCCTGTATTCTTCAGAGCCTGGACTAGTTCCTGATTCAATTAGTTGTATCAGTTCTGATTTATTTTTATGATTGAACATCATCTGATATAATGCTTTTGACATTTATGGAAAGGGGAGCTCTTTCTTCATGAATGTGATAAGAAATAAACCAGTAGGCATTCCCTTTTTTATTTTCCTCAAGGTTTTGAAGTGCTTCCCAGCCGGAGCTCTGCTATGAAGTTCTCTTAGACCTCCCTTCCAAACATGCTGCGTCAATTCACGTTGGCTGCTGGCTCAGGGTAGGCAGCCAGCTTGTCATTGCATTCAGTCCCCAGCAAAACTGTCCTACCAATTATTCTTTCTAGTCTTGCAGATTGCTTTTACTTTGAAAGAATTTCTATTCTTGTTGTATTGCTTCAAGATGGGGACTCAATGCTGCTGCATGAATTTAACCCGGTTGAAGGTTACATACCTTGCAAGTTTTGGCTAGATTTAGCAGTTAATTTGCAGTGCATGCTGAAGCTGAGGCCCCACCCCATTTTTGCAAGGGACAAACTTGCTTGGGTGAAATACTAGGTTTTATTAATAGTAGGAAGGTGTATGTGGTGTAGGTCAGAATTTGTACTTTGATTCCAAAGATCAGGTAGCAGTTGAGAGCATTCAGCATGTGCAAATATTGATGTCACATTCAGAAAGCTCTTGTGGGCAAGCAGACCACTTACTTGGTCATGACAAGGTACATTTTGCACTAGGAAAGCAATTAAGATTAAGTAAACTAAGCTGAGAATTTTTATTTAGGTGTAATTTAGGGTAGGCAGTCTGGAATGGGGGTCATTACCTTTGTTACTTATTACAGGGTAAGCTTAAATATTAGAGATCTATGTAAAGGTTTAGCTAATAGCTTTCAAATCAAGTTGTTCATCTATTTTATTCAGTTGCTAAGGTAGAATAAGCTTGATGACATCAAAGAACCCATTTCAAATTAATTTCTCCTTTAAAGCTCTCATGATGATCAGTTATTTCCAGGAAAAAAGGCTAGTTTGTCATTGATTTGCTGTACTGCTTACTTTTGGTCAATTGACTTGTCTCAAGCAAAACTAGAAATACAATGCTGTGTTTTCAAGTAGTCCTTGTTTTGATGCCTTTCCCTTAAAATGCACTTCTGGTGTGTTGCTAGGTCATGGAAGAACACAAAAGCAAAAAAAAAAATTATTAGTTGTGGACTTCTGTCCTGTTTTTCATTCCAGCTGTTCTGTGATCATAGCTCTAACCTGATGAGATGCTGCAGTCAACCCCCTCTACCTCTCCCAGCCCTTCTACATTAGGTTTTGAGGAATTTGCCTATGGGGAGGCATTGCCCCATTACCTCTGCCTTGCAAAAGTGCTAAGCAGTGAGGAAACTGGGAGAGATACTGGATCTCAGCATTGTGAGCAGAGCTCTTCCTTTTTTGCTCCTGTTTCAGTATAAACCAGCAATGCTGGCCTAGTGCCTGCATTCCTCTGTAATTGGTTGCCACAGCATGCTAAGATTGCTTTGTGGGAAGTAGATAAATATTCTACCTGCCAGCCAGGAATACAAAAACTGAAATAGAAAGGCTTGGAGGATGTCAGATCTACTTAGCAAAATTCGGTGTGTTTGTTTGAAAATGCTTGGCATTGTCTTGTGCAGTGAATGATTTGAAACTTAAAAACCAAACTAGCCTCTGAATTATAAACTCTGAAAAATAGCAGCCGTTGATACATAGGGATGCATTCTCAAAAATTAGATGGTTTAATTTTGTAAATTATGTGATCTTGGCTGTGCATGGGAGTTTTAACAACCTTGTAAATACAAGGTTGAAGAGACTTGCATTACTTCAGATGGCAACAGGAGGCTTGTTTATAAATGTCTGTTTGCTAGATCGCTGTGTTAAAAATGAACAAAAACAACCTAAATGGGCTTGAATTATTTGTGCTATATGTCAGTAGGAGAGTTGGAGAAGAAACAACAAAACACCAAAAAACCTGAAACAACCCCTCCGCCCCGTTTCCCAATGAAACCAAAGTGGTACTTCACTCAAGAGCAAGCAGTTCTTTACCAGACTCCTTTACAAAATCTGAACTCTAATCCATTCCATTTTAGGTCCCCAAACTCCTGTTTGGTTTGCCTGGCTCGTGCTCACTCTACTTTGGTGGCCTCATGGCAGAAAGTTTAGCAGGTATTTGTCTAAAAGCTAGCCCAATATACTCACTCCAGCGTGTGATGGTCGAGTAATGCTCTGCCTTCCCTGGTCTAGGGAGGTATCTGTGCTGCCAGGGCATGGCTGTCCAGCCTGAGCTTGGCACCAAAACTGCCTTGAATCCTGACTGGGAGGTTGCTTTTTGGCTCTTTGGGGGCTTAAGATAAATAATGTCTTGAAAGGGAGAAACTGACCAAGAGATGGCTGCCACTGGGTTTGCAGTGGTGGGAAGATGCAGGAACATCTGTTTTAGGTAAAAGCTTTTTGGAGTGGTCTCCTTCTGATATGGTGCACCATGGTCACAGGGTGTGTATTAATCCTGTAGGGTGGTGAAAAATTTGCCTAACAGGGATGTAAAGATGTAAATGTTTAGATTTTGCTAGTTCGAAACATACACTGTTTAAATACTGATGGAAAACCAGAAAGCACAAATTGTTTGCAAGCTGGGACTGTAGTATGTTTACTCTACTTTTTTCTTCACTGTGTGGAGGAATTACTTTCTTCTTTCAAAGTGAAGATGTCCAGGCATGTGCAGGAATTGGAAAAATGTCTGTCCAGTTTGGGTGGCAGTGTTGCTTTTTTGTTTGCCTATTCTCTTTGTGCAGGAGGAGGAGGACTTGTGCAAAAGCTACAGAGCTGCAGTCAGTGCTACTGCAGGTCCTGGAGAGCAGTTTGATCTTATTGATAACAAATTCTTGTGATACTAGATGTTTTGAAGTCTGTAGAACAAACTGAAAAGGCAAGAAGGAGGTGTGTTTTGGAAAGCTTGAAATACAAATATTTCTGTTAGTCATAAATGGGGGAGGAAGATGAGACGAAGAGAGGAAAGAATGGCAGTAAGCTGTTTATCTCTGGCAATTGTTTACTAAATGCAGATGTTCCTAGACTGGCTTTCCACAGTGTGTGTTTGCTTTTTCTTCTTGACTTACAAATATACTGGGTTGGATTGGGATGGGTCTTAAAGACCACCTGGTTCCAGAACCCCCTACCATGAGCAGGAATACCTTCTCTAGACCAGGTTGCTCAAAGCTCTATGCTGCCTGGAAGTTTTATAACTTCCAAGAGTGAGGATCTACAACTTCTGTGGGCAGCCCATTCTAGTGCCTCACCGTCCTCATAGTGAAGGTTTTCTGCCTAATATCTAAACTAAATTTCTCCTCTTTTAGCTTAAGTCATTACCCCTTTTCCTGTCACTACATGCTCATGTAAAATGTTGTAAATTTTCTGGAGGTGTTCTTCTCCCTTAGTCCCCTCACAGGGCAAATAAAGTTCTTACATGAATCTTCAAATTTGTTAGTCTGAATATGTAAAAACAAAAAGTTATGGTCAAAGTGTCAGGAGGTGTTTTAATTTTATCATGTTGGTTAGGTTTTGATTTTTGAGATACAAGACTTCTGCAGCACACTTTCAAACTCTTTCCTGAAGATCATGAAGGTAGAACTTTGTGTAATTCCTTCAACTAATTTTGTGAGACTTGATGATCTCCTGAACTTGTGTCATTTTGAACAGTGCTAGAGTATAAATTGCATTATAGAATTATAGTCGCTGGAAGTAATACTTTTTTTCTGTCTGTGCAGCCTGAAGTTCCCTTCATAACATAACTTTCAATTTCCATATTGCTATTGTGTCCTTCCTTTTTCTTTTAAGGGAAGAATTGCTGTGATTTGATTATTTTACCATTTTATCTTTTTCAATAGTATTCTGTGGTTAACTGCAGATTGCCAGTGCTGTGTTCCAAATCTGTTTGGGGATCTTTTGAAGCCATGGGTTTTATAACAGAAGTTTTCTGTTATGCTTAACAGAATATATTTCAAAACTTGTGGCAGAACGGGCATTATAAATATATATGAAACAGGAGTGTATAAGAAACAGTTCTGTGAAGTTTTAAACTTTAAGTTCTAAAAGAAATATGTGGGTTCAGAAAGACAATTCATAGTGATTCTGAAGAGTTTTTGTTCATTAACACAATTTACAAGGTAGGTTTTCTTCTGAGATCTGAAATGTTTTCTTGCAAAAAGTATGGACTGGAGTTTTTTGTTGACAGTGAGGAGACTTTTTCTTCCCAAGCTTGAATGGTACGCAGTCCTCTGTTGTTTTGAGGAGCAGATTGAATATTGCCCACAGTGCAAAACAGCGGGTAACAGTGGCAGGTCTTGATCTGCTACTGAACTGTGCCCATGCATGAAGGAAACTTATGTCATCTGTAATTTCAGGCTATTTCTCAAAAATCCAGCACCAAATTTTGAGTGGAATTTCTGTTTTCTTTAAAAGCTGAGTTAGCTTTCCATGGCATTAGTACTGATTAACACTCTCACAGTCATGATTAAGGTGTTTTCTTTCCTTCTTTCCCCCTTGGCAACAAATGACAGTCACCACTGCCAGCAACATCTTTCTGAGCTGACAGATTTGAAGGCCATTCAGTCCTTCTATAGCAGAACAAGTCCTTAAGTATAATCCACACTCTGGTTAGCTACCCCTGCTTTTTCAAAGTTTGGAAAAATATGCCTTGGCAATTATTTCTGTTGTGATCCATGCTCAATGTGGAGAGGAGGAAAGGGACTGGTTCACGAAATGTCAATAGTGCCAGCATCAGAAATAGAATGTGAACATTTAGAGTCACAGCCTTTTGTTGAGTCTATACTCTGTTCTGTCTACAATCTGCTGTTTTCCTCCTCCTTAAAAAGCAGCTGAAATTTCTTTTGCTTTGAAGAAAGAGGATAAAATGTGAGGTACAATGTCATCAGTGCTGTTGAAAAGACCAAAATCTTTGATAACTGTAGCTTTAACATGCAAAATGCACTGTGTTAATTGGAGGCAAAAATTATAGAAGATCTTTTTTATTTGCTTGGTTAATATATACAGGAAAAAATTACTTTAGACATATATTTGAGATATGAGGAGAGGATTGTTTTAGAAAGCTGGTGTTTGGGGTTTTTTTTAACATGCCTGTACTCATAAGAGTCATTATCAGCAATTTGTGGGGATTTTTTAGGCCATTCCCATGCTACATTGGCAAATGAAATGTTTCAATGTAGATCAGTAGAATGGGTAGTTTTGAGACTGTTTGATTAATATCAAACTATGGATATAGTAAAAAAGTAGAATTTCCCTCTAAAAGCATGTTTTGGAAATATGTTTTAATCCTTAGAGCTTTGGTTATTTTTCTACATCTCTTCCTGGAACTGTTGTGCAGATGATTACAGTTCTGCTTAAATATCATAGCTTTACTTGGCAGGAGAGTTGACATGATGGTTCTTGTCTCATGTTATGTGTCATACAAAAGTTCCATGATACACAGTTTATTGCTAATAGAATATGAGGTCTTTTTTAAAATTCAGTTTTGATATGGTTATTAATTTGATAACTAAGGTTTCAGAATATTTTACTTGCATGTCTTTATAAATTTCCATGGTAAATGCTTACTTACTTGGTTTTGAAAATTTGAAGACATAAATTATTCTATATAAACTCATATATTTATGGGAAATGTTGATAGCTGGGCACTGCAGTGCTCAGCTTTCACTTTGACTCAAGTGTTCACTTCTACTCTTCAGTGTTGTTAGTGTAAGACACTACCAAGCTGGGAAAGGTCAACTTTGGCTTTCATTCTGCAGTTTTTATTTTGAATTCATACAACATTGCTAGTTACCTCCCAAAGGCATTATTTGGAAAATAAAGTAGTGGTAGCCCTTGCATTGTTTTGGTGAGATGATTTTCTTTTGTTCTGTGGTCTGCTTAAAGCTGAGGCGGGCAATAGAGGAAGCCATAGAGTTCCTGAAAGCTTTGATTGGCAGGGTGCAGGAAGTGAAGCAGCATGGTATTTACTGTCCTCAACACACTGGCTGAAGGTGTTATTTTCTAAATGGTTTTTGAAAATAAATATCATAAAGATCTCTGACGTGAGCAGTAAAAACTGCAAAAAATATGAAAGTATTATAAGTGTGTCCTGGTGTCATCTGTATTTCACAGTATTTTAGCAGTGTAGGGAGCAGGTGTCTTTCTTTTTCTTCCCACTAGTTTTTCTGATCTCACTCATTCTGCATGCGGTAGATACTATTTCTGTGCTTGTGCTAATCCTGCATCTCAGGTCTAACAATAATGCTTCATTCTCTTTGAAATGACACATTGGATCCTACAATGGCTTACCTGCATGGCTTTATTGTATGTATGTAAAAAACATTTGTGAAGTTGGCATGAGCGGATTTATACCCTTGAAGTTTGAAGAGTTATCCATATAGTCTTGTTTGATCCTTTGCAAATGTGACCAAAATATTTACCTCAGAATCTGGAATAATGGATGTTAAAAACACAACATCTGAACAACACTAAAGATGATGGTCACTATTGTTTTTCCATCAATAAGCTCCTCTAGAATTTAGTTACCTTTAGGTTATCTGATTTCAAGATTAAGTTTTCAGATAAGCAGTCTTTGCTGCTGAACATGTAGCTGAAAGGCTGGGATAATCCTTCTAACCCCCAGTCCCCCGTGTAAAGGCTATTACTATGTAAAGAGTGTGGTTATTTTGGTCAAATAATCTCTATTACACTGTGATGGCAGCCTGTTCCGCTTCTTCAGTCTTAACAGCAAGAACTGTTGGGATGTCTGAAGCTGTGCATGTTTTAAGACTCTTTGGCTAAAAATCTTTTTGGTAAATATTTGCAGGTAAAGCACACCTTTTTCAAAAAGGGTTGGGGGGGAGAGGAAGAAGGGTCTCAGAAAAGTTGAAATGGAATCCTTGTCTCTAAAAATTGTCCTAGAATGAATATAGATGTAATATATATATACAGAACAAATGTTTGATGTGAATATTCCCCCTTTTTAAAGGATAATTTGGTCACTTAGTGTTTTTATTCTGCCACTGTAAGATGGTCCCCAACAGAAATGTTGTCCGCAGTGCAGCTGCATGAGTGTACATAGCTCCCAGGCAGCAGAACTGAAATAAGGATGGGTGGCTTTCTGTGGTGTGTGGCTTTTCTGCACCAGATCCTGCAGCTGCTCACACTGCTTGCAGTACCTTCTGTATGATATTGGTTTAGTGGGAACTCAGTATAGTGCTATAACTAAAAGGCTTATTTCCTCTCCCATCCATCTCTTCCAGTCTGTCTTTGACATTCATATGCAGTCTTGCTGAATCCAGAGTATAAAATAGCTGGATTTCCCATGAAAACACTTTGCAATATGAATTTATCAGGGTTGTGTTATAACAAAAAGCTAAATGAAGTGCAGGGAAGACTTGCAAATCACTCAATTACTCAATTTTATGCACTAATTAAGCATCTAACCTCTTGCAGTGGTGTAGGGATTTTTAAAAATTTATTCACCTGCCTCTATTGAATTTTATTCCAGAAGGCAATGACTATAGGAGATAGGTAGGTACCTGATTTCTAGAAATAGGAACAAATTATTTTATTTACTTATTGGCTTTTAAAAGTGAAATAAAACTAGATTCCAATTCTATGCTGGTTAGAAGAGGAAAGACTATTCACAATTACTTGTGGTCTGGTTTCTGTGTTTAGAACAAGACTTTCTTCATTGTACCCACCTTCATTGAAACTAAAATGCTTTGAAGTACGTTCTGAATAAACAAATAGAGGTGTCATACTGTATGTGGTCTACCCTGAAGGCTTATTTGTGGGTGAACTCCAGCATTAAGGGCTATTAAATGCAGAAGAGGTATCATTATATTTTACTGTGGAAGGATGTTTTCTCTTTTCTCTGTTTTGTACTGGTTCTGGTAAATCATGGGCTGGCAATATGTGCTATGTCTTTTTGAGGCATAACTTCAAAATGCCTATGTTTTTTGCTTATATGGACTGATTTTCTGTAAAGAATCTCAGCCTATAGGGTTTATTTGTGGGGGGTTTTTTGTGTGTGGTTTTTTTTGTTGTTTTTTTTTTGTTTGTTTGTTTGTTTGTTTGTTTTTTTCCTCTGGAAAACCTGAGACAATAACTAGAATGATTTAAGCCTTATTAGTGCAATTTTTGATAACATTCTTAGAATGCTTTGCTAAATCTATTGATTACTTACAGGGCAGATAATAATTTTGCTGTGCTTGAAAATATCATAGGTGTCAACCACTGGAAACAAGTCTAAGAAAGCCAAATCTTTAATTTTATTAATGTTGATTTTAACCTTGGCGCAAAGGGTCTCTATTGTAGTGATATTGCTGCCTTTCTTAAAGAGCAGTGGTTTGAAAACTTGCAGCTACTGCTTTGGAAGCTGTGTATCTACACACATGCACCAACTTTCAACACGCACATTGACCTTTATTCCTGTTCTAAGGAAGGCTTTGCTGCAACAAGTCTTTTATTCTTTGTATCTCAATTTGGAGATATTTTTATACCATAAGCTGTAAGGCTTAATCATCTAAGTCTTTCATGCTTGTTCTATATTTATGGTTTAATTGCTTTGGATCAGATTTTTTTATCTTTTTTTTTCCCCAAGTGATGTGAGGTTTCATCATGTTGCTTCTGGCTTCCACCCTTACTTTCTATATAATTTACATGAAAATGTCAGGAAAATTTTGTGAGGAAATAACTACAAATAACAACAATATGGTGAGCTGAACACACTGCTCAAAAAAAAAAAAAAAGTTTATCTCTTACTTTGGTTGTTGTTTTAGTAATGCCCAGTAATTTGTATTGTTGTCAATACCTCTTGGGATTTTCCAGCGAAACAGAAGAGCTGAATTTTTTATTAATGGCAAGGCATCTAGTTTCTCATTGGGTATGTAGAAAAGATGAAGCATTTTCTCTGCAGAAGGTGAAAGCAGAGTCTGGTTTTTTCATATGTAGTGAATTAAGCCTAATTCTTCTATTTGGAAAATCTGGCTGAATAATTTAGTCATCCTTAGGGTGCCCTGATGATAGACAGAGCTTTGAGGTGTGTAATTAATTCTTAATTACATGGGGCTGATGCATGCTGAAGACCGTTTGTATGAGTTGTCTTAGGGATATACATTGTTACAAGAACACCTTTACTTTGTTATACCTCTTTCCATTCCCATGTCATTTATTTTGTATCTTTTAAGTAAAGGGAACAGGCGACCATAAAATGTAACTGTTATTGAAAGGATCCGCAACACTTGGCCATGTTCTTAGCACTGCTGTTTTCCCCTTCCTGTTCAGGGGTGGTCACTCAGACAATGAAAGTCGATTGGAAGTACCATCCATTTGTAAACCACATTCCCAGAGATTCTGTAATATATATGATTTTTGGGAGGCCAACATTTTCAGTCAAGACTGTAATAAACTGAGAAAACTTAGTGCAGTAGTCTCCTCCTGGGAAAAAAAAAAATGTGCACCCATTTGCAGGAGTAAATTATCCCTGTGTACTCAAAGAAATAGAGGTGATAAATGATTTATTTTAAAAAAACCCAAAACCCTCAAACAATCACAAAACTATTAACAGTTATACACATTGCAATTGTATGTAGAAGATCCTTGAATGTATACTCAGCAAATCTGCCCTTGATTTAATTACTTGGTAAAAAAGAAGTTAATGGTAGTTATACTGATAATGGAGTCTTAAGGATTTTTTCACAACAACCTCCAAGCAGTTGGAAAGAAATCAAGTGCTGGTATGGAAAAAAGTATTTTTAAAAGTCAGTCTTCAATACAAAAGATGAGAAAAACATGTTTTTTTTGTTCTGCTTGACTGCAGTGTTACTGTAGGAGAAGGCATGCATAACCAAACCTGTCCAGAAATGTGTTTAATGTCCTTGGAAAACATTAACTTCTTTCCATAGCCACACTTGTATTTGTTTCTCCTATAAGCCTACTGCATGATTTCATTATGGGATAGAATTCCACATGTTTGTTTTATACTTTATAACTGTGAAAATTTCTGTATTTTGGGGTGGTTTTGTTTAATTAAAATATACCTCCCAATTTCCTGATTTTTTTAGGGGAAACATGCTTATTTTTGGGAAAGGGGAAAAAATTTATAGTATTGACTTGTTGATAATGTTAAATTGTCTTACAGGTTGGTTTTGTTTTGTTTTTTTAATTTGGTTTTATTTCTTAATCAGCCTCCTTCCTGAGGCTACAATCAAGAACAGAGATTTGCATGTAGTGGCTGGTTCTGGTTGTTCAGGGCTGGAGGGCGATTGCTGGATCTTAAGAACTGTAATCTTAGAAGCATGAGGCTTCTGGTTGTGTGGGGATCTCAGACCCCTCTGCCTTCCCCAAAAGCAATTGCTCTTGCAAGTTCCTTCACATGCTTCTGCATGTTGTACTGGGGTCCATAAACCATCTCAGTAATCTGGCCCTATTTAAAATACAGCTTTAAACCCAGCTCACTTATGGCTGAAAATCATGGAGCAGATGCCAACAACTCAGCTGCTCACCTGTCTCCTGTTTTCCTTCCCTTGCCCTTTAGGCAGGGGATTCACTAAGGTGTTTCCTTGCAGACTTGCTGAGGTGGGACATGCAAAGTGGCGTGGGCAGATTCCTGTGGTGGGACATCTGTAACACAGCTCCCTGAGGAGCTCACTTTGCACCGTGGTGCTCAAGGCCATGGAGGTGGGACATAGGAGGTGTGGCTTTCTCTGCTGGGGACTCCAGATGGTGGCAGCTTCCTAGGGCTTGATTAGTCCCCTTGAGCTCTGGTTGACTGATAGCTGTGGCATCCAAACACTCAGCCATTTGTCCCTGGCTTGGCACTGTTCCTGTGGTCAGCTGGCTTCTTCAAGGACAGCTTCAGCTGGGGCTCTTTGCACGCTGTAAACACCAACCATGAACTCTGTGTTCATGGTGTGATTTTACATAAAATGGTAAAAGTAAAGGAGTTGCAGGTTTTCATTTGTGAACCCAAAGCAAACTGGTCATGCTAGCAGGCTTGAATTTTTCATGATAAATTTCCAACTTACTGCTTCATTTGGGGCATTGGGCATGTAGCCCAATATCCAACAGGTCACCTGAAGGTGTTAAACCAAAGGTAACTGAAACAGTAGCACAACACTAAATTTTAAACTAAGCACCTCTCATTTTATAATGAATTGCAGTATGTAAGTACAGTTAGTTCTTGGATAGCTTAGGTTATCCAGGAGACAGGCTGGGCTTCCTACAGAGGGACCATGGTATGAAATGGACCTGTAATTACTTGTGCTACTATGCACAGTCACTTAAATAAAAATCATCAATTTTATTTATTCAGGTTAACTTTTTTGCAGGTATAAGAGTTTTCCTTTTTTGCTGTTTTTTTTTTTATTTTTGGGGGGGGCTTTGGTTTTTTTGGTTTTTGGGGTTTTTTTTCTTTTTTTTTTCTTTTTTTTTTCTTTTTTTCTTTTCTTTTTTTTCTGGGTAGCAAGCACATATGTATATAAAATGTTATTGATGCTATTTTATTGGCTTCTGCGTTTGAAGCTAGAACAAGTGAGTAGCAAGATCTTGCTATATTGTAACACTTGCAAAAATAATGGTCTGCTGGAGAGGAATTAGGGTTAGGTATCAAAATGTCTGAAGGGTCTCCAAGTGTAGCTGAACTTGCAGCATGTTCTGCACTAGTGCTTCAGGGGCTGAGCACTGTTTGCTCCCTTTCTCTGGGAAGACCAGGAGCAGGATGCTGGAGACTCCTGTGATTGTTGCTCTCCGCTGAAGCTTGGCAAAGTTTGAATATAATTAGGGCATAGAAAAAGGGAATGGTAGAAGTGTAAGATAGGTTGGGGATTATAAGCAAAAGGGTCAAATAGCCTTTTTTTCCCAGAAATGGAGAAGTCTGTGTGCTGAGACCTTTAGGCATTGCAATGCAGACTGAGTCCTGAAGGCAGGCTGATGAGGCTTTGAATCTGGCTACTAAAACATTCTCTCATCTAGTGGCTGGCCCACAGTGAAGCATAGCCTTCCACTTACCCATCAGTGGACTAGAGGGTAGAGAGCTATTTCTGCAAATGAGAGGGGTTTTTTTGCCAGCTGAGGTGGAGAGTGGAGAAAAGACTTTGTAGTACAATTCATGTAGTCACTTGACTTTTTGGTGAAAGGTGACCACAGTGCTGAATAAATAGTTTAAAACTTAACTGCTAGAAAATTAGAGAATGTGAGATTGAAGGCTTCCTCTACAATCATAGTTTGTCGTCAGCTTTTTGTATACACTTGATAATTGGATGACTGTATATTTTATTTAACAGCAATCATTCCTGAATTAGCCCATTTTCTGGATATATTAAAAAAAATACTATGATTAACTGCAGACTGTATATCAAGAAAAATTGAAAAGCAATAGGAGTGTTTGGTGGTTTATATGGCAATTTTGTTAATAATTCTTTTAAATATTACCTCTTTTTATCTCCTCCTTTAAAAACAAAAGGAAAGAAAAGAGCCAGAGAAAACAAACAGCCAAAACCCCCAAACCACACTTTTTCCGAGGGAAAAAAAATGCATGCTGGCTAAAAAATGAGTCTTGATAGCTTACAGTTTTGATTTTAGAAAATATACAATGGTGAACTATCAATTGGCTGGCAAAAAACCCCATGAGAGTATTGTTGGAATTGTTAAATGCTGATGTGTGTCTGACTTCTGAGCTGTCTGTGAGAAGGCAATTGTTTTAGCTGCTTCTGAGTGTAGTTTACACACAGTTGAGTCAAGATGGATCACTGCCCTGCTTTGTTGTCTTTGCAGCCCCAAAAAGCCCGCTTCATACAATTTTACATTTCATGGCTCTTCATGCTTTTCATGTTTCCCTTTCAAAGAGATGTGTAGTAGATGAAATGCTTTGGTATTTTAAGTGATTTTTTTTTCTAAATAGTTCCATTTCTGTAGCTGTGTAAAAGAAAAGCCAGCCTGTGTTTTAAAGCAGATACACAAAAAAAGGGGAGATGGCAAGGTGCTATTTGTATAGGTCCTGTCTAGCTTGGCCAGCAGTCTATGTAACACTCCTATAATGAAAGTCTCTTTGTAGCTGTCCCCTTATAAGTGAGGTATGGTTTGGTAATTGCTATGGTAATTAACCGGGAAAAGGATCCTCTGCTTCGCTTGCCAACTGGCTTTAAATGCCGTGATGTTAATTGGTAAACTGATCCAGTGAAGAGAGGCTTGAAATGTTTACAAGCTTGTCTTAATTTAATTCCCCTCTTATTTCAATGAATGGCTTTTTCTGTTTGATGGCATGTTCTTTTGTTTGTTTTAATTTGTAAATACAGGTTTTCAGAGTTTTGGTTTTCATGAAGAATTTTTTTAAAAAAGAAAAAAGCCTAAGCAACAAAATAACTTTTTTTTTCTTGTGGCATGTTCTTTGATACAAATTTCTGGCTTCATGAATTTGTGTATGCTAGAGTGTAAAATATTGACATGTTTTAAGGTTATTTCTGCTTGCCTTACATATGGTGCTTGCATATATATTCCTGAAACAAAGTGTTACTAGATGGAACCAGCTTTGTATTAACTCAAGACTGTTCTGTCAGTTGAGAGTAAACAGAATTATTGTAGTGAAACTTGTACTGTAAGTGCAGAAATACGTAGGAAATGTAAAAGGGGGTAAGGGGTTTCCTAGTTACAGATGATAAAAACTTGTCTTGACGTTGCCTTCCTACTTTATAGTAGGTGTTTGGGGTTTTTTACTGATTTAAACTAAGGCAGTGGCTCATGCCTAGCCTAGGTATACGTTGCAGGGATTACATGTGATTGTCTTGATAATGGTCACATTTACAGCACAGGAGCCCCTTTATATTTATACATTTATGTTCTGGTTTACAAAGGCTAATTTTACAACTTATTCTTTTCTATAAGTAGCATTTGTTAACTTGGGGTGTAATGAGGTCTTCATGATGTTGTGAGTTACTCTGAAAAGCAAACAGAATTATAAGAACTGTCATTAAACATAATTTTTGTTTTATAGGTTATTCTGCAATAGTTATGAACTCCCGTTTACGAGCCTTAGGTGGGAGGATAAATAACATACGAGCATCAGAGCTACCAAAAGAGAAAACCCGGTCAGAAATAATCTGTAATGTCCACTTTTTGGATGGCTCAGTACAAAGCTTCAAAGTCAACGTAAGTTTGGAAAACTACTTTCTTTTTAAAGACATAGAAATTTGTTTGAAAGCTGCAGATGGAATATTAGACCCTGAGGCATAGTACCTCTAAAGGATGTTGAAGATGTAGCTTTGCCATAACAAATTGCAGAATTACTGCTCGTGAAGTGGGTTAAAAAGCGTTGTCTTAATTTACTTTCAAGCTAACGCACTTCAATGTCATAAAATCATGGCATGCAGATTGTATCTGGAAAAAGGTCTTCTATATGATATGGGAACCACAAAGAAACAGATCTGGTGATAATTATCAACTATGAATAAGTAATTTATTTTTAGAGGGAACTCCCAAACTGGGATGTGCTCCTCCTTCAAAGGACGGGTAAAAAGGGCTCCTCCTGAAGGAAGGAGGCCTTATAACTTCCTGTAGTGATGTCAGTACATAATTCCAGAAATGCAAAGATGATGGAAACAGTGAAGATGTTATGGCTCAGTAGGACTGTTCTGTTCAGTCTTTTGTACTTTGATATGGTTTCTTTATTTGGATGTGGGGAGGGAGAGGGGATTAATGGAGGTTTATACTCTGTATTTTTAGTGTATTTTATTCTGCAAGGTTTATAACCTTCAGTACTGATTTAAAATCTCAGTTCATTTTTAAATGAAAACAAGGGAAATAGCTTCACTTCTCAATCAACTTTCAATAGAATTATCTGACCATGCAGAAAAACTGTGGATAAATTTAAGTAGAATTGTGTGTAAGATTTGTGTGTATTTTTTTATACGATACTTACTTTACCCAATTTACCTCATTTGAGAAGAAGCATTTTGCTGAGGAAGCTCTTTGTTTAGATATCCTAGATTGCACAGTGGTTTCTAATAGAACATTCAAAACTACACTCAGAAGTTGTATTTTCTGAAGTCTTATTACAGTTCTCTGCAGACTGATTTTGTTTACTTTGTCTGTTGGACATTAATTGAAATATAAATTATCTGATAGGTTAAAAGGGTTTTTTTCACCGTAGTATATACAGAATTAGTCTCTTTTTAGTATGTGTTTTGCATGCTATGTGTTCATATATGTGTGTAATATTGGGGAGTGGAGTAGAAGGAGAGTAAGTAACAGAAGGAGCAGCACATTAGCATACAATTTTCATTGTTAGTCTCCAGCATGCCCTAGGAATTGCTTTATCTGTCACTGAGATTCCCTGCACAAGGATCTGTGTGAAATGAGGAATTCAAGATGGTTTTAAATCCGTGCATAGAAGTCTATTTGTTCTTTGTAAATAGAGGTTTACACAGCTTTACGTGTAGTGCTTGGCCTGAAGTCCAGCACTATACAAGTGAAATTTGCTTCCCATTTCCTCCTTTAGGCAGTGAGTGCAAAATGGGAACCATTGAGAAGGAATTGAGTAGACCTTAAAGCAGCCTTCTGGTACCTAAAGAAAGCTGGAGAGGAACTTTGCACAAAGGCATGTAGTGCTACAGCTACATCAACTTCCTACTGAGAGAGGGTAGATTTAGATGAGATATTAGGAAGAAATTCTTTGCTGTGAGAGTGGTGAAGCACTGAAATGAATTGCCCAGAGAAGTTGGAGCTGTCCCATCCTTGAAAGTGTTCAAGGCCAGGTTGGATGGGGCTTTGAGCAACTTGGAGTAGTGGAAGGTGTTCCTGGCTGTGGTAGGGGAGTTGGAACCAGATGATGTTTGGTTTTGGTTGTAAGGAGCCTTGTTCTATGATTTTTTGCAATTCTGAACCCAACTGATTTCTCTCCCTACCTTCAGCATATCCCTAGGGTACCATTTCTGGTACCCTTCATCCAGGAATTGTAAGGGCCTCCTCCTTTACTGCAACTGTGATGCTGAACTGCATGGGGGTGATGTGGGACTCATTGCTCTGCTTAAGACAGGCAGGGAGTGTGGCTTCTCTGCTGTGTTATGGACTAAGGAAAGGAAGAGGTTTCACAGAAGATTCATATTCTTTGAGTACTAAGCTGTCATACTGGTAATGAGGGAGGGTACACTTTTCTGTGAGAATGGCCCTTCCTGATTATCTAACCTTGATATCAGCCTAAGAATAAGGCTTTGCCACACTCTGGTAGTGTCATAAGGTTCATTTTTCAAAACGGTTTGAAGCCAGCTGCAGAAAATTTGTATCCAAGTTCTGCTTACGTTAGCAGAAAAATTCAGCTTTGTAAAGTTTTTGCCTGACTCTGTGTTTGTGTGTTTATTTTAATTGTCAGCATAATTCAGTTTTATGTCTGTGAGCAGAGAATAACTTAGGTCTGTGGTCAGTCTGGGAATCAGCTGGGCATGTATTGAAGGACAATAAGTTTTGCTCTGAACAAATTTTCCCCACTAGCGAAGTCTGTGTTGCTTTAGAGAAACTGTTTCTTGTATGAAGATGTTTTTCTCCACATTTAATTTATTTCTGGATGACGTTAATTGACAGTTCTATACTTTAAATAAATTAAATATGCATATCACATGGCATAATTATCCAGAAGACAAATTAGCAGAAATGTATTAAATGGTGTAGTAGTACATTATTTAGATGAATGTGCTTTCTGAAATGAGTAGACATAGGTACAAGATACAGGGATAAAAAGACCTACTATGTCTTCTGGATATTGTAAATAAGTTTTCTAGATTTTTTACTTCCTCTGTTTTTACAATTATTGCTGAAATATGTTGAATTTTTCTCCTCTGTCAGAGTTTTGAGAACTGGACTTGAACAGGATCACCACTTCTAAAGTATAGAGTTCAGTGTTTTCTCTTTAAAAGAACTTCAATATTATCAGTGGAAAATTAAGATTGGGAATTCTTCAGGGTTGTTCGTAGTCTAGTGGTACTTGGTTCTGATCTGTGAAGGCTCCAAGTTTGTATAGATGTTACACTTGGAACTAAGATTAGACTAATATTCACATATACATAAATATGCTTTATGTTCATGGATGTGATTATATTTTTCATCAGCAAATAATAAAAAGTAAAAGTGGAAAAGCAGAATACTTGAAGCTTGGCCTTTGTCCATTTAATAGCATAAGGAGAATTGGAGAGTTCTCCCATTCTAATCTAATTGCAAGGGAGCTGTGCCGTTTTTCTCCCGGACTTGTTGCTTCAGCAGAGTAGCAAAGTGATTGCCTGTTTTGTTCAATGTTTTTATTTAAAATTTATTTAAATTGTGTTATACTACAGTTTCAGTGAATCTGAAATTTGGATTCATGGTATCAGAGTTCCTTAGTATAACTTGTGATATGTGCTGATTTTAGGTCATCGTTATCAAGTTCCTATGGGAGTACAGACAGACACATGCCACTACATGGCTTACAGTCCAAAGAGTATGTTAACTATGCAAGGCTGAAATGGCCTTTCTTGTTCCACTGTTGTGTTTCAGTACTTGGATGGAACGTGTCTAAAGTCCAGGCAAAGAATATAAGGTGCATGGAAGCTGAGAGTTGGAAATGTTCTTCCAAAACCACATTTGAGACAAAGACTTGACTGCATTTAGTGCTGAATGTTGGACTTGACTGTAATTATATCCAGGCTTTCTTGAAGCCTCCCAGTAAATTCTGGGTTTTTCAGTTTTATGATAAGATTAACTCACCTCTGTCCCTAATGTCACCTCTGTTGTGTCCTAAGACTATAGTGCATAGGCTTTTCACCTGAAGAAAATGTTGCTGTCCTTCTGATATATACAGAATTTGCTTATATATCATGTTTGAGTGTGTTTAATAGGTATTTATTATATTACATATATTGCATTGTACAATAACACAAATTTGTCTGCAACTTTTGATATAAACATGCAGGAATTTTCTGGTTTTGTTCTACTTTGACTAATTTAGCAGGAATGACCAGTTGAGAAGCATGTCTCCAGTAAACTGACTTTTGAGAAGGGATAAAACTGACAGTGTCAGATGACTTCTGAATTGCATTGTCTGAGTTAATGTTTTTTCTCTTATTACCTGTGATTTTTGCTTTTAGACTAGTTGGCTTTCAGTAATAGTGTTTCCCTCTAGAAATAAAATAATGAGGCAGTAATAATTAAAAAAAATTGGAGGAATTGAAGCTCAAATTGTTAAGGAATGTTTTTCTTTTCCTTCCACCTCAGTTAAGTTTCTTCCAGTATTTGAGAAGGATTATTAAAATTGAGAAGATTGTTAAAATAACCACCTACAATTATTATTGATATATTTAAAATAATAGACAGAGATAAAAGTCTTAGAGGTTCTTTTTGATTGTGGGTGTGAGTTTTATAATTTTAAACCACTCATAGAAAAATGCAGTGATGCAGAATTTTTGTATGTCTGTCACCAAGTTTTCCTACTTGGTACTGTTTGATGATACAAGACAGCTTAACTCTATTCTGTGTCCCTGCATGTTGGAAGAACTGCTGTATGAAGTTTCAGACTGGCAACAAATATTTAGTTTTGTATTGAAACAGGTCAGTATACTCGGCTGGAAAGCAGTAAGACAGTGTGAAATTTGATGATGCCTTTGAGGACAGTGAGAAAGTGATCTGCCCTGCAGCAGGCTTGTTAGTAACTAGCCCTTTGTGGGGCATGACTTCATAATAAATGCTGAAGGAAAGAATTAGTGGAGGGGAGATTTTTCCAAAGTTAGAGCTGAAATGACTAACCTCATATATATGTTTGTTTTAAGTCATTTTGTGAGGCAGAGGAAATGCAGTGGGTTAAACCTCTGTCCTTGGATAAATATTTTGTGTGACCTTTATATAGGAAAATACTGCGGTAAAGTCTATGGAATCTAGAAACGTTATGGGGTGGGCCAGGAGTTGGCTGAAGAGGTGGCATAGATCTTGGTGAAAAGAAAATATTAGTGCAAGGACATTCAAGGGAGTTCATGACTGTCAGATTTCATTAATGTATTGCTCTTGAAACTTTTTTAAAAAATCAAAAATATTAAGTTTGAGGCCTTATTAACAACAAAAAGACACAGGAATATGAGGCAGCAGGTTATCTTGAACAAGGAGTCATTGCAGTGAGGGAAATCAGTAGTGTAAACTAATAGCTTTTATGAGATGAGGTAATGTTTTTTTAAGCTCAATTTTCAGTTGCTAACAATAGAGAACAGTGGCAGTTTGCAGACTGAGCTGCTCATGTTCTGAAAAAGGTGAGTGCTTTCATGCACCAGGCAAGAATCTTCAGCAGTGTCAAGGAAGTATTATTAGTGTTGGTCTTGGCATTGAGGCAACCCTCCAGGGAATGTCCCATGTGGATCCTGGCCACTTGGAGACAAAAGAAGGAAGTTCCACAGGCAGGCATAGAAAGTAAAACTAGGATCTCTGCAGAAGACTGGACCTTAGGAAAGAGCCTGTTCTGTTTATTCTAGATTAACAAAACCTTCCATGCTTGAATAAGAGCATCAGGTGGGTAAACAAATTCCAGGAAGAGAAAAGGACAGAGATGGCAGAAGAGCAAATTAGCTGTGTGTAAAATTACTGCGGAAATTGAAAGAAAGTGATAGCACTGTGCTCAGGCTCATGCATCTTTTAGGACCAAAGGACGCAGGCTGGCTGGTTGTGAATGAGTGTTACATTAGAGTGCTAAATTAGAAAAGGATGACCTGAAATAGCACATGAAGACAGTGGGTATTGTGTATGAAGTGAGACTGAATTTGCAAAAGCTTGTGTGATGCTTAACTGGGAGGTCATCATTACCACAAAGTGGGGGCAAAGCTTCTGCAGAGGACAGGGAGATATGGTTTACATTGCCCTGTCCTCTGAAATTATCACTTTGTACCACTTTACCTTGTAGAAGTTAACAACTTGAAGAACTTTGCATGCATATTTACCTCTTTAGTCCAAGGTTCAAAGAATTTCACCTGAAGTTTCTGCAGTTCTTAGCACAGTGAGTCTTGATCACTCCAGGTTCTAGGCAGTATTTGACATTAAAAAATAGTGAAGGGCTTTTTTCTCTTCATAATTGTTTAATTTACTAGAAATTGAATTAGACTAATTCAAATTCCATAAATGTTGTGGGAACTTGCTGTGGCATGGGTAGAATGTAATAGGCATTAATTATGACTGCTTTAAGTATTAATTTTTGGCCTATCCAAGTTGTAAGTTGTAATTGATTTGAAGACAGATTTAAATGGAGATGAATAGTGTGTGATTATGACGGTTGATGGAAAGCTTTTAATAGTTTGGAATAAAGATTGGTAGATGCTGTGAAGGTGATATAAGTGGAAAGTCCTTTGCAGGTGGAAATGTGCAAACTTCTTGAAAATGTTTCTTTTCAGCACAACCTTTGAAATTCTTAAGGTTATCTTAAGAGCTTGTGTCATTATAGCAGTGCAGACTAGTGAGGAAAATCCATGTTTTTTAAATTTCATTGTAAAAAAGCAAGAGCTTAATTAGGAGTGTCTTAAATATTTGCTCTAATGGTTGATAGGTTTAAGGAGAACTTGATTCTAATGCCCAGTATAGCTGAGCAGTGTTCATGTTATTTTGCCCTCCTCCTATGGCACAAGGGAGCTAAAATAGGATGTGTTGTAAAGCACTTGACACATTGTAATATTTGAATATCCTGTGGCTATGAATTGTATTGGAATGGATGTCAACATTCAAAAGTGGTGATGTGACATGCTTAGCCTGCCTCACAATATACCTGGGCCTCAAAACTGTTAATTTACTGAGTAAATTGAAGATTGTGCAGCATGAGCTGTGTGGTCATTTTTAGGTATATAGACTGAAAAATAATTCAAATGTTTATTAAATCAGTGCCAAAGTTAAGGAAATAAACATTTCCTTGAAAAACAACAAACCCCCTTATAACTGGGAATTTTAGCAAGAAAACTTGAACAATTTAAAATAACATGTTTTACTTAGCTTAGATTTCTAGACTAGATGCTTGATCTAGGCACTGGGAAAAAAAAAACAAAAAACACCAAACAACCAAACAAAAAACAAAACAAAAAAAAACCCCTATGCTTTTACTACCAGAGGGCAAGAACCAGAACCACATAAAAGTAATGCTGGAAATTATTTTTTCTAGGAACTGTGGAGAGGCAGAAGAGAAGTAAATAGATGTGTAGGTGGATGAGACTAGTGCTGGCTGAACTGCTGGATTTAGGGTAGGGAGACCCATGGGCACTTGCAAAGAGAGAACTGTGACTGCTGAGCAAGACTGTCATAGAGGGGAGCTTGCTTGCCTTTGCAGGGAAACAATGAGGAGGCTTAGCAATTCATATGTGCTGGGGAAGAGGCAGGAATGCAATTGTGAGGTGATGGGGAGATCTCTCTCCCCAGGTGAAGGCATCTGGCTTGGCATGAAAGACTGGAAGCATGGAAGTTGAGAAAGGAATTGGGAGATAATGCTGTTGCGGAGAAAGGAGACCAAAAGGAATAAGGAGTCTTGAAATCCAAACTAAAAATTAGCAGAAGAGTCCTCTGTCTGTGGTCTTGTCCTGCCTCATTTGTAATGAAACCTGATATTCTTGAACACCTTCTTTCATCAAAGTATCTATCCCGTCCCCTGAAATTACTGCTTTTGGTCATAATATAACTTTAGGCACTGTCAAAAGTGTGCACCATAGGTGTGCAATTTTAGGCTTCTGAGTTGTGCAGGTGTTGTGATGATGCTTGAAAGTGTCTTAATTTTCTGCTTATTAAAACCCAGCCCTGGGGAAATGAATATGGTCAGTGCTAAAGATGAGCTTACTGAGGTCAGGAAATGCCCATTATTTCAGAGGGTGGCATCTGCTGTTTCCATAGGGCCGTTTTGTGTACACATATGGATAATTTCTGATGGACAAATCTGTCTGCATGGTGGAAGCAGTGTCCTGGATGGTGCTGGACAGAGCTGCCTAGCAGGTGCATGGTGCCATGGCTTTGTGTGACAAGGAATGCATGGTTGCATGGCCCTTACCTCTCACTGACAGTTCAGTTTCTAAGCTGGATGTTAGGCCTGTGACATTTCAGAAAAAAGTCAGATTTGATCAGTTTGACTTTGCCAGCAGCCTGTTTGAAAGGTGGGGAGTGGGAATGTGCAGCTGGGGTAGAAGGAGGGCACAAAACTGCTGCTCTTAGTGGTCACACAGCCTTTACAGGCCTGTGTGGACTCACATTTATTGTGAGATCTCAACTGTTTTCTCTGAAAGTTAAATAAGATGGGAGACTGCTGGAGAGGAAAAGGTGTTCGCAGCATTGGGTGCTGCGTACATTGTTTTCTCCACTTGTGACTTTACTCCAGAGAAATGGGCACAGCTTCTCACAGGAGGCCAGCAGCCTGATATGGTAACACTGAGCATTCAAGTCACAAATGAGCTGCTAGGAGTTCAGCTCTAGCAGTAGAAAATATTGGATAATATTCCATCCTCCAAAATAAGATGGGCCAAGTGGGTGTCCTTTGCTTGAAATTTTGGTTTTCCCTTCCCATCTTTTTAAATAGGAGGAATGCTCCTATGGGATAAGGGAAGATTATGGAATACGTTGCTGTTTAAAACACTGAATCACAACAGTGTTGTACCCTATTAAAAAAATAATAAAAATCTGTCTTCTGAACAGGACTTACTCGGCTGTTCTATTATTCAAAAAGTTTAAGCCAAGGATTAAATTGGCTTTTAAGTGAACAGTCTTACATGCTGAGCAAGACTGGGGCCAGCCACAGTAATGTGGCTTGTACATTAAGTCCTTTGTTTCAAGAGATTATTTTTAAAAAATCAAGAAATTTTCTTAAGAAATCAGAATTTAATAAAACCAGAGCTGTTTTTTAAAGAAATTTGTTACAGAATAAAGTTCTTGTCTTTCGCAGTTCAAATAATTTTCCTCTGAGCTTTTGTTTTTTTGGTTTGGGGTTTTTTTGGGTTGGAGTTTTTATGTATGCAGATTATTTCTGCTTTTAAGAGAGACTACTTGTGCTTTTAAGATTTGGAAAAATCTTAAACTAATTAGGAAACTTTTTCTTTTATTTTCTTTATCTCAGTTTAAAAAAGCAAACTGGCCTGATTTTTGTTCTGTCCAGCAATTCTGTATACAAAAATCTAGAGCTAAGATGCCATACAGCTCTGTACTCACCAAATACCATTGCAAGCAAAACAGATTGAACTTGTAGATGATCATTGAATTTACTACAAACAAAACCAGAGTGGGATGAGAAGTAAAATAAATCTTAAAAACACCTTTCCACCACGCATCCCTCCTTCTCAGGCTCTGCCTTCTCCCCTGCAGTGGCACAGGGAGACAGGGAATGAGGATTTTGGTCAGTTTGCCACAGGTTGTTTCTCCTGCTGCTCGGGGAGAGGAGTCCTTTCCCTGCTCCAGCATGGGATCCCTCCCACAAGAGCCATTTCTCCATAAATTTCCTCAATTGGCTTCCTACAGGCCACAGTTCTTCCCAAGTTGCTGCAATAGGAACCGCTCTTCCCTGAGGTGTGCAGTCCTTCAGGGTCCCAGGCTCTACCAGCAAACCTGCTCCGCTGTGGGTTTCTCTCTTCATGGGTCTACAGGTCCCTGCCAGGAGCCTGGTCCACCTCCGGGTTCTCATTGATTCACAACCTCCTTCCAGGCATCCACCTGCTGTGGCATGGGATCCTCCACAGGTGGATCTCTGGCTCTCTTGTGGGACTCCATGGGCTGCAGGGACAGAGCTGCTCCACCATGGTCTGCAGGGGAATCTCTGCTCTGGTGCCTCCCCGGTATGAAAATTGAGCCACAGAAACCCAATGCAGCAAGCCATCTATTACTTATTAGCATATTTAGGATTGCAGTCTTGTTGAGGGTTTTTTGTTTTTTTTTTTCTTTCCTTGTTTGGTGGGTTTTTCTAAATATAATTGGTTCACAGTGTTCTTTGGCAGAAGTTGGTTAGTCTGTTCTCCACAATGCCATGGCATGGAGATTCTTTTTTTGTTTGGGGGAAATTAGACCAGCCTTAGGCTTCTGATCTCTGCTGCCTGTTTGATACCGTGTTGCACCAGTTCTTCTGTGACTCCTGTCACGGGGGACATCCAGGCAGAAAATGGGGTGGCTGAATGGCAGCTGATCATGTGGACACTGAGGGGCTTGTGAGAGTGCAGGCTGAAGTGTGGGATCTTATGGCTGGATCACAGGATCCCACTCCTTTTTTTTTTTTTTGTTTCCCCATCTTAGTATACACTTACTTTGCCTTTTTTAGCTGGTGTGGAAGCACAGCGTGCTGCTCTGTGGTGACGGCAGGGGCCAGAGCAGCCACTTGTGTCTGCAGGCTGCCCCTCCAGAGAAGGTCATTGCTCCCACTGTGGGCAAGGGAGGAGTGACCTGCCTGTAGTTAATTTGTTGCACCCACATCAAGGGCTGGAATTCATGTCTGTTCGTACTGGGACATTTCATGTGCCTAAAATATTTTGGAAAGAAACCCAAACCTTTATCAGAAAAAAGTTCTTATTGCTGAAAAGCTTTGAACTGATGAATTAGCAGCTGTTTTATTCATGAGTTACATTAGAAAAAAAAAACCCCAAAAACAAATTAATTTCAATTAATTGTGTCTTAAAATGTATAAGTGTTGCAGGGTTTCACTTCTAAACTTTTCTTGTTTTCAGAAACAAGACACTGGACAGATTTTGTTGGATATGACCTATAACCAGCTGGGTGTGACAGAGAAGGAATATTTTGGTTTACAGCAAAATGAGACTTCAGTAGATTCACCTGTAAGTATAGTAAGTAATAAATGTGTGTGCATGTATATGTGTGTATAAATATATACACATGTATGTATGCACACATATTCATGCACACACATGTGCATAAAGAAACCGTATTTATTTGTAAATATTTTTAATCCATCTAATAGTTTTTCATTTCACAGCGATGGCTTGAACCAAGCAAACCTATTAGAAAACAGTTAAAAGGTAAGACTTGTTTTTATTATCTTAATTGCAACTTTGTAGTTCTGTTTTTCTGTGTTCGTATGGTTAGAACAAATGCATATTTTCCAGATTTTTTTCTTCAAGAGTGAGTCTTGTGTCTGCCAGTCTTTTTAGCAGATCCTTCTACTTCTTCCTCCTACCTGAGTGGAAATAAGACCTGGTAGATCATTAACTCTGATGCTATAATAGCAGCTAAACCTGGTTTCTGAGCAAAGGAGGAGGAATTTTGATTGAGGGATGAATTGCCAGTTTCGTGTATAGGTTCTGGCAATTTCTCGTCTCACATACAATAAGAACCCTCAAATTTATTTTATATTTTATTTATTTTATTATTTTTATCTGTTATAAATTTTTATTAATAAACAGCTAACCTAAAAACCAATAGCCCACACTTCCAGGTGCATTTTTTGTTCTAGTATATCTTGTTTTACACAGCTTTGGGTAACACAGAATGCATACCAAGAAAGAAAGGCCAGCATAACCCTGGCCAGAGAGCAGCTTAGGAGGCTTGAGTGGCACTGTCCCAGTTTTTGCTGTGACTCTTGAGGTTTGTTTTTCAGCACTCTCATTTCTACCTTGTGCTACAGATCATGCATTTTTATTACACAAAAGTAGCATGTTGGATTTCTGTAATTTAATATATTTACGTGTAAGATAGAACTGAGCATTATCCCAGCTGACACCTTAAATATATTTAGTTCTTTTCTCTCTTCTAATACTGAGGGGGCAAAGGAAGCTCAATAATGCCTTTTATGCAAAGTAGCATAGGCAAAGTCCTTTAAATTAAAGCATTACTACATGTATTTTCTTCTCAAAATCAGTGTTGGGGCATTGGGAGAGACTTCTCATAGTTTCTTTTAGTTTCATGGAAAAAAATACATGAGATTTCTATGTGGTTGTTGATGTAATTTTTCTGTAAATACAGAAATGAAAATATTAGGCTCTTTCCAGTTTAAACTAAAGATTGATTTGCTCTTCTAAAACATTGCAGGAGGTTTTCCCTGCACGCTTCATTTTCGTGTAAGGTTTTTTATACCTGATCCTAACACGCTCCAGCAAGAACAAACCAGGTAACTTCTGTTTGATGTTTGCTTCCATGAACTAGGAATGTGTCTTGCCCATGTCTGCAGCTTGGCAAATTATGCTTTATTACATAGATAGTTTTGTATAACTCCTGGTATTGAATGCATTTGAAATGGAGAGCTTGATGCCATGCTCATGATGAGTAGTTTCTGATATACACAGCTTACAACTCCAAGATACAGCTGGAGTGTAAGTTAGTACAAAGATGTAGATGTTAAAATATGTTTATTTGCGTCTTGAATTTTTTTTTTTTTTTGGAATCTGCATGCCCTAGGTCGGTCTATTTGAGAAGTTTTGTATCAACACTGAGTCAGTTTTGAACATGTGTAGTAGATTTAATGCTGAGGGTGTGGGAGGGTGAGGTTTATTTTTTTTTTGAGGAAGAACAGATAACAGTTCTTGTTTTCTAGTTTGCCCATTATTGTAACATGCAAAGATGTATAATGCTTCAGTTTACAGTAGACTTCTAAAGTTTTCTTTTTTAACCTGTGTCTGAGTTTTTGGAGTGGTGGTGCGCATGAATTGTAAGCAATTTTCAATTAATTTGTCACAAGATTTTAATTGAATATTTTTTAGTTCAGTGCCTGTAGTTTAGAGTTTCAAATTTGAAGGCATGTATTAATCTAGCCATTAATCTGGCATTTCTGTAGCACTTTCATTGCTTATTTATTTCAGTGACTTGGGAGTATTAGCTTTTTGACCTGTTTTGGTATTTGTTATATTATTCTAAGATCTGCTCTTTAAGGTTCTTCACATGCCCACTCTTCACTATCACTATAACATTGTCAAACACTACTAAGAGGGAGACTGAACTACTCTTGGAGAATTAATAGGTTTTTTCAGCATATAGTGCTAGAGAAATGTCTCATCCTCCATTGAGTAGCTGTGAGATAGACTCTCATAATTAGCCTTGATTGAGATTCGGGGTGTTTTGCCTTTTTAATTTTTTTTTAAAAGTTGCATTCAAAATGAGTATTCCAGGGAGAAAAAGAGCCCAGTTCAGTAGTGATTTGATTTTTTGTTTTGTTAATTGCAACATTAATACCGTGGCCCTGGAGTTGCAGTAGAGATGGCCAAAGATCCTTAAAAATGTTATGAGACTAAGTGGGTGTATGATTGCATATTTGTAAATGCCACTAATATTTGTTCATCTGTTTGTATGGTTTGCTGGGAAATCTAATGAAATAAAACTAGTATATGTAGCTATTTAAATAATACAATTTAAAAATAAATGTACATTTGTTTCTTTTCCAAAAAAATCTTTTCTAGGCACTTATTCTTTCTGCAGTTGAAGACTGATATTGCAGAAGGAAGGTAATGAGAAGAATCCTAAATTTCTCTGTAATTATTTTTAAAATAAAATTAAAATACTTTTTACCTGAGGGTATTGTTGCTGTAAAATTATCCCAATTATCCCATAAATATGCCTTGTGAAACATTGCTTTAAAGGAAAATGACATTGCTAGGAAATGTTACAAATTTTCTCATAGCTCACTTATTAAGAGCAGTTTAGAAGTCTGTTGTGAATGAGCTGTAGGAGATGCTCTGTGTCAACAGGCACAACATCAGCCACAGAGATATTTGGGCAGGGCTTGATGTGCCAGGCATGGAATTCCAAACCTGGGCACCCACAATCTAATACAGTAATCAGGAATGGCAATGGGCAGTTAGTGCTATAGTTTCTCCTGATTTCAGGGTTATATGACCTATTTGGTGGGCATATACCCAGTGATTTATTTGGCTGTGATTTCTCTGCGTTTGTACATTAAAAAAGTAAAAAGGAAAACGTGATCCAAGTATTTGCTGCCAAATGTCTGTTGCCTACAGGTGTTGGCTTTTTTCTTTATAGAGTCAGTTTTGGTCATAAAATCAGAGCTGTCTTTGTGCTTGGCATTTGGGTAATTTTAGTGTTTGTGTCTAGTTTTAAATACACCAGAATGCAGCTATTAAAGTAATGTCCAGAGCCCCATAAAACTCTTATCCTTTTTCTTTCCTGAATAAGCATCCAGCAAGGATTTGAGCATGTCCTTCTCCAATTAGTTACTTCTGTTCACTTAATGGTTTAATATCCAGTTGTACTGTGCTTTAACCATCAAACTTAGTAAGAAAAAGTCAGATACTCTTTGAAGATAAATTAGTCTTCACATACTGAACTAATTGCAAGACGGTTTCAATAGACCTAAATACAGCCTATGTTTAAATAAAATTGTTTCCTCTCCTTTCCAGGTTGTCATGCCCCATTAATTCTGCTGTTGTCCTGGCATCATATGCAGTACAATGTAAGTAATAACCAACCATTATTTTGTTAGTACATTTATTTGACCAACTACTTTTGTGGCTGTTTGGCACTGAAAAGTCAGGAGAGGTTTCTTTCCGTATCTATTTGTGCAGAATATTCAGTATGCAGGTGCAGGTTATTAAAGCAGCCTCCAGAGACAGTCTAAATAGAAAAAGGCCCATTAAAAAAAATAGTTGATACAAGAATAATGTTGCTATTTATGTGTGCTTCTGACTGCTGACAAAAACATCAGGTTTGTTTCGTCAGTGGAAACAAAACTGTGAAACTTAGTGTGTGTTACAATAGCTAAGGGAAAGCATTCCAAGGGAATAAGTGGTCATCTAGAGAACAGATAAGAGGAAGGTAAACTCATGATTAAGAAACTACAGTGTTCTTACACAATGTTTGTTTCATGGAATTTGGTTTGTTGGTTATGTAAAACTGGCCCTTTGCAATTCATTTAAGGTGACTCTACGTATAAGAACTTACATCCTTCTTATCTGCCTTGAACTAGCAAAAAAAAATTCAAATGATGATACTGGAAAAACATCTTCTGTAAGAAAACCAAATTGGAGTCTGAAAATGCCTCACAAGCATCCTCAACAGATAGTGAAAAACAGCTGGAGGAAGACCTTTCTCATTAAACAAATAAAGAAAAAAAAAACAAAACAACAGGTTGAGGGTTTAGTGGCGTTTACATATTTGTTAAAATAGTCAGGGGAAGTATGCAAGAATAGTTGTGTAATTATTTGGCTGAATCTCGTTTCTTTTATGGAAAGGCTAACAAGGCCCACAGAAACAATTGAGGTAATTTTTGTTTCAAATAAGGACCAAGCTAAAATAATTAAAGTGTGGTTTTCAAACCACACTTTAATGGTAGTGTGGTATCTTAGTATCTATTGAAAACTAATAGATACTATCTTAGTATCTATTGAAATCCTAAGAGTCTATGAAACCTTTGCTTTTTTTTTTTTTAAGCATGTCATATGTTTCACCCTTTTACAAAATGAAACTGTAATCAGATTCAAGCTTCAGTAAGAACAATTGAAATTTCCCATAGTATGTGGCAGTCCCAGTTTTGGAGCCAAATGAAATGCATCCTGCTCTGCTGTTTCTGAGGCCCAGTAAGGGCACTTGAAGGCTGAAACACTCTGCACCCTTAGGATTGCCAAATGAACTGTTGGTAATCCAATTGTGCTAAAGCTCAAAAATCACAAATGCAAAGGTTTTATCATAAAGTGAAATCAATCATGCCATATCTAGTGTACCCTGATTCCCAAAGTTGTTTCCCCTTCAGTTTTATGACAGTTCTCTTTTTAGTGCTTAGGCAAGGATACCCTACTAATGCATTTATCTGCACTAAAGGAGAATGTTAGAAGGACAGTGAAGATTGTCAAAGGGTGCTAGTGTGTTTTGATAATTGTATTTCATGGTGGATTCTGGATCTCCCATCGAGCTATTTGCCTGTTTTGTTCTAACTCCTGATAGTACTGCTTTTACCAGGTGGTGGGGATTTTTTTTGTTTCCTTTTCTTTTTTTAATTAAAAAACCCAAAGCACAAAAAACCTCAAACCCAAAAGTAATCTTATTTTGCTGTCTGATTTCCTTTTTGTTGCTGTTTGTGTGATACTGATATTTGTTCTCTGCATTGGTAAGGAATGAAATGTTTAATAGAAAGACATACTCCCTTAAGGTGTTTTTTTTTTTTTTTTAAACTTTTACCTGAAGATGATGGCATAGGAAAGACATTTTTGAAGTCAAGGGTTTCAGTCTCCTTACTGAGATGTTTGCTGTGATTCCTGTCAATTGAAATTGTTTTAAATAGTTCTCTATTAGTGTTTTAATTTCTAATCATACTTAGTAAGGAGAGCTGAAGTTCTTGGTGTGAGAAATCCATTCTCTGAGGTTGCCATGAATCAGTTCTACCAGAGCTATTTACTGCCACGTCTTGGTGGCTTTCAGGCTGCTCTCTCCTTCTGCAGCTTCCCTTGTATGCAGAAGGGGAAATCCTTGTTATCTGACAACCTTGTGGGTTGTTTATTTAAAAGGTGTAGCAGTTGTTGATGATGGGAGGGCTGAAGCAGATCTCTTGCACAGTGTATGAAGTTTGGTGTTTGATATTTCTGCTCTTGCTTCTTAACTAATTTTTTTTCCACGTGCTGGTTGTATGGTTGGCCTTCAGAGGCTTTGAGTTTTACAAGGGGACAGTTTTGGTGGTATCTGCTGGGATGCTGCTTCTCTGTAGTGCCCTTTGTGCAGGCATTTGGTTCTGAAATAAGGCTCTGACACCTCCCTGTGTGCTGCTGCAGCACACCCTGTGTTGCCTGGTGGGGCTGAGTTACAGGGGAATGCAAGAGGGTGTGAATGCTGTGTCTGAACAACATGTGACTGAACCTGATTATGAACATAGTTCAGACACTTCACGAATAAGTTGTTAGCATATTATCAGGAATGTGCTTTGTGACAAAGCAGTCGGTGGATTTTGAAATTTTTTTAAGAAGAGCTTGTTAAGGTGCATTTCAAATAATTCCATCGTTGTGAAGTTGGAAGGATAGACTCACAGTGAGAAATCTTAATGATAAATCGTGTGTTTTTACTAGTGTGAAATGGGAATGTTGTACCTTCTATAAAACCAAATAAGGAAACCTATACAGACTATTCCTTTTTTAAATTTCAAATGTCACAAAGCTGATTTAGCACTACCTGTTTTCCATCACTTCATGTTGCGAATTGCCATTTCAAGGCCATTGTTTAAATGCCGAGCTACTGGTATGTAAGAAATCCCATGGGTTTTCTGAGAATATGCTCTTATGTTAATAAATCCATTGCCGACTTGGGACTTGAATCTGAAGCACTGCAATAAAGCCAGCAAAGATATTATGAGTGCTTCTAAGCTTGTTTTTTCCTGAGCATCAGTCGCTCTTTTCTGCTGTGTTACTGCTCCTCTCAGCCCTGCTCTGAGAACCAGGAATCATCTCTAGCACTCTTTGGGACTTTGTTCAGAAAGACTGGTTGCTAGGGATTCAAATGGACTTTAACCTCCTCTAAGGAAAGGAAGGCTGGTGATGATGAGGAGTCAAGGAAAGGTGAACTTAGTGTGAAAGTCTCTCAGGAACTGGGAATAAGAGAGGTAGAATTTTAGGAAGGGCAGAGGATTGATATCCCAGAGGTAGAGGTGGGCTGTAAGACTTAGAGAAACATCAACAGCAGCTCCAGAGTGAGGCCTGACTCTTTCTTCTAACTTGCCTTCATTTTGCCTCATTTTATAGAAATTCGGTTAACCCCTCAGACTTCCTATTTTATGGAGATCCCTCTCTTTTCATGGTTAGCATTTGGGGATTTTTCTCTGTGTGCTCCCCAGCCATGCTTTCTTGAAGTGAAATAGTTCTCAAAAGGACATCTCATGTAAGCTGCGAGATTTGCTTACAGATCAGTCAGATTTCTGCATCTTTAACCCTTGTGCCTCAGAATCAAAATCAGACTGGATTAATAGAGAGAACTTCGAGCTGGATTTCCAGTCTTTGAAATCACTTCCTAGGTATGGTTGGGTAGTGTGAGGATTGTGTGCATGTCACATCTATTCTTCTGAAGCCTGAATCAGTGCTGTTCAGTCAGAGGTACCTTTTATCATGTCTTACAGTACCTGTCATCAGCAGTGACAGTGTTACATGTGTGATGGTGATGAAACTCCCAATACAAGAATCAGCTTGGAGAGATTAATTGAAATACATTCCCATTTCCTTCCATATGGTTCACTGAATTTTAGATTGCTGCTCCTGAGCTTGCTAGCATCTCTGTACAGCAGATCTTCTAAGAGTGTCCTGATTGTTTATTACAGTAACTTTCCAGCTCTTTTGGGCTGGTTTTCCTTAATTATATTTTACAGTTGTGTTAGGCAATACAGAGGCCACTTCAGGAGATCATTCCTTCAAGTATTGTTTATGTGATGGTCTTCCCTTAAGCCACAAATAATTTTTTGAACTATAACACTTCAAAACGAGGTACAGTCTCCAGAGCAGAGAACCCCAGATTGGGATACTGGCTGGTGCTGTATCTGAATGAGCTGACTTTCTCCAGTGCCCCATAGACTTGATATTATTCTTTTGTGTTTTTAAATTGGATGAATGTATTAAATTTTTTTTTTGTAACATAACTGAAAAGGGAGAAAGAAGAGTTTCCCAAAGTTAAGGTCCATGTAATACAATATTACACTCATGGTAACAGCCTTGAGTTGCACCAGGAAAGGTTTAGGTTCTGTACTAGGAAAATATTTCTTCACCAAAAGGGTTGTCAGACTTTGGAAGAGGCTGTCCAGGGAAGCGGTGGAGTCATCATCCCAGGAGGTATTTAAAAATTTGTAGATGTGGCATGGTGGGATATGGTTTAGTGGTGGGCTTGGCAGTGCTGGGTTAAGGGTTGGGCTCAATAATCTTAGAGCTCTTGTCCAACCTAAATAACTTTGTGATTCTCAGATGAGTAGTGGTGAATGCTGAGAAACAACATATATGGCAGAAGATCCAGATGCATTAGTTTGGCAATACCTCACAATGTTTTGGGAGTACTGGTAACTATTCCTTTAAGTCTTTTATCCCAATACTTTCTCAAAATGAATACTCTTTGTACTTTGGATTATACTTTGCTTTTCTCAATAGTTTTTTTGATTGTGTCTGTATGGTTTCTGAAGTACATGTTGTATTTGAGATGCAGAAACAGCAACTCAGTATAATTTATAGTTTTTAATTTGTTTCTTCCTTTTCTTGTGACTATTTTTTTGTGGTGTTGTTTTACTGTGTCTGGGTTTTGAACTGCTGATTTTTATTTTTTAGTTCTTTTAATAAAAGGCATTACAATGACTGGCTCATTTTTCATTCTGGAGTGGTAAATAACTTGGAGAGTACCATTGTGCATGCACAGTTTTCTTTTTTTTTTTTTTTTCCTCCACAAATGTTCCTTTGTTTTTATTAATGCCTAATTTCTCATTCTGTGTTGCCAGCTGTTGTAAGTGATCATAAGCAGCTATTTACAGTCGTGCCTAGGCTGAACATTTTGTAAGGGCTCTTGAGTGTGAAGCATTATTTCCTTTCACAAAACAAGTTAGTTTTAACTCACGTGGTAGCTGGTTCTACTTGTCCTGTAGGGTCATCACAGTTACTTAGGGACTGAGTGGATTTGTGTTCATGTTCACATCCTTATTTGGATACAGGTTCCACTTGTTGAAACAACTTCTCTCAACATTCACTTCTGAGGGTTTTGGTCCTTTTAGGAATTTCTCTCAGAAAACCGTTTTCAACATGGTGGCATTTTGCTCATTGCAATGTACTTTTTTAGTCTGTCTTTAATAAATGTCTACATTTTTATGTTGGTTCTTTGAAACTGAATTCTACTGTAGCAGATTGTTTTCTGATTCCAGAAGCATTTTAATACTTGAATAATTTGTGGTTACTGTTGAGAAACAGTTTATGCTAGGAAGTTCATCCTTTTTCTGTTCTCATTTTGTGCCAAGAAGCAATCACTTAAAATTTCTAAACTGATTAAACTGTATGGATAAATATCTTTTCTTTTTGTACCTCAGTTTTCATATGAAGATAAATTAATCATTAGCCTTTAATACTACATTTCACCCTCATCTCAAGAATGTGAGTCATTATTGCTGTCCTGATTTGGAGGCCAGTCATGTGATCCTAACTTTGTTTTAATCCTGGATTTCAGTTTTATACCTGAGGATTTTTACAATTTATATGCAAGACTCTTCCTGTGGTTTGTTTATTTTGTTCCCCTGTGAACCTCATCTTTAGTTATCCTTTAGTTATCCTTTAGTTATCCTTTTTTTAAAACAGGCAACTCAATTCATTTTTGTGCTTTTTTCATGTGACCTAAAATATTAAAATTGGACAAAAGTTACAAATTCAGTATGAAACTTCTTGATTCTTCATACGATCTGTAGCTGATTTCTCATCATGGTTAGCCAATGAGCCATTCATACATTTCCCTTGTAGCTGAAGTTACTTGAAATGTCCATGTGCAGAAATAGTTTCTGGCGCTGTTACTTTGTATGCAATTTTTTTATTATTATTTACAAGCTAAGTCTGTAGAACTGGAGAACAGGGTCCATCTGCACCTTGAAGGATATCTGAACAAATGACTTTTGAAAAAAGTATGAAGAATATACGGCTTGTTTAGGTTTCAATAAGACGTAGACAGATCGTATGCTCTGTAAACATACATCTCAAGACTTGTATTTCAAGCACTTAAAAGCTCTTATTTTATTGAAAGTTTGTAGAACTAGTTTTTTGGCATGTCAGCATGGCTATTTGGCTATTGAACTCTTCTTTTGCTAGAAATTAAAAAACAAATATTCTCTTTTTTACTGAATATGGCCTTCTAAATGAATGGTCCATCACATTCCTTTAAAGCTTTTCCTATTAGATATACAACTTTAAAATACAATATTTTGACATTCAAATATCAGGGGTTTGTTTGTTTATTTATTTTTGACTCATCCTTTGTTCCACTTTCTCTCACTTTGCTCTATGTTGTTTGCCAGTTATAATTAATTAAAGAGCAACAGTGGTCTAGAATGGAAAAAGGTTAAAATATTATTATTTTTAGGCTCTAACTTTATCTTCATTGAGTTAGTATCTGCTGACTCATGATCAGAGAAGCAGCTATGTCAGGAGAAACTCAGATTAGAAAGGGGTGTTTAATATTTCCTGCCCTTCTGCTGTCTTCTAGAGAACTCCAGTAAAGAGGTAGAAGCATCATGGGTTATTATTCTTGCTGACATCTCAATATGTCCTAACTTTTTTTCCTGCTTGGATAATTAAATCTTACACAAGATCATTAGTCTTGCAAGATGTTTCTCTTCTACTGTAACAGCTGGCTAGGGAGTTGGAGAAGCTGTTGGCATGGCCTCAGGTAGCTAGTAACAAGAGGGGAAAAAAACCAGAGTAGCCTATTTAGAAGATTAGAAAGAAGGCTCTGCCTCATAATGTAAGAAAGAATAACAGTTGTCTGCTTTAGAGAAGGTAAAATTACAGGTAAAATTATATATGTTTTCCTATTGCAAAGAAAGCTGAAGTAGAAAACTATGTTTTCTTATGGCATAGAAAACTATCTTATTGCCATAAGATGGCATAGAAAACTATGCCATCTTATGGCAATCTGGTCTTTTCCCATTGGTAAGATTGGAATTCAAACTGGCTGCAACAAACCTTAAAGATTTGTTTCATAGAAAAGATAGGTTGTGTTAATGGCTAGTAAAGGAAAGGATCCTCAATCAACTACTGTAATTGTGAAATTGTGGGGTTTATTTTACAGTGTTATAAGCACACTACTTAGTTCTAAAGGTTCCAAATTTTTGGTTTTCTTGTTGTTGCCTTAGACTTAGCATTGGCAGGTTTGGACTTTTGTCAGTATATGGATATTCTTAAAAATAATTTCAGTTTCTTATGATACTTCTACATCTTCTGTCTTGTTTGGCTTGGGGTTTTTTTGTTTTGGTTTGTTTTTTCTCATTCTTGTTTTTTTGTTTGTCTTCAGATAAATTTTGCAGTAATGTTCAAATAAGTGTTTTGGCTCTCATGCTAAATATTTAGTCTTTGGCCTGACATTTGCTAATTAAAGTTTTGGCTACCTTTAAAAAGAAAGAAGTGTGCAAGACCATCTGAATTCACAGTAAATTAGTTACTCTCTATCATTCCCTTTTTTATTTAGATATTTCTCTTGATGCAGACAACTGATGTGCAACTATCTTAGCTTTTGACTGCATTTCCCTGGGAATTGTCTTGTGTCATTGTAGTTCCATTTTCTGGGCTGTATAAATCATGCATTTTAAATATATGTAAGTGGCAAATATTAGTTATTCCCTGCATTAATGGTCCTACGTAGTTACTAGATGTAAGTTATTTCTGATGTGCCCCTCGTGCCCCTCGACTCAAATCACTTAAATATCTCTTTTGTACTTTTGTTGTTGTTGTTGTGGAAAATAGTGTTAATATTATTGATAGTATATGCTAAAAGTGTGCTCTTGAACTTTGATTTAGTTGAGGACCTTTCAATGCCGAATTGTTTGCAGACTATCAACTACCTTCTTTTGTGCTAATTTGCAAATAATACCAGTAACTTCTGGGAAACTTTAAGGCCTTAGAACCACTATTCCATACTTCTTATGAAGAAGAAGGTTAGAACAGGTTATAGTTTTTAACTTTTTGTAGCAGCTTGGTAATGTTGTGAGTCAATCAGCAGTTATTTCACATGTTCTGTTAAGTAATTCACAGCTGAATTTCTAGGACAGTGCCATAGTCGGTAGTGGAGCGATTTCCACCTTTATTTGTGAAGAGTGGATGCTGTCTAAGTGACAGATTTTCTTGAAGACTGCTAATACGTTCTTGTCAAGTAAATGTGTCAAATTGATTTCAATTGCCATCTCTTACTGAAGCAATTTGGTGTTCTTTGATGTTACAGTACTACATGTCTGTGTCAGCATGGCACATGACATCTGTCTGGTGCTGTTACAACTTGTGATGCAAAAGTGAGGCTACATAAGTAACTAAATAAAGTACTGAGTCATTCAGTGCCTGAGATTATAGTTATGGTAAGTGTATTTTGAAAAAAAAAATCTTACCTCACTGAGGTCTTGCAGTTCCCTATGTTCAACACTTCTCGTCTGCTGGGAAATAATTGGTAATTTCTGTGTTTTCCCATATGTGTATGTGTTTTAATGAGAAGGAATTTCTTCTAAACAAAAATCCAATTAACTATGAAAATTTTGTATATGTGTTTCTTGTTTCTTAACAGCACAACTTGGAGACTATAATGCTTCAGTGCATTGTTCAGGATATCTGTCAAATTACAACTTTATACCGGAGCAGAACAAAGATTTTCTTACCAAAGTGGAAATGCTACATGAGCAACACAGGTAATGTGAACTTTAAGTTCTCTCTCACCTCTTGAGCTTTTTAAAAAAAAAAGAGATGTGAAAATGAAGACTCAAGTTCTTAATACTGTCATTACAACACCCAGTTGTATTTCATATAGCTTCTGTTAAATGAAATACTTGGCTTTATCATAGAGGTGCTAGATTAATTATATTCAGAGTATGATGCTAATGTGTTGAAACATTTAAATAAATTTCTAGTTATAACTTCCAGTAGATTAGTTAGCCTTAAACATTATCAAAGGCAACAATCTGGAACACTATACTAGATGTTTGAGTGTTTTGCTGCATGAAGGACATTTGATCATTTTTCAAATTCTATAGATTTTTTTCATCTATATAAGGAAAAAAACCTCAAAGAAATGCCCTAACCATAAAACACTTCAATTAACTTTGTGCTTTCATTCCCCTCTCCTGAGTGTAATACAAAGGCTGCAACAGATTATTCCAGTCAGTGCTCTGCTAATTATTTTTTCTGACCCTGCTGATTTGTCTCTTGTAAGACTGCAGCTTTGGAATTAGTGGTGTTGATCAGATACTTGCAAGCTGAATGCAAATATACCAATCTAAAATAGTCTGTGAGCAAATGAAATCCAAATCTCTGTAGACTTGTTTCCTCTGTCTGTATCTTAACTGCAGCACAGCTAATTCCCTGCTCTCTTAGTTTCTTTGATTTATACCCTGAAATATTTCCATTTTCATCTCTTCCTAATGTCCCTCAGCTGTTTTCTTCTCGTCTTTCAATACTCCTACTTTTCCCTCTAGTTTCTTTACTGCTGGTGGGTGTAGTGAGTTGTTCTGAACTTCATGTGTGCTCCCTAGCCATCCAGAATAGGCATTGACTTTTATGGGGCAAAAGAAAATAACCACTGAACTCTTAACTCCAACTGTCCTTTCTGTTGGAGATACTACTCTGGACTGCTTTCCAAACAGTTTGTGTTCAGGCACACAGTTACTGATGCCTCTACTCCTTCCAAATCAATTTGCAGTTTCCAGTAGGCTCAGTAGTTTTTTGAGGTGGACTTTTAGACAAGACTGAATAAATCTGCTTGTCTTTGGGAAGCAGTCATCTTGGAGATCACTGAGGGAAGTTTCTGAAGAGTCTTGGAGTGGCATGGTTGAGCTCATGTATTTAATGCTGTGGTAACTAGAGAGATAAAACTGGTTACGTTCTGCAGAGGAAAGTTCAGAAGTTAGCATTGGTCCAGACTCTAAGGTATGCTAGGGTCTGTTGGAAAGACTTCTTTCTTCTCTGGGTCCTTGCAGTGATATCAATGCTTTCATTGAGTGTTTTTGGTGGGGTGAAGCCTTGATGGTTGAGAAGTTTAACTTCCGCATTGGAATTAACAGAGATGTTGGTAATTGAAGGTCTGACTAAGAATACTGAGTGGATTGGGCTGGAAAAAATGTTTCTTTATTGTTTTAACACCTCTTTTGAAACTTAACTCTTAAGGCCAATTTACTTCCGAGTGCAAGGACAGGCAGACAAATTATTGTTTATCCTGGCAGTATTTCTTGCATACTCCTTTGGCATTAGTAGCGAATACTTATGTCTCGGACATGAATTTGACTAGATCAGTGCCAAGAACATGCTTGACAAGAATGGTGCTGGTGTTCACCAGAGCTGCTGGGAAGGAAAGATGGAAAGGAAGAATTTATTTTTTTTACCCTTTGAGAGAACATTGTTGCTTTGAAATGAGATTTCTGCTAATCTGGAATAAAAAATATTGCTGTAAACCATATAGGTTATCTGTAAATTATTATAGGTTTGAAGTTGGTATTCTTAGATTACAGGGTTTCAAAGCCAACCCAATAAACATTTATCCTTTTGGAAACTTTCACAGAGGAAAATAAAAAGGCTTGAAATACAGACTTGAGAAGTTATGTCTTGTGTTATGTGTTGTAACTCAGTGCAAGGTTTTTGTTACCTAGGTTTGCAAAATCTGAGGCAGTATTCTCTGAACAAGTCCATGTCACACTGTTCAGTGGACAGTATGTAGCTGTTAAAGAAAACAGCTATTGTGAACTGGTATAGCTTCAGAACTGGTATAGCTTCAGAAATTTTCCTTCTGTGTTCATCCCCAAATCCATAGGGGGCTTTTTCTATATGTAGTTGGTTCTAACGTGGTTTTCCTGCTGTGTTTTGCTTAGTTACAGAAGCAGCCTGAGATCTTAGGGTGCAGATATTGTCCAAATTGGTAATGTGTTCATAGTGCTTGCCAGATCCAACCATCAGTTTGAAGAAAAGGATGCATTTGAAACAAAATAGGATGCTTATATTCCAGATGAGGTTCGCTAGTCCTTGGGTATCAACAACTATAAAAATCAGAACATCAAGACCAGTTTCCTCTTGCCTGTTTATCTCACTGAATAATTACCATCTGCTTAGCGACCTGGAGGTTTTGTTTCACCTCTGATTAAGTAGGAGGGTGTAACAACAATGAGTAAAAAATCTAAGTCTGTGCTGAAATACTTGTTGGCCCCTCAACACAAAAGGCATGACTGGTCTGGTGTAGATGGAGTATACAAATTGAGAATTAAAATTTACAGACATATCTTGTTAGAGTGCAGCAGACCTGAACAAAGTACTTGATCAAATTATTTTAAATGACAGTAATGTACTCTTGTAAACATATTCAGCATCCTTTTATATAACAAAATGGCCATTTCACATTGGTTTGCTTCTGTAATTTTCTGACCCAGTGAAAGAGATAAGGTCTATTAAAGTTTTTCAGAGTCAAGGTGACAATAGTCAATGTACATGTAGATCTGAGAAACCAGTTTAGCTCAGGATTGTGGCAAACAGCACTTTTTTTCATCTTTGCTCTCATTTTCCCCCTGATATAATGACATCCTCAAGCCACACTGGCCATGGCTTTTTCCAGTTCAAGACAGCTTTCAGTTCTGCAGCATGATATAATATTTCCTAGAGTGGCTATTTTAGGGCATTGTATTTTGATGGCTTTGCATATAAAAGGAGGAATATTAATTGGAAGTAATGGATGCTGGAGTTCTTAACATAACTCAGTGTTATGTCAGCTTTTTGCTGGTTGTACTTAAATTGCATTTGATTAATGTAATTTTATGCATGTTGTTTTGGAAGCTCATCTAGCAAAGTGTTGGTTTTACCTGCACTTATAGAAGCTTTCTTGAAGACAAGAAGGTCAAATGCTTGTATGTCTTAGCTGCAGGAGAAAAAAATATTTTAGGACTTAGAGATTTTAGATAAACTTGGATGGCTTTTTGTTTGGTGAATTTCATAATTTTAATATTTAATCTGTTCTCTCCACTTTATTAGTACATTCCTCCTGCTTCTCATCTTTCTTCTAAATTACTTTTCTGAGAGACTATGAAATACACAATATTTACAGATACAGCTTCTTACTAAAAAGTAAGATTTTAAAGGGGAATTGTTTCCTTTGAACAGAACAGATAACAAGAAATTTTCTGAAAAGAGCTGGTCCAGAATGGCTGAGGTAATAAAATCATGTATAATTTGCTCATGTTTTTGAGAGTACTTTAGCAGGGCCTTCACCAGCAGAGAAAACATAGCACTACTTAGTGTGGGGTTATTTCTCAGACACTGGACTTAGACATTCTTCTGGTTTTATGCATTTGAAATAAATATGGTGTAATATCTTTTATTTTTGATTTGTCTGTGGTTCATATTTATTATTTTTTCCCTTCTTTTAGTGGCCTCAAGCAATCTGAAGCAGAGTCCTGCTATATAAATATAGCAAGAACACTTGATTTCTATGGAGTGGAATTGCACAGTGGTAGAGTATGTTTACATTGTAATCATTCCCTTGGAAAGTAAATGTATATGCTCTTTTTTTACATTAATTAATAACAGTAAAAAAAAGAGTAATATTTAAGTATTGATTTGATCATGTGTTATTTTTAATTAGAGCTGGGTAGTTTTTCAATAACTTATTTGTGACATAGGTGAATTTCAAGCAAATAAGCTAGAGCTCCTCAAAAGTGTAACAAAGTATTTTTAAGATAAACTATTTAGTTACTGCAATATATTTTACTTAATAATTTTACAAAGGTTTCTGACTGTCTTAGCATGAAAGAAAATGAATGCTCTGTTTAATGCTGTTAGTTGGCAGGTGTTTTAAGAGTTTAATTTCTCTGAATTTCTAGCACTAGTTTGTTAAGGGTTAAGAATATAGAGATTTTTCTTTTTTGTATAAATTCCTGTATTCCCTAATTCCAAGCTAAATCTAAGAAGTATTTAACAGCTTGAGAAATGACCATTAAAAATCTATTTAAAATCTTTTATATAGAGGGTGGACATTGATAAGAAACCTAGTATTTCACTGTCTACTGCTATTTAACTTTTTGACTACACTATTCATCTGAAGTGAATCCCCAAAATGCTTATTTATTTGCATCCTAGTGTGCAAGTTACTTTTTGTGCTTGCTTCTATGCAGTAGTAAATTGTTTTGGTATAAGGCTTGTAGTGTAAAAACTAAAGGAATTGTACTACAGATTATTGATTTCCTAGGTGAAGATGACTTCTAGTTTTCTGAACATTTTTTTTGAGTTTTATTAATAATCCTGATGGAGAAGGAATAGAATGAGTAATTTGCTTCCTTCAGCATGTTTTCTTCTTGTTTTTCTTTATGCTGCCACTAGTAAGTGAGTGTTGCACTGGATTTCTAGGAATTCCTAAAGTACTTCTGTTTGAAGCCACTATAATTACACTGAATTAATTAATTAATTAATATTCATGAAATACATTGTTCAATAGGTAGGGCTTTTTTTTTAAGGATGGAGAAAAGTAGAAAGAAAAGGGAATGATCTTATTAAATCTCACTTTGTATAGTCTGTCCATTGGGTCATTTGTCACCTTTCTACTTTATTGAAGAAGCTCCTAGTATTACACTTGAGATCACTATGTGCACTTAACTTGATGGGATATTTAACTTTTAACTTCTCTTACAGCCTAGTATTTTGATAAGCCAAATTGAGTGCTGAGACTTCCACCATGTGACCAGTCTCTCAATATTAAGGGCATGTTGTTTCTGAAAGCTCTTCCAATTTCCATTATCCTTCCTGAGCTGCAGGCCACTGAACTGCATGCAGGATGTCAGTAGTGGTCATACCACTGCCAAGCAGTGAAGATAGACTGGATTCAGACATTTTCAGCTAAATGAAATTTCACTGCAGACCATCTTGCTACTGTTTCAATTCAAAATAATAGTTTTATCGCAATTCACTTTTTTAAAGGATGAAATATTTGAAGTGATGTGTTTTTTCTAGCAGCTGAACTAGACATCTAGACATTTAGAAGCTGTTAGGAAAGAAATAGAAAGCGAACCAGAAAATATCACACCTTTCAAATTGAGTTTCGATATCATTTGAATGTTGAGCTTCATTCTTCCTTCTCCCTTCCTTATCTCAGAGTAGGTAATGGAAAAAGAAAAGTACAGAGAAGGATTACAATCATGAATGTTTTAAGGAAAAGCCTTCTGTAGCAGGTGAACAGCATGAAGAATGTGAATAGCCAACAATTTTTTCTTCTTTGGTAATAAAAGGTTTAAGGATCTTCAGGTTTAAGTAAAGGAACTTTTTCCATAAGGCCGCAGTTGAACTGTTACTCCTGATTTAATGGAAGCCCATGGTGAAACAGCCATCAGGAGCAGTTGGGCAGTCACTGGAGTCCAAAAAACATAAAAGAAACTTCTAAACCAGGAAATCCTCTAGCTGTAAATGTCCTGAAGCTGAGAAGGGGAGTTCTTAGTAGGGGTGTAGTCAGTTGTCTCTGAAGTTTTCTACTTCCAAAGCAGCAGTTGCCAGTCACTGTTTGGATTGAATGCCATGAGGAAAACCTCTCAGCCAACGTGGGGTTGGTCTTGCTCCCGCAGGCCTGTAAGAAGTTTGCAGTGAAGGTTTATAACCTGCTCATTCCCAGAGGATACTGTGTCCTGCCCCTGCTTTGGCAGGGATGTTGACAGTGCCCCCTGATATCCTCCTCCCACTCAGAACTGCTTTTACATCACCCTTCCAGTTTTGTCACATCCCAGTGCCTTGACCAGATTTAGCAGGGTCTAATTAAACTGTCTCTCTGTGAAAGGCTTTATCTCTGTGAATTCTGATAATCTTATTCCTCTTAGATTGTGTATGGCAGAAGAATCAGGTAACACCTGGCTTTTATACTCATGGCCCAAAGAAGCTGGTGCTCCTGTACTGGTGGCTGAGAGTGGGATACTTTTGGATAATTTTTCTTGAAGAGCGAATGAATATATAGCTTCCTTTTTTTTTCTTGTTTTATGATACAAAGTTAAATGTTTAAAATAAGTGTGGTCTTTCTTTTTAGCAACTTAGTAAACATGCAGCTTTAATCTGAGCTCAGTTTTCATCTGCAAATACTCCTGCTTTTTTTCTGATAAAAATCTGAACTGCTAAAATATTAAAAAATGCAATAGTGTTAGGAGACTCAGGAGAGTGAATTCAATATCTTAAAACTGTATTGATATTTCTTGAATTCCTAATCTCCTTTTCACTCTGGACCACTATTCCATCTGCTCAATAATTAATCTGCTATTAACTCATCTTTCATTTTTACTCAGAGAGTGGAAGATAGGAAATTAGTTGAATCAATATTATTTCCATATCTACAAAAATCAAGATGGTAATTGTAAATTAAATCAAATGTGAATCAGTGCTTAACTAGCTAAATGCCTGGCATGATAATTTTTATCTTTACAACTTTTATGCTCTCTTTATGCTATTCCAGCATCTTGATTTTGTGTTTCTTGGGCTTAACACAATAGAATTCATAATAACAAATAACATGGGAGATTAGTGGTTTGGGCTGGTGCAGAGGAGGGTGAGGAATGAACTTTGTTCTGACAAAGCTTCTGGAGAAAATAGAGTAGTTTAGCCTAATTAATCCCCATCAAGTGTTTTAGATAATCCTTTATTTTTGCTTAATCATGTCGATTTTCAGCTTTTAAAGATGCTTTCTCTTCACAGTATTGATTTTTAAAAGCAGGAACCTGGAGTAAGCTCCAAGTGCTAATAATACAATTTTCCACCCTGCTTTGGATTGACCATATCATGGCAGAAATAGCTAAACTGTAGGCACTTAATCTTCTGAATACCTCAGTGTTCTTTCCAAGTATTAAAATACAAGGATGTCAGTTCTGGATTCCTGTATTATGCTTTGCAAATTAGGTTGAACTTCACTCATTGATATGCCTGTATCACACTTCTGTTCAACTGTTTTTAAAGGATTTATTGTTGGCTTTCCTTAGTATTGTCAGAGCACAGGCTACCTCTTCTATTTTCCTCTACCTTACTAACATAAATAGAGACTGGACATGGAGGAAAGCCATGTATTAATTGAGCCCAGAGTACCATCTAGAGGAGTAGCTGTGCTACTGAAGGCTTTAAGGGAATCTGTTACCATTGGCTGTGCTTTAAAAACAGTCTGAAACTGCTCTTGAGTCAAACCTGATATTTGAAACAATGGATTCTACTTACATGTGGATTTATGTATGCATTTGGCTCTGTTTAGAAATCTGTGTAATAACACGTTAGTGTGTATTGATCATAAGAAATGGGAAGCCAAGATTTGTAACTTTTTTAATATAATTCTGGGTTTAGGCTCAAAATGACCATACAGAATCCTCCTCTATGCCTTTTTGGGTTTTTTTAACTCAAATGTTTGCTTATATGGAAGAATGTGTTTTCTTTTGAGTGTCTCAATACCTAGAAAAGATTGTAAATATATGATTTTTTTTTCCAGTTGCAAGTTTTAAGCTATTGCACAGCTTTTGGTTTGGTTAATAATAGATTTCATTTAGTGCATGAAATGTTCACGCGCATGTGTATTTCTTCAACATATTCTCATATGCAAAATTGCAGTCACCTCCTGTGCAGTCTTTCTTTGTAAGACCTTTTAGGAAAAAGTGAGGAATAATATCCACTCTTTTTAAACAGCATATAATCAGGCAATTTTTGTTCAGTTCCCAAAATTCTGTGACATTTACCTGACTAATCTTGGGAAGTACTTCAACTTCTTTCCTGAAATTAATAAGACTAGACTTGCAAATTTGCTCTTGATTCAGACCCAAGGAACATCCAAGATAGTAGAATGAACATTGCTACTTGTTTTAATACATGAATAATATTTAGAATGTGTAATAGTTGATATCAAAGGAAACAGATGCGCAAAAACCAAAACTCAAAAATGTCATTGATTTTTTTTTACTCAAGTGTACCGATTTAGGTATAGAAAGCCTGAATATAAATTTGTTAGTAGATAAATGTGAATGACACAAACTGGATCTGTGTTCTTACAGTATTTTTCTTTTTAGGATCTCCATAACCTAGATCTTATGATTGGGATTGCATCCAGTGGAATTGCTGTATATAGAAAACTCATCTGTACAAGCTTCTATCCCTGGTAAATTTCTTTATTGTAAAGAAATATGTCCACTTTTTTCAATCTTACTTCCATTTGCTTTCATGTTTGTTCCAAAGAAGCCTACCATACATATATTTGTTCTTTATGGAGTATTGTGGTATTTCTTTTTGCTTAGATAAAAATGAAAACTTGCCCAGGCTTTTAAATCTTTAAGACTTTTGAAGTCCTTGCACTGTGTGAAGTCTTGATCAAATTAATTTAAGTACGAGTATGAGTACATGATTAGGAGGACCCTGTGGTCTTAGAGATTTGCTGCTGTTATGCCCAATGATGTGTCTCTTTAAAAACAAGACCAATCAGTACTGCTATTAAAGCTCAGCCCCTAATTCAGTCTGAATTAAGTTCAGTCTGAATCTTTTAACATGGCATTCAGAAAGAAGATACTTCTTGGAGTAGAAATGTAAAATGAGTTATTTGGAGTTTCAGATTTACAGGATAATATAATTTAGACATTTTTAAATCTCATCAAGTATGGGTATATAACATTAACAAGCAGGCAAGAGACCTTCACATTATTCACTGATACATAAAACATTAGAATGCATGACTGTGCTGTAGAAAATAACCTCTGCAAAGAAATAATGTGCACAAGAACTCTAATGTGAATGACATGAGAGGTTACATAAGCTATAATTTTTAAGTGCTTTTGGGCTTTATTAGTTATGCCATACTAAAAAATTTAACCTGAATTAGAAATTATATGAAGGTCAGGCATTTTCTTAAGGTTTTTGGACTGGATCACAAAGAACTTTTTTCCCATCTTTCTTTTTGATAGAAGTACGAACTGGGCTTTTTATGCTTGATGAAACTATAGCTTTGTCATGTTATATGTGAGTTCTTTCTTGAATTTGTAATAATTTTGCTGGATAACTTTTTCAGTAAGATAGTACAGTGTTCTTAATCATGACAGAAAAATGCATTCCGGCTTGCTTTTTGGCCCTTAATTATACAAAAAAAAAAGCCTCCCTAGCTGTATTCTTTAAATACTAGTCTCATTCCATTCTTTCATTTATGAACCCAACCAAACAGGTATATCCTATAGAAAAGCAATAAAATCAGTTTCAATTGTAATCTAGGGGAAAATACACTGCATGGTCTCTGGATTTTTCTTTTTTTTTTTTTTTTGCTATGGGTTGCATTTCAACTCCTTTGGATATACTGCAATCATCCTGGATAAATGCATGTCAATAATAATGGCTCTCATACAGCAGCACAGTGAAAACTTGTGTTTTTCCATTTCTAATGTACATTGAAGCATAAAAGACTTATTTCACCCTTGTGCCTTGAGCGCTGCTGTTTCATACAGCGGCCTCTCAGCTTCTTAGAACCGCTGCAGGTTTTAAAAACTGCCAGCTGGAGGCACATTTTCTGTCTTCTGCCACTCTTGTTCTGCCAACTTAGTTGACCTAAGTAATATATGAATGGGTAACAGTTGTTCCTGAAAACTATAGATTAATGGTGTTTTAAAATCTGTGACTATATGAATTTTTTAGGGAAGCAAAAGGCAGTTTATAGCACACAAGACAGGAGGAATCCACAACTTCCTGTGCTGCTTTTACTCCTGGAGAGCACAGAGGAATAAAACACAGATGCTAAAACATTTTTTGCAAGAGTCTACTCTAATTTACAGAAAAAAAAATTGAGGGAAATAATACCCACAGGTTTTTCAGTTCAAATAATTCCAACCCTAAAATATGAGGTTTAGGCAGTGGTATTTTCAGCTGACTGCTGAAACAATTGTTCCAAGCTTTCCTACTCGATTGCTTGATCTCTCTCTCCCTCCCTCTCTCTAAAAATTTCTTTTCATCTTGAAAGTAAAAGCTCCCTACACATGGGCTAACTTTTTGATCTTGTTTTTCTGGCATCTTGCATGAATTAATCATAATTCTTTGTTCAGGAATGGTGTCCATTCCCTGATCCTGCCAAAACAAGCAAACACTGAAGGCCACCAGAGTGGAGTTGCTTGGGATGTATTTGTAGTATGGAATCTCACTTTTATTTTAGATCTCAAAACAGGATATATTTCTGTAATGCCTGAAGTGGTATTTATTTAGTCTCTTTATGTAACACCATTTGTATCAAGTGGGTTTTCCTATGGACTGTGCAAACTTCATCATTAATGAGTTAGAACTCAAGGTGGCAGCAAACACCATCAAAGCACTCTTTCCAAAGTTCTAAGTAAAATACTCTGCAGTGGATGACAACAATACAACTATGCCATATGGTAGTAGTCAAAGGGGACCAAAAGTTTTCAGGAACAGAGGCAGTGAGAGAGTTCTGCCTTGGCAAAAAGAGGCTTTTCAATCAAAGCAACCTACGTAAAGAGCTGACTGATCAGTCAGCGGCAATGCAAGTCAAGATAGGTTTAAAAAATAGCTTTGGATTTAATGCAGTATTTTATACACTCTGCAGAGTTAGTCTCGAGGGTGCTTAACTGTTCTGTGGTAATTTCCAAATTGATTTTGTATGTAAAATATTAATGGCAAAACCAGAAATACTCTCTATGTCAGCAGTGACTAGAGTTAGGTTTAAGTGCTATTTTGTATATGTAGTTTCACTGCTTTGAAAACTTCAGAGAAACTGCTTGAGGAATGCATAATACATTGCTAGTTAAAACTTGGAAAGCAACCATCTTACACAGCAAATTAGACAGCACCTTTCTTCAGCAGCAAAGTATAGGGTTTCCAGGTAGAGAAACTTTTTTTTTTCGCTTCAAGTCAAAAGTACCAGCTGTTAGTACTAAGTGCTAGGACAGGACTGCCAGTTTAATCAAAAATTAGCAATTCTATGGCTCCACGGAGTGACAAATCTATTTTGATGCCTGTGAATGATAGGAAGATGGGACCCAAAAGATCCATCATTCTTGAAATGCTACAACTAGTGAGTGCTGTATGAGTAAATCATGACATTTAATGATTTGTGAATGTTACATAGTCACTGGACAGATCATTGGTGGGAGAGAAGGGCCACTGAGCATTCCATTAATATATTTTTTGAGTATGACCTCTTCAAGAACTTGTTAAGTCTAAATCCTTTGACACCTTAATCTCTTGGATCTTTTGGTAGATTTTTCTAGGTGTGAACATTCAGACATTTGTGGGCATAACATTGCAGAAGATATTTAGTTATTGTTAAATAAAAATGTCAGAGTAGCAAGTGTTCCTCATGCCTGAATTAAATAGGTTTAGTTGTACTTTAAGAAGAACGAATGGAATCGAGAGGGCTACTCTGTTCAGGAGAGTGTTAAAATAAAGAGTCTTAAAGCCCTGCTTTGGTTTGAAGTGATGATATGGTCAGGCACTGAATCATGGTTTTGGTGGGGTTTTCTGGTTTTGTTTTGGTGGGTTATTTTTGTTGGGGGTTTTTTGTTTGTTTGTTTGTTTTGTTTATTTACTTCTTTGGGTTTTTTAATTTAAAAAGCAGGATGTAGAGGAGACTGACTGAGGGAGTTTTGGTGCTTTGGGATGCTGTTTCCCTTTGTGTTGTTGGGTGGGAGGTTTTTTGCTTTGTCTGCAAGGTAAGTTTTCTGTGTCCTGCATTTCTGCTGCCTTCATGTTGGGTTAAGAGCAGACCATGACAGCAACTGCGTAAGCTGAGAATAACTCCAACAGCTTGTTTGTTGAAGTTTAATCTAAGTCAAGAAATGTGGTAAGAAAGAACCAGAAGCACAAAACTTGAGTGGTACTAGTTCAGGCAGAGCAGCATTAGAATCAAGAATTAATATACAAGGAATTGCAGCTCAAATACAACTGGGAATTTATATGATTTGTCAGGTAGTTGAGAATCAAGAACTTTTAGATGAGCAAGCAGATCACTGATGATTGAGGTAGCAAGTCAAATGACACAAGTATTTTAAGAGTTGGCCTAACAGGAGAGGTGGATATAATTTCAGCTTTCCATTAATTTTCACACCATTTTGTCATGTCAAGGAATATTTTTGCAATACCTGTTTCTTGGTGGTTCTGTAATTGATGGAGAAAAGCATTTTCTGAAAATGGCACACACTGTTTTCCACCTCTTGTGCAGGAAGAGGGATAGGGTAATGCCATGAATATTCTTGTTAGTAACTGGCAAATATACTCTCCTGTATCCATTAAGGATGTTGCTTTATAACTCAAGTGCCTCTCCCATGAGCAATGGGGAATGAGCTTTTGTGCCATCCCACTTAATAAGAGCGATGCAAAAACTGCCAAACTGAGAGGATTTTCAACATAGTTCATACCTGGTATCCTGTAAAGCATCGGTTCATGAAAACATTGAGAATTTTAGCAGTAAACTTACAAAACTTTCATGACTTTTTTTTCAGGCAAATATGACTCTATCAGATCTTAAATAGGTTTCCTTAAGGCCTCCATAAGATTCCAGCTGACCAACGAGCAGAGATTTCTTTGTCCAAAAAGTGCAGGTTTTCAGTTACTGAAGTAGAACTATTGCAGAGAAAATTTAGGTATTTTAGACAAATCTTGTTTTGCTGTGGGAAGGTGTGCAGGTAGGTAGACATTTGTTTAATTTAGCAAAACTGATAAGCATATAATTAAAATGAAAATTGCTTGAGCACCAATTGCAGTTGTAATCTTTACCTTGGAAAATATGTATTCACACCGTGTACATTTAAAAAGAGGTGTTCAGTTCTAAAATTGCCACATAAATTACATACCAATGTTAATGAAGTGAAAAACATATTCACACTCATTCTTACAGTTTTCGTTCTTCTAAAATTATGGTTTTATCTAGAGGTTTTGTTTAGGGATTAACACAACTACATATTTTTCACATTATGAAACCAATTCTGCAAAGCCTCAGTGAAGTTTCAGTTGTTGTAAGACCAACCTTGTCATGTCATTAAGGTCTTAAATTTTGTTCCTTTAGTCACAGTTGTCATATGACTCTAAAGTTATACAAAAGTTGACACATTTAACATTTGTGCAGCTTAGTGTAGATGTCATCAAGTTTTTGCTGCAAGAATAGATTTGGTGGGAGAGAGCTGCTGTGAACTATTTAAAGATTAAACGAGGACATCTATTTGCCACTCAACACAGGAGATGGCTGCATATTATTCATTGCATATTTTACAGCTATAATCTTTCAGGCTCACTGTATGCAGTATTATTTTTTATTGTTTAATCACTCTAAACATTGCTCAGTATTTCATGGCCTGTTTCTTTCTTTTAGGGTGAACATATTAAAAATTTCCTTTAAAAGGAAAAAGTTTTTTATACAGCAACGGCAAAAACACGTAAGTAATCCTCTAATTTTGTTTAGCTCAAGTGACCATATTCAATATTTTATGTTGAATGTAACCTACAAACTGCCTATCAAAAGGCTCTATTGGGGTAATTTGCCTTTGAAACTCTGTTTTGTTTACTTGGTTATGGTATTCTGATCTGCTTATTCTCTCTCCTTTTCCAACACTGAGTCCCTCCACTTTCAGTCTGTTGGACTGTATCTTTCCTGTGGAGGTTTCTTCTCTCTTGGAGACTTTGGGTAAATGTAGATCTCCATCCTTTCTCCAATATTTATTAATGAAGCATATTTCCCCTTTCTTATCAGCATCTGCTGCTCTTTCCTTTGTTTCTCTCCCTGCCCTGTGGAGTTCCTTAAGGCAGAGAATCTACTGAAAAACTGCTTATCCCATCTAGGGGGAGTTTGTGAGGTCCCTTCAGACAATGGGGCTCAGAGCTCAGGAAGAAAGCAAGGTTCCTGGAGGGAAGGAGGGCTTTGTAGCTGAAAAACATGAGGTTGAAAAGGGGAATAGCACACCTCCTGCTGTGTGTAAGATGGAGAGCTTTAGGAGTTTTCAAGTTATGTGAAGACAGTTGATAAAACTAATGTAAAACTAAAGTTTTTCAACTGTTAAGAGTTGGCTTCTGTTGGTTGCTTTGAGCTCTTTGCAGAATAGCTGAAATATTAGTCTATTTAATGGGGGAGGAAAACTTGATTACTGATTATTATTGTGCTGCCACAATATGAAAAAAATGAGATATCTAGATATCTTTTTACAAAGATAGATTATTTAATATGATAATAAAAAAAAAAGTCTCAGAAACTAGTGATCAGCAGATGTATAAATATTTTAATTCAGTTGAGGACAAAACTTGAGAACATAGTAAAAGGTAAGTGTTAACTTGTACCTAAACTTCATGAAGGCTCTTTCTGGTAGTACAAAAGCTCTTAACTTTATAGGAACTGTGTTACAAGACCACCTCTTGACCCACATAGATTAGGAGGTCTGCTGAGCAAAGATTTCTAGGTAGGCTCTTTTTTTACCCTAAAGAAAAAATGTTTTCTTCTTTTTTTCTTTTCTGTGTGTCTTTCTTTTGTTCCAATTTGGTGAGTTCTTTGAAATTTGAGGAGTGTGCAAGTATGTACATGTTACTTTTCAGGATTCATGTTTAAACAAAGTTAGTATCCAGAGATAGTGTTACTACACTAATGCTTGCACAAACACATAGCATGCACAGGGTGTGTCCTTACACACTGTAGGGTGATCTTAAGGTTTTTTTACTGGCTGTAAGTTTCTAAATATATTGTTTATATGCAGATATGTCACAGTCTGTTCATATATATTTCACTGCATGAAGAAATGAGGGGTTGATAAACCAATCTACACACTTGTGAGTATAAACACTTGCAAGTAGTAACTTCTCTCCTGGGTTTGAGGATTAAAAGTTCACTGATAAATAGTAATTTTAAAATCTAAATATTTTCAAATATATAGATAAGTACAGGCTTACAGATAGCAGTTTCCAAATGCATCTGTGAGAATGAATGTAGTAACAGAACTCTGTGAGAGTAATTAGTAAAACAGGGCTTGGAACTTGATGATTTTAAGTCCTTCTCTGTAAATGAGTGTACTTACCGTGGTTTTGGAATATGGAAGAAAAAAAATGTCAATATAGAACAATCTGTGGACTTAATATAAAATATATGTGTTCATTACATAAAGACTTGACTGCTGTCAAAAGCAGAATTTTTGTCTCTGGAGACCTGTGTCACTTTTGGAGCAGCAATCTTAATTTGTTCAATTCAACGTTTGAAAGATGATGACAGTTCAAGACTAATGATTCTTCTAGCTTACCTTCTCTTGAGTGATCATAGTTCTTTGTTTCATAACCTATGGAGATGACAGTAATGCACACAGTGTCACGCTTAAAGAGCTACAGAACTGTTAGAAAAGTAAGCCCAGCTGCATGACCTTTTTACTCCTTTTCAGTACATATGAAAAAGCAGACCAGGTGTGCCACTAAATTTGTGGATACCTCCATCGTTGTCAGCCCCCCTTGGCCTGAAATTTGGGGTGCAGTACTCCAGTGGTATTGCTTGGGAAAAGCTTGCTGGTGCCGTGCAGTGGGAGAGAGGGGAGTGCAGTCCTAGGGGTTTCACCAGAACAGTGGGATGCTTGTGTGTGAGGGCACATGACTGCATTGCTGTCAGTCTTTGAATTGATTTGTTTTTTGCTTGGAAAGACAGAAGCAAATAGGTAAATGAATCTGAAAGCAAAGAAGGTGAAAGAATGTGGGGAAAACAGCAGATACTGTGTTGGATCTAATCACCAATAATGGGGCGGGGCAACTGAGAGGCGTTTCACAAGTTTTTTATTTTATTATCAGTCTCAGTGAAGGTAGAGACATAAAAGATGGTAAAACTCACGCCATAACAACAGAAGCCAAAGTCCTCTTTGTTACAAGGCCTTTAAAAAGTTTTTTAGCCAATAGGCTAATGCTGAAAGCTTACAGGCGTCTACTTAAGCCAATCACTAAACACTACACATACACCTTACAGCTTACAATAGCTGCTTGTTCTATATTTTTTGCAACTCAGAAACTTTCTATGCTCCAAATATTTCAAGGCCTAAAATTTGACTAAAGATGATGAGAGTGTTATAACACTTCTTTTTTATTTTGTATCTCATATGTAGATTCTTTACAAAAATCTACAGAAAGTTTTCAAAGGCAATGAATTCACAGTCCCCTGGGATGTGTTGTGTTTCATTGATTTATTCTCCTTATTTCATTTACTCCATTTTTCTTTGCTTATATGCCTCTTCTGAAAAATTTACTTACTTTATCTCACTCTTTTCCTGCTACTCACCTTCTCTTTTACCCTCCCACTGCTCCTGTCTGTTGATCAGCTACTTGATTAGGAGTATGCAGTATTTCTGTTTCTACTGAAGAGCCAGAAAAGGACTGGGGAGCAAGACTGATGAATCAGTGAATGTCTGGTGCTATAGAAGCTCATGACATGTAGGCTTAATGAAGGGTGCAGGATTTAAGGTAGGAATAGGAACTCTGCTGTTTACAGGCAACATTCTGTACCTTTCAAAAATGAAATTTTATTTTCAATGTGCCTATCTAATACTTAAAACCAACTTCATTTGCTGCATACTAAAATATATTTTTACTTTCTATGCTGTAGATATTCTCAGCTTTTCTGCTATGGAGTGGGCATACAACTGATACAGAAGTTCTTCCATATGTTGAACTAGCCAGACACTTTAGCTATGTGGAATTGCTCTCTTTAGGTTAATGCCCACAAATTTCTCTAGTCCTCCTTTCTTGATAATCATTAAAATGCTATTCTTCTAGAATTTGAGGAGTATGATGGGCATTAGATCCTTGGATCCCACTAGAACTCTACTCACCTGTAAAAAAAGTACACCGATTTAACAGCATGACTTGCAGAGTGGCCTGTTAGTGAGGCAGATTGTTATCAACAAAAGGTTATGTTAGTCTAAAAATTGAATAATTTTTTATGAAACTTCTCAAAATATTTTTCGTAGCTTAAATCCATGTTAAAACTTTCAGCCTACTTAAAGGCTGCTAAGAAGGTTCTGTGACAACAAAAAAGCACACTTATAAAAAGCAAAATTCATTACTGTTTTCAAACATAAATTTAAAACCCAGAATATTAGATGTACTTAATTCTTTATCTTTGTATTACAGCTTTTCAATGTAATTGAGATGCTTGGATAAAATAATTTTTGTGGCAATTGAAAGGCCAGTGCTTCAGGCCAGCAAAAATATCTATACATTTCTTTTTATTTGTCTGCTGGAGTAGTAAAACCCTTCAAGCAGTGTTCAACCAACAGGGAGTATGTCAGAAATGGCATTTGCCATTAAATCATTGTGAGGTATGCTTTATATATTTCAAGAAATTCTGAGTTTAGATTTCACTATGCTTTCTTGCTTTATTTTACATAACTACTTAGAAGCAACTGTGTTGGACTGGCAAAAATGAATTGGTTCCAGTATGCAAGAGACTCAAGTAACAAACCCATATCTTGAAAAGAAAATACTTTTTAGGTGCTTTAATAGATATAAAGAAAACATTCCGGAAAGATTATAATCAGTTAAATGTTCTTCAGTGCTTTTGTAAAATCAAGAGGCAAATCTTTTTTTCTCTTAAAAGTCTCACTGTTTTTATTAAAAGCGTGTCTGAAGCCATAGATTCTCTGGACTAGACATGAAGTGATTTGCAAAATTCAGGATTGGTCTCAGATATGTGGCATTCATAAAATGCTGCCTAGAAATAAGAACAACAGGAGAAAAACAGATTGACTATTCCAGCCAAAATGCTTTGTAGTTACTTCCCAACAAGATTGTTGCTGTGAACAAGCAAAAGGTTGCCCGTCTAATTATATGCTGAGATGTCAAAATCACTCATAATTTAGAAGAGCTGGAAAAGATGAGTGATGAAAACTTATGTTTTTTCATTCAAATGCCGTGCTGGCAATTGACTCAGGTCTCATGTTACCTTTATTTCTGCTCTTTGCTTTGCTCTCACTCCACTTTCTTTGCATCAATAACTAGATTAACTTACCAAAGCTTTCTCTTGTACAAAACTCTTGCGATAAACGTTGGTGGCACAATTGTGTTGCACTTGTGTTTCACTGGCACTTTGGCACTGAAGTTACTTGTAAGGGTTTGCACCAAGACACACACGTTTTATATTCTGCTGCCTTCTGATCTTCCTCATTTTGGCCTTGTGTTATCATCCAAGCAGAAGTGGATTTCAACAGCAGTAGCAGCAGCAGCTCCAGTCCCATCACAACTATTTTCTTTCCCCCAAGAAAGATCACTGTTAACATCTTCAGTTTCTTCTGAAAGACTATCAAGAATATGCTTTTTGTGTACTGTGGCGGTTGAAACAACATGATTGAATTGAAGCCTTACATGAACAGTTTGAATTCAAAGAATGAGGGTTTTTTTCCCTTTTGACATTGCACCCTTAGTGGAATGTTTTGAGAATTTCATTTGTCTTAGTCGGTATAAATCTGACTGTAAACCTGAAAATGTATTTATTGGCATAACATCATACTTGTATATACAAAATCTTTACCACTCTGAATTTAAATATTTCATTAACATTTCATTAACTTGTAAAGTGCACATTTTGCAGTTTGGAATTTCACATAGTCACAGAGGAATTTTGGCCATCTCCAGCTACTGTATGCTGATTTGTTTGTTTGTTTGTTTGCCTCAATGTATTTTTCATGTTTAAGCTTAATATGATTTTATTGTTTTTTATGATCTTGTTTACTGTTTCATCTCCTTGTATATGTTGAAATATGGTGTTCCCTACTGTTACAGAATGAATCCAGAGAGCATATTGTTGCCTTCAACATGCTAAATTACAGAGCATGCAAAAATCTTTGGAAATCTTGTGTAGAGCATCACACATTTTTTCAGGCAAAGAAGTCACTACCTCATGAAAAAAAGATATTATCACATTATTGGACTCTGGGTTCTAGAAATCCAGCAAAGTAAGTATTATGTGAAAGCATGTTTTGCTCTATGATGGGAATGGGAGGATTTGTGTCAGTGGTAGCTCAAGTTGGAGTGGCAGAGTTCAATCCGGTCCACAGCTTTGTTCCAGTCTGTATACAAATCGTTTGACAAGTTATATGGTTGTGGTTTCACTTTCAGCAATGTCATCTCCTTACAGCAGAACTTTCCTTATAATTGCCTCAAAAGGTGTTTGGATATATGTTTTACTGCTATTTTTTTCAACTTACTGCTTCAGTCTGAAGTATAAAAACACTGGAAAGGAAAAATGTCATGTAGCTAATGATCCGGTAAGAGAATTTGCAGAACAGATTTGTTTTGAAATGTTTAGCTATTAGTGTCATGTACACATTCTGTTTAATATGTTAGGGCAATTTCTGGAGTGCATCATGCCAACCACTTATTACTGACATAAAGATGAAAAACTTTTCCATTCAGGTGTTCAAAATACTCCTGTTGTGACACTTCTAATCCTTTATTTGCCTCATTGGATTCTTCTAGTTACAGAGCTGGTAGTTTCCTCGTGTTGTCCAAGATATAGTTACCCAGAAGTAATTCTTTAGAGCCTGTAAATTTCCTGTATGAAGCTGGGATTATTCCTCCCCATATTCAGTAACTGGGCCCTGTCTTCATTAAAGTTAAGATGCCAGTTTATTGTCTAGTCACTTGACACTGTAATGTCCTTCTCCATTTCTTTGCAGTTGGCATTTATTTTGGCCATCTTGTGTGATTTTTGAAGTGGCAGGTTTTACTCAAGTAGTTCTGCTCTTTAATTTTAGGGGCTTTTAGTCTTTTTTGGTAAGTGTCAGTCACAGTGATTTCTTCCATTATGTTGATTTGTTCTGTTGTTACATTTATCAGGAATTCAGCTACAAATGTGTCATGTCCTATGTCTTCATTGTCTCGTCCATCCCATACCTATCCCCATACCCCATCCCCCAAAAACATTCAGTAATGAAACTTATAAAAATATTTTGTATTAATAGAGAATAAAAAGAAAGTCTTGTGTCATTATCATCTCTGTATGTAAGATTCTGGGGGATTCTTTGATCCTTTGGTGATCTGCAGACTCTCTAGAAACCTGGATGTTCTCATGATTTTTGGAGAAGTATTTTATTTTCTTTTTGTTTGTGGGTAGTGTTTTTTTGTGAGTTTTTTGTAGTGTGTTCCCTTAACAGTTTAACTTTACATTTAATTTGTCAGACTGATTTTTCTGTCTTCTGTTTGGATAAGCTTCCACTTCTGAATGACATCAACATACTTCAAATAGCTTCTCAGACCTTGGTTGCTCTGGTTTTTCACACTGATATCTCTTTCGATACTGCAGAAATTAATACCAAGTGCACTGGTATTGCTTGTAAATGAAACAATTAACCCATAAGGGTTGTCCAACAGTAGGAATTCTGATAAAATGTTATGTTTTCTGCTGGAGTGTAATTCCATGTTTTCACTTAGTACTAAATTATAGCTGGATGATCTGGTTTCTAGATCATGAAAAGAAAGTAGTTGTACAAACAGTATTCTAATTTTCTAGCATTTTAAAAATCCCTATTTTTAGATTTAATTCATTTATGTAGTGTTATGACCTTGTTTTTCCTGTAGTGGGATGTTGAGGAAGTGACTCTCAGAGTTTGTGGGATTGTCAGGTCCTGGAGTCCTTTATTTCTTTCAAATTTGCAAAGAGATTCAAAACCCTGATCTTCCTACAGACAGATATATACACACAGGCATTGCACAGCCTTTGCAATGTTAGGAAAGACAACAGTATGAGTTCCAAAATGTACCAGTTTAGTGTCATTCCATTTTCTTACCAAACATTTTTTTTTTGACAATTCTGCTGTTACAATTTCTTAATAGTCTGTAGCATACAGAACAGTTCTCATTGTTGATCCGAATTACTAAGAAAAAATTATTTGCAAGTAATTTCAATGCTCTGAGGCATTTTCTCTGCTGAATTGCTTACTTAGGCTTTTAGGGAATCTCCAGGGGGAGAATCAGTTATGGAAATACCTTCCATCAGCTTAGTGATAACCTCTTTGTCCTTATTTATAACAGCAGTAAGTGTGAATTTTAAGATCTACATGAGGAAGAAGTAACTCAGCAACCATTGCTATGAAAGACTTCTTAACTACATAAGAAGCAACAATAATTTTGAAAAGCTTTGAGTAGTTCCTATGAACTCAGCAAATTATTATTTCAAAAGATTTAAGAAAAATTGTGGAAAAAAGTAACTTCTGAGGTCATATTTCACATACTGAAAATTTTTACTTTCTGACTTGTTTATGATAGAGGAATGTTGAAAGACTTTCCATGTTCCTTTTCAAGGATGGCTCTGAACTCATATGGAAGCTACACAACCGAAAAAGAGATTCTGCATTCTCCCTTGTGAAAGGGAACAAATTTTGCATTGTATAAATCAAACAAACACAAACAAACAAACCAAACCACAAAACCAAATGTGCCCACAAAAACTCCACCGACTGCATTGTGCAGTCCTGGAGGTTTAAAGATTAAATTAAATCTTAATTAATCTTTTCATACTTCCATCAGCTTTGAAGAGTGCCACCTTCAGGTTTTGCCGTCTTAAGTATCACAGGTTTTCCTGTGGAAGTTGTGGCAGATTGTTCTATGTTGTTCTATACTTACGTGAGGCAGATAGGCTAGCATTTATTGCATCAGTTCAAATGGTTGAAGTACTTGAGTACAATTTCTTATTTGCACATACCTGTGCCCTTCTTGATTCTCTTAGCTTAAGGTACTAGAGGCATTCCATTTAAATTAGGCTGCTGAGTTGTATAAATCACCTGTAAGCCTTGTTCAAGCAGCAAACTGAATCACATCTCTCAGATTGTGAGAGGTAAATTCTGGACTGAATGCTGAATACCCTCTCCTAGAGGTATTCTCATTCCTTGTTGAAAAACTAAAAATGTATTTATATTTTTCAGCAAGGGTAGCCTCAGTAATAGATGGGATAAAGGAAGCATAATTTCAAGATAGTACAGCCCATTCCAGAAAGGTTTTGGCAGCCTCCCAGAATGTCTGCTGAGAAATATGCTGATATTTGGCATCTGAAGGGCAGCTACTTGAAGTTCAGGAGATTATTTATCTTCTGTGCCTTAACTGAAATATCTAGAGACATACCCTATAAGTGATTTTGTGGTCAGGATTAAGGGTTTAAGATTACAGTTAGGGTTTAGGGTTCTGGCTTCCATCACATGAGTTGTTGCACTTCAAGTTGTCTGTGCTGGAAAATGCATCAACAGACACTTGTATAAAAGAAAAGCTGGTTAATGTGGAGTTCTTCACAATGCATTTTTCATCATGCATCTGCTTTTCCCAGTCTTCCCCTCTTCTCCAACTGTGTAAGGCTGCTTTGAAAGAACTCTGTTTCTGAAGATGAGTAGCTGGTACCTTGTCATTGTATTCAAAAGTCTTAGAAAAATAAAATGGGTGGTATAGCCAAAAGCTGCACCTGAGCTGATGGACTTTGTTTACTAAGCATGAAAACATACATGGGTAGCTGATTTTAATATATAGATGCTTCATACTAAGTTTTTCCTCTGTTTTTTATACTGGGAGAAGCTTTTAAAGTACATTTAGAAGTTGAAGGAATTGATTTCTTTTAAAATCATGAAAAAGATATGAGATAATTCTGTATATATGAAAAAAAATTATGGGTTACTTTTTCTTTTACTTATGTAAGCAAAAAGTAGTACAATACAAAGCATGCTTAAGGTTAGATTTTAGCATAATACCCACATCATTAGTAACTTTTTTTTTTTTTAGTGCTATATAAAATCGAGACTTTTCAGCTCTGTACTAAGGTCCTTACATAGCCTGATACCCCAGCTGCCCATTATGTACAGCTCAGGGCTTAATGAGCCAAAGGTGTTTTCTCTGTAACTAATAAATTGTTTCTTCCATGAGAAATCCTAGGCCTCTAAACTCAAGGATGAGCAGCTTATCTCTCAGCTTGACTTGTGGAATGCTGTATAAAATAATGCATAAGAGTTAGTTTATATCAATTTCAATCTACTTAAAGATTTTCTTTCTGCTGTGTATTTTCACTATTAAGATACTTTTATTGCTCTCCTGGCTGTGGTTCTTATCCTAGTGCAGCCCTTTTCTTGTCAGATCTTGTCACAAGAAGCCATCCAGACCTGGAGATCCTATTTTCATGTTAGATTTTTTTTTAATGACTTATCTCTATAAGGAATACCTCATTCAAAAGTGGCTTCCTTCCACAATAGAGTGTTGTGTGGTGTAGCTCTTAATTGATGAGGCAGCAGGTAGAGTAAAGTTGGGTAAAGTTGTCTTGTGCTCAGTGAAGCTCTTGCTGAATTGTTACCCCTTTGTGAATATTAACAGGGAAACTTCAGAACATATTACCTGTATTTGAACTGTTTTGTCAGGCACTCGGTTCAGTGCCAGTAGGACATACTGAATTTCCTGTTTTCCCCTCTGTCTTCTTAAACACAATTGGGTTAAAAATAAATCTCAGAAAAAGTTATTTTTACCCAGGCTTGTGGTTAACAATGTAGCAGGGATTGACAATCACTTTTATTGTCACAAATGAGGGACAGCAAATGTCTCTGTGAGAATGTAAATGCATAAGTAAGGAGGGGTAAGCACAGGGGATGCTTTAAATATGAAGCTGACTTTCATAAGCATATTTTCTTTCATTTAAGTTTTCTATGCAAAACAACTCACATATAGTTGTTTTATATCTTTTCAGGTCTGTAAACAACCAGTACTGCAGAAAAGTGATAGGGGGGATGGTTTGGAACCCATCTATGAGACGATCCTTATCAGTTGAGCATCTAGAGACCAAAAGCCTTCCTTCTCGATCACCTCCTGTTACCCCCAACTGGTAAATCCATTTTCAGCCTTTTCCACACCTCCTAGCCTCCTACTGTTTCTAATTGTATGTACTCTAGCAGAATAATTATGTAGTGTGTACATATATATTTAAACAGTTTTAATCTGAGAATATGTATGACAACAGAAGGGTGGGTGTCACCTCAACTTTAGGAAGGCTTCCATGCTGTCTGCCAAAATCTTATACTCAAGTTAAGATATTATGTTTCGGGATGGGTGGACAACAGGGTGGTTTAAAAAATATGTTAAAATGGTTGGATGGCTGGAGCAAGGGTGGACTTGTTAATGGGTCACACTCTACCTGGACAACAATAAAAAGTGGATGACTGCAAGGGTCTCTCTTGAGACCTGTCCTGCTTAACATCTTTATGACCTGGAGGAGGCAATGGTATGCTTGATCATAAAGTTTGCAGATGCCACCAAACTGGGGGGTGTGTCAATAAGCCTGGGGGCAGGGCTGCTCTCCAAAGTGATCTCAATAATCTGGAGAAATGGGCCGATAGGAAATGTGTGGAGACAAACACCATGTCCTGGGAAATAAGAACCCAGTGTAACAATATTGTCTGTCATGCAGCTTTCTGGAAAGCAACCTAGTAATCTTTATAGGCAGAAGTGGTTCATGAGCCATCTGGTCTGCCCTGACAGCAAAGAAGGCAGACACCTGACACCTGGCAGAATTAACAGGGTGATAGATAGTAGATCAGTGGAAGTGGTAGCCCCTTTGGCTCAGCATTCTGTCGATTTTATTAGAATGCTTGCAGCCCTTTTGTCTGCAAATACAAGACAGACACAAATTGGAGCAAGCTCAGCAAAGACCACCAGGTCCAAGGCAGTCAGGAGGTTGGAGCATCTACCCTGTGAGGAGAGGCTGACATAATGGCACATATTCAGCCTGGAGAAGCAGGGGTTTCCCAGATGCCTAATAACAGCACAGAATTACTTAGGAGGAGGCCAAATTACAGGATGAGGCCAGATTTTTTCACTATTGCATAGTGGGAGGATGAGACAACAAGTATATGTTGAAACAAAAGAGGTTTTTTCGGGATATAATAGAAAAACTGCTTTATGGACAGTCATTGCCTGGGGAAGTTGTATGTGGTCTCCATACTTAAGATTTTTCGAGATATGAGTGGATAAATCCTTAAGCAGCCTACTCTGGCCTAAGTTGACCCTGCTTTGAGCAGAAGAATGGAGTAGATGACCCTCATGAGTCCCCTCCAACCAGAATTATCCTATGATTAAGACTTTAGTAATGTAAGTTGCATTTTGCTGGGGGGGAAACACCAAATCAATCCAATGTACTGAACCTCGCAGTGTATGATTGCACCATACAGAATGCTTAAAAATTGATTATTTGAAGTGAGCCTGTTATGAAGATTCAGATCAGAACTGCAATAGGATAGAAATTTTTCTTTTATAAAATTTCATGGAATATTCTAATCTTGTGTTTGTATTCTGTATTTTTAAGGCGGAGTCCTAGACTACGTCATGAAATCCGGAAACCACGACACTCATCTGTAGATAACCTTGCAAATGAGATTAGTTATATTACTGAGACAGAGGATGTTTTTTACACCTATAAGGGCTCTCCAACATCAAAGGACAGCGATTCAGAGTTCTCTCAGAACCGTAGTCCCCAGAGGAGGTAAGGACTTCTGCAAACAATCCATTGCCTATTTTGATTTTTTAAAAAGCATCAAACAAAAAGCTCAAAGAGCTGTATTGTGAAACAGTCACAATCAGTTGTAATGTTACAATGAGTTCAAACAGTTTGCATAAGCTTTGTTCTGACCAACTGCTGTACTGCAAATGCCATGACACAAAATGACAAAAGCAAACCAAGCCCTCATCCCTAAACAATACACAGTAGTTGAGTTGTTAGTAAAATTAGAAGAACTACTAATGCATGTATGTTCAAATCTGTAATATTCTGTGTCCTAATAGCTTTTGCAACCCCTTCCTACCTGTCAAAAACTATTTTTTTGTGGGGACAAAGGCTCAGTGAACTCTTTTTAGAGTTCACTCACATTCCACATCATCAGCTCAGCCTTGTCAGTTGAAAGAGGTATTGCATTTGAGTATACACGAGAACATCATCATGCTGGTGGTCATCCATCTTTTTCTTCAGAAGAAGAACTGTCGATGGCTTGTCTAAAGGCAGTGTCTCCTTTTTTTGTTTGCTGCCAGGAGTTGAAGCACCTGTCTTTGTGCATTCTGATTATTTGTGTGCTCATGTACTACATTATATGTAAGGCTACACTCATTTCTTAATGAATAACTTCAGATTATCACAATATCAGCTTCAGAAATAATGTATGAAGTCATTAATTCAAGATTAATTCTTTCTTAAAAAGAAAACAGCTACTTTAGAACTTGGAGCTGGGGAGAATGCTGTCTATTAAAACGCATGTTCCTTTGTAGCATTGCAGAAGAAAATCGGGTTTTAGTGATGCCTAATTATTTTAAGGCAAGGAGTATTTTGAGAAGCAATGTCTTAATGGAAGCTGATAGGACTCACCTGCCTCTGTGACAGTGTGCAGGTACTAAATAAAGCTTTAAATTCTGATTGAAATTATTTTTTTAAATTTTATATTAATATTATTACTACATTACAGCAGAGAGTTGTCAATAAAAGAAAGGAAAAGTTGACATGTTGTATGCATATTTGGATTTTGTCACTCTTTTGAGTATATTAAGCATTTTGAGTTTGTCACTTAATTTTTCTGTATTTCTGACTGGAAGACAGCTGAACCTTAATACTATTTATTAGTACTAATGACAGTAATAGCCATGATAATACATAAAACTTAGGCCGTTAGATGTTGTGAATAGTCATAGATAGGAAACCATGTCTTTGCTGTGTTTTAAAGTTTGCAGATGACAAACTTTCAGAAGTATTTTCTGAGTAATAATATTGAGAGGCAGACATAAGAAGAGATGATGGGGGTAGAAGCTGTAGACAGAAAATTATGTTGCCATGCTGTGCTTTGTGACTGGTGAACTGTATCCTGCCAGCAAGTACGATATGGGACTTTTTATTTTCCTTTTTCTTTTCTTCTCCTGTAGATATTTTTCTTTCCTTCCTGTTTCAGTTATCTTATACCTACTGAGAATGGAATGGAAAAGCCTATCTTTATGCCTTTTCTCACACAATTTTAAAAAAAAAGTTCTAAATTTGAAAATAGCACATTCATTTGTTTTCTGAGCCCCAATGACTGTGCTGAATCTGAGTAATATCACTCACTGGAGATTTTTACTGTTACTACCTCATATAAACCATTGCTTTTCTTCCTACATCTTTGCCCAAATGCACTATCTTTTTTTGGGTGTGTTTATAATATTTGATACTCTGCAGGTAAATGAAAAAATACCTGCATAAATCTGAGTAATTAAATTCAAATTGTGTGTTTTGGAAGAAAAATGGAATAAATGATCCTTTGTTGTACTGACTGCTAGACTTTTGTGAGGTAAAATAGTCATTAATAATTTCTTTTTTAACTATTGAGGTAAAATACAAAGTAGCCATTATAAAAAAATTAAGTTTTTTCTCTATGCTACAGTTTGTTATTCCACATTTCAGGTTTTTTCCTTTTGCAATCTTACAGTAGTTATTACTTGCTTCATTTCCCTTATTGAAAGATGCAAAATTAAGTATGTATGTGTAGTAAAATCTTTCTTTCCAGGAATGTTGTATTGATGGATGGAATCTTACCCTCTCAGCTAAATCTGTTTTGTAAGAAAAAAGTTTACCTTGCATATTCTCCGTATCAAATATGGACGCTTCTCCTGGGCTTTTGCCACACATTGGGAATATTTAGACATTAACTTTAAAACACCTTTCAGTGTACTGATAAATCTTGTACAGGCAACTACCCATTTTTGCCATGCTTATCTTCAGTGGATTTGAACTGACATAATAGAAACACACTATGGAAAAAAAACACCCCTAGATTTCCAATTCCTTTTTCATTGGAGGAGAGCCAAGAGTAGCTTCCCAGAGTCCTGCTGATACACATGGTCTTTGGGGGGCCCTTTATTTACTGCCTAGCCCACTGGGACTGTTAATAAAGGTGTTAGTTAATGCTAATTGTAACCACTAAATAGCTTTGGCATGAAAAATATCTGAAACAGTTTTAGAGAGCTGCTGGCAAACAGCTGTAAATACTGGCATTTAATCACTGAATGGTTATGTCTGCGACCTCATATTAATAATAATAATTCTGCAACAGCTTGATTTGTGTGAAGTAAACATCAATTTCATTTACTATTTCTGAAGCAAGTCTGTGCATGCTGCAGTAAGCATGGAGTGTGGCTCTTGACTTATTTTTCCGGCTGCTATCAGCATTTCAGGGGTGGGGGTAGTCTTCCCTCTTTTTCATTTTTTTTGTCAAAACAAGTAGTTTGTTGTTGAAGGTAGGATAGACCCACCTTCAAACTGACCTGTTGTGATAGAGTAGTTTTTGAGGCAAATCATAGATAAAACTCATGTACAAGGCTTCCTGCCTATCTAATCCTGCCAAGGCACATTTGGAGCCTTGGGTGTCAGAAATGTAGAAGCAGCCACTGCTGGAAAAAGTACATACACCTGCATTTATTGCCCTATACAGCTTTTTTTTTCCTTCCTGACAATACTAGGTACATTAATTTTCTTAATAATTGATTTTCTTTCTAGCTCTGTTTACTCACATATAGGAATCAATCAAATTCTACTTTCTTTCTGTGAAACAGTACACAATTTAGAAAACAAATTATGTGGAACAGCTCTTAGTTTAGAGAGCATAAAACATAGCAGTTGTTAATATTTCTTCTTCAATTTCTTTGACGATATAGTACTGTATCAGCATGTCATCATCTAGAACTATGTTTGATGTTAAAATCTTTTAAATGAACATGCTGGAAATGAGGGTTGATAATATTTTGTCGTTTCTTGTGCTGTTTCTCTTAAGGACACAATAATTATTTTCAAAATGTGCTTTGTGTGAACACTGTGCTTTCTAACTGAAATCTGAGGTGTGTACCACAGGCTGTGACTGGAAAAAAAGAAAATTGGAAAATAGCGCAAATCATAAACACAGGTGAACTACGAAAAGCCAAGGCAAGCTAGTGAGCACAGTGTTATGTGTAGCTTTGCTGCTCCTGCTACCCAAATTATCTAAGCTACTTTCATATTCAAGAACCACTTGGGGCTCAGACATTGTGAAAAGAAGCAATTTTTCTCTCTGTTTAGTGTCTGCAGAAAAGATTGGAGCTGTCAATTGCATCTGTATTATAGACAAAAAATTGCTCTAATCCCAAATTAATATACATTATCTAGAACTTCATTTGTAGGGCATGAATACATTTGCCTACCTAAGCCAAATATCTCAAATCATTGCTGCTTACAAAACCTGTCAGAAAAGACAGTGCTGAAGAGGACTTCAAGAGAACTTTTGTTTAGCCCACATCTCTCCAGCCTTTGTGAGGAAGGTGTCCCCTGTCAGATCTTCTTTCTTTTTTGTTGCCCTGTTGCTGAACATCTCAGCTGATTGCTACTGCCACTGAAAAATTAAAGAATAGCATTGAGCTAAAACATGCTAATTAGTAAGTGGACTTGTAGTAACTGTCTTTCAGAGAGAATTTGCATTTTATAGTCTTGGCTTCCCTGAAGATGTTTTCTTTGAGAGATTTGCCTTCTCTTCATTGGAGCACTGTTGCTACTGACTTTTAAAACTTCTTATCTTAAGTAAAGTGGAAAACTTCTCTTTTTATGTGAGGTTACATGTCTTCAGACATGCTTAAATTCTGAGATAGACATTAGGAAATAGTGGTGAATACAAAGTTATATTATGAGGCTTTATTATTTCTAAAGTTGGCTCCGTGGAAACATTATTTTAATTTGGGAAATTTTTTTCAAAGTGGTTTCATACCAACAGGTATGAACCTGCCATCAACCCATCCTGACCCTCTACTGTCCCAATAGGTATCCTCAATAAAGCTCATGGAAAAAGTCTTTGAGAAAAAATTTTTTCTTTTATTATAACAGCTTTAAGCCGCAGCTGGTTATTTTTAAAGGCCGACTGATGGAGTTGTCCAGTAAATTCTTTTTTACTGCAGTTTTTGGTTTGTCTAGCCTGGTATGGTGCTTGAAGATTACCACAATTGCAGTCTGTCTTGATAAAGGTACTACTACGATTTCCAAATTTAGAATAAGGAGAGACTCACAGATGTAGAGGAACAAGACATCCTTGCTAATTTGCCTTTCCCTGACACCACTCTGATCTGTATGCTACTGTGTCATTTAAGGGCAAAAGGTACAAGAAAAATAAAATATTCATACTGAAGTATGTGACATTGTTCCGATATCAGGTTGGGAAATTCCAAAACATCCTTGATTTATGCAGTAACCTTTAAACCTAACTTGGTTTTAACTGGGGCAGTAGACTGGTTATGTTTTGGAATCATGTACTCTGACACGCTTGATCTTTTATCAGGTATTAGGTTTTCTCCTGAGAGGCTGCACTGGCCATCCCCAGTGCAAGGTCAGGTTCTTGGCATTGATAGCTTTAAAAGAAAAATAAATGAAATGCAACTTAATGTGTAGCATTCTTCATAGATGAACTCTTAGAAGAAGCAAAAAAAAAAACCTCCTTAAAATAAACTAGCCTACCCTTTACCCTCAAGTAAATAAGTGAAAATTTAAACTGCTGTAATGATTTTGCTGGTGTCTTTGTTAAGGTGTTTGGTGTAAATTAAAAATGTAATTTAAAATGTTTAAATAATACACTTTTTAAACACTTCATGAACTTGAAATACCAAGATCTGTCATGCAAACATAAAGCCAATGTAACTAAGTACTGTTTATGGATCTTTCAACTTGCATTTTTCCTTGTTTTCATTGTTCCTTTCCTTTTTCTCAAGCATCTTTGGGTGCATGAGGTGTGATACAGATGTTCACCCTTCACTAGGCAATGAGAAATGAAAACTGAAAACCATTGTGTTAGTTGATGTTCTTAACCTCCAAGAGCCCAGGCGTGGGAAGCTGCATGGTTTTCTACAATTCAGTATGAAAAAGGAGTATACTCCATGTCCATGGATTTAAGGTTTTCATCTGGATTTGTGGGAAGAAAGGTGCTGGCCCATGTTGTGGCCAGCACCTGCACCTGCCCCTTAACTGAATGTTAGTAAGCTTGGGTTTCTTTAAGACAAGAAGGTGTTACATGCAAAAGATTACTGAAACAAACAGTAATTTATTTTGGCAGTTTGGGATAATCTTAGTCATGTTACCTGTACAGGAATTGTTTCCCCTTTCCCCTGGATGAGGAGAAGGGCTTATTTTTGACATTGCAAATTCATGTTTAATGGCTTGTGCTTCTAAAAATACTTTTATTTTTTTTTTTAATATCATACATGAAATAGTTTGGAGTGTTAATATAGATGTTGTTTGCCCTCTTAAAGCCTTTATTCCTGTTTTTGAACACTCTTTTATGAATGACAAGGGCAGTTGTTAAGAAGAATATATAAATTTGCATTGTTTTAACCCCAGCCAGCAACAAAGCACCATGCAGCCACTCATTCATTCCCCCACCAATGGAATCAGAGAGAATCAGAATTGTAAAAGCTAAATAACCCATAGGCTGAGATAAAGACAGTTAAAGAGGGAAAGCAAAAGCCATGCAGAGAAGTGAAACAAAGCAAGGAATTATTTCTCTGCTTCCCATGGGCAGGCAGGTGTTCAGCCATCTCTGGGAGAGCAGGGCCCCTTACATGCAATAGTGACTTGGGAGGAGAAACTCCATCATTCCAAATTCTCTTCCTTCCTACTTTTTCCTCCCCCTTTATATACTGAGTACAATGTCGTATGGTCTGGAATATCCCATTGGTCAGTTGGGGTCACTTGTCCTGGCTGTGTCCTCCCAACCTCCCAAGCACCCGAAACTTCCTCACCAGAGCAGCAGTATCAAAAGCAGCAAAGGCCTTGGCTCTGTGTAAGCCCTGCTCAGCAAAAACAAAAACATCTCAATATTATCAACCCTGTGTTCAGCACAAATCCAAAACACAGCCCTATACTGGACACTGAGAAGAAAATTACCTCAGCCAAAACTAGCACAGTATACAAGGTGCTAAAGAGAAAAAATAACTGGCTTTATTGGCTTGGAAAAGTAGCCTGATAGGCTGTGTGGAGGGTCTCGTTATCTGAATTGTATCCAGTTTCTCCTGTTCACCTTGTAATTAAATAAACCAAACATGTCTGTTTGGTTTGGAACAGCAGATTGCGTAGGAGCAAGTGTTTTGGTACTTTTTTAGATTTGCTGGCCTAACAGAAAAGATTAGCTGTGAAATTTTCTGTAAAACCAGAAAGATTATTGTAAAACATATTTCTAAGTGATAAGGTATAGTAAGAGTCAGCAGGAAAATCTTCCTGACAGGTGAGATGATATAGATTGTATATTTAGAGTCATGCATTGATTGATGAGATAAATCTGGCAAATTATTCACAGGTGCAAGCATATGATGCACGAGAAGCAGAAGGCTGGGGGAGTGGAAGAGGGGTTGGGCACATTGTTGCCTTGCTCTGCCAAAAGAGGATTATCGAAAATATAGAGCCAACTCTTCTTGGAGATGCAGAGCAAAAACGTGAGATGTTGGATGCAAGTTATAGCTAGGGAAATGCTCAAAAGATAATGATGGGGGGGGGAAAAATCACATTTTGATTATTTAGGCCTTTTTACACATCAACAAAAAGGTAGAGTTATTTGCTTGGAGAACCTCAAAACACAACATGACAAGGGCCCAAGTACTCTCATCTAGCTTTGATGTTTATTCTTTGAATAAGAGTTTAAGTGATCTCTCAGGTTCCCTTCCAACATAAATTATTTTGAGTCTACAGTTCTTCTTGTTATAAATGCAATATATCCCTTCATAAACTTTTGTCTGAAATGCTTGCAAAGGCTATAAACATCTTTCAATTTACATTGTAAAACTGTCTTTTGCTAGTGATACAGATGGAATAATGTGTGCAGCCCCAGAGCTGGAGGGGAAGGAAATGGAATGATGAACTAATATACAAAAAGGAAATTCACTTGCACTGTGCTATGAATTTCTGGAAGTGCACATATGTTCCTGGTGTGAGTGTGATGCATCATCTGGTGAAGGTATTGCACTGAAAATAGATTTCCTGAACGGATGCTGCATTTGTTCAATTCTTTTAGCTTAGCATTTAATAGACAATAAACTGTGGCTGCATAGTGAGCTTTGCTGAATGTGCTATGGCAACACATCATTAGTTTAACTAAAATATGACTTTTCACGTGAGGAAAATTTTTAAGGCTTTACTGTTGATAAAAGTACTCTTCAGATTTATCCAGCCAAGTCCTGGTAGCTACTTTTTTGGTAGAAAATTGCAAATAGGTGAACCCCTCCATATTTTAAACTGTTATTTATCCTTAGTTCTTAATCATACACAGATATGATAATTTCTTTGTTCTTACAAAATCTGTTGCATTTCACAAAATTCTCTTGTCCTTCTCTGTGTACTTCACCCTTTCTCAAGGAAGATATCCTAATACTAGACAGTGGAGCTGAGAATGTTTCAATTAGTTTCAAATTAGAATTTTAAGGCTACTACTAATAGACTTTAAAATTATATGCTTTTCAATCCAAATATACATGAAAATAGTACATGTATGTATTTTGCTTAGATGTAAACTTTTCTTTTTAACTATATATCCTTATTGAAATGTACTACACTTTCCTTGCCAGTTCAAAAAGCAATAATTTTGCATCCAAATGGAAAGTCTCAAAGTTGAATTGCAAATCTGTGATAAGGCAAACCTGGCAGCAATCCAAGCAGTTGCTGTGTATCAAAACACAGGAAACTTCCATGGCAAGCCAGTAAACTGGAATATAGAGGCAATGCAGAGTAACAAAGTATCCCTTTAAAGGTGATGATAGCAGCTCACAAATGGGAATGACTGGAATTTATAGGAAATCACTGAAAAGCTTGTGCATGCCATGAAGTCCTCAAGTTTTCCATACTGATTCTCTTAATTATGCAGTACAAAAACCTTATGACACCTTACACAGTCATTCTCTTCACAGAAATGCTGCATATTCTGTGTATAAATTCCTCTAAAAGGCAGCAGAAAGGTGTTGCTGCAAGTACCTTCCACTTATTTTGCTTATGAATAAAAAACCCAGTTGTAATGGTGAGTCCTCAGAAAACAGGTGATAATGGAAGTGCTGGCATACTCGGTCTCCCCAGCCCTGCAGGTGTCACAATGAAAGAAGCTTTAAGAACTTCAAGAACAGCACAAGGGCAAAACCTACAGATGTTTCCTTCAGTTGTGTGTAAAGGGGGAGTTTTGCTACAATGCTATTGTTTCAGTTGACCCTTTTCTCTCGGGGTTTTATTCTGCTGTAATTTATCATCCTTGGTTCTCAGAATAGCAGAATTCCCTGGTAGGTCACACCAAAATGAGGAGGAGGGGTCTTTCCTTAAGACCTTTCCATTCTGTCCTTCTGACAGAAGAGGAAAGTTAGACTTTCCAGGGGAAAGACCTATATTTAAAAGATAATTACCAATAGATCAGTCTATATACTGACTGCAAGATTGAAATGGCATGATTTTAGTTACACTGTGAAGTGACGAAGAGAAATTATCTGAAGTTTTGAAGTGTTTGCTTGTTTGCTGCACCAATGGAAAGTTTAATCTCCTTGCAAGGAAGGGCTCTATTCCTTGATGAAAAAGTTGAGTGGATGGTCTGGTGAGTGTTGTCTTTCATTGACTTAAAATACAATCCTTGTATGTTGTGAAATGAGGAAGATGGCTTAGTAAACTGTGTAACACTGTGTAGCCAAAGAAGATCACCTAGTTATTCACGTTTAAGGTATTTTATCATATTGTTGAGTAATTAAATGCTAGAAAAACTATTTAACTAACACATTTAACATTATATGTTGTAGTGCAAAATTCTGCAGCTTTATCATGTTGACCTGCTAAGGACTTTAGGAAGACACAGCTGCACTGTCTCTGATGAATTCTTTTAGACACTGAATTTGGTCACTTTTCTCAGTCAAATATTTGGTCACATTTCTTCCCAATTTAAAAGGTTACAGAATTTTCAGTAAATCTTTTAGAGTTAGTGTGTTTGAATTAAAGTGCAATAGTTTAACAAATAAATCTTCATCAAATAGTACTAAGAATTTATATCCCAGATTCAAGTCTCCAAAGGTAGAGATAATGAAAAAATTACTATAAGTTTATAGAAGGTCTATGAATGAATGCCCAAGTTTTTTTTTTTTTTTTCTTACTCAAACTGCCGCTTTCTCTAGGGAAGATAAAGGAGAGGTAATATATTGGAACCCAGAGCATTGTATTGATTTTCATCACAATTCTATGTCTGTAAGTTTTTGATGAAGATGGAGAGTCTTGAAAGGGTTAACTCAGGGCAATTTTGATTCTGCACAGAATTTGGTAATAGGGCTGTAGGTGCCTATGGCAAAATGTAGAAAAAAGATGTACAGTTTCATTGTTCTCTGCCTTAGAAGGAAATCCATTAGCTTAACGAAAATAAGTTCAATGTTTCTTTATTTTTAGTGTGACTTCCTAAGGAAATAAGGCTTATGTCATTGTATAGCTCCTCTGCCTCTGTTTCCACTTGAGAATATTTGGACAATGCCATCAAATGTAATGTAGGAGATGAGTTTTTGAATATGCAAAGTTTCTCAAGTTTAGTGAAAGTCAGTGACTAGGCAGGAAAAAACCCCAAAACTTTAAGGTGCCTCCTCTCACTGAGCAGTTAAAGTACAAGTTCAGTATTTGTCCTATTTAGATGTGGGCTGGTAAGGCAGCAGGTAAGTTTACATTCCCATTGGATCTGCTTACACTTGGAAAGTAAAAATTCTCTGGGGATTGTGGACAAACAGAACCAGAGATATTAGTATGTGAGGCGGGGGTGGATGTCAGTGGGGTCAGAAGTTAGGTATGAATGCAATAAAAGGGGAAGAAGCTTAATGTTTTAAAAGTATTAAAAGTACACAGAAATCAAACCTCCAAAATTCCTCAGGGATCAAGCTTTACTGTCTCTGCCTCTCAAGGAAGAATTTCTTCATATTGTCAAATTACATACAAGAAATCTTAACTAGACTGATACTGGTGCTATTTTTACTGTAATTTTGGTCAAATGTAGTATGTAATTCTTAGTATTAAGGATGATTTAGAGAGCATGAGTTGAAAATTTAACTGTACACTGTGAATTGCCTCCTATAACTTGGCATTTCAGCAAGTCTACTTTCAAACTGAACTACTTCACATGTTTTTTCTAGTGTGGACATACACCACTCCAGGATTTTTGGTCACTGCTTAAATGATTTGTAAAGTTAACCCATCTACCTTAAACTTTGCTTTGTAAGAACCTTTTTCGGTAACTTTTACTTTAAAATTTGTCTTAGTAGCACTGCTATTGTTTTAATTTATGTCATATCATTTAGCTTGCTGTTTCAGGTGATTTTTGATGAAGTTAATTTAATGCATTGAAAAATGCTGTGTATTGCAAATTTTGATTTCTTTTCTTTTGATTTCAAATTTTGAGGGCTGTAGATTGTCCTCATTGCACTTCTACTTTCATTATGCTTTGTATCAAAGTTTTCTGCCAACACCTTCTCTGCTCTCACATCATGAGACCAAGCATTGGAAATGTCAAACTTCTGAAGCCACCTGTGCTGATTTCTGGCTACCTGAACATAAGGATCTTGCCACGTTTTGACTTTTACAAAATACGGTTGGTGACATCTGTAATTGTAATCCACACCTAAAACTTACTAAAGTGATGTAGTGTATCTGGCTAAATAACTGGCTGTGTAAACTCCTGCATAGTTTGAGTTGCAGCTGTAGATGTGTGCTGCCTGTGTTGGCCTTGTATCAAAAGCAGACGTGAGTGATCAGAGCTGCCCTGGGATTTTTTTTTTTCAGTGTTTCAACAAACACCCTAGTTATCTGATTCAGACTTTCACCATAAGATTAAGTATTCTTTAATTTATTATGAGCACACCTTTTGGCTTTTATGCAGGCTTTTTTTTTTTTTTTTTTTTTTTTGGTTGGAGTTCAATTCTTCTTTCCTTGAACATTTAACTTATGTTCATTTAATGTTGTTTTTGTGTTTGTGGTTTTTTTTTAACCAGGTCATCTGAACAAGAATCACCAAAGTGAGTTTTCTTTACACTTTCTCCTATCTCTTTAAGATAAATAATGAAATACATAACTTCAGCTGATTTTTCAAAGTAGTGGTTTTGTATGATTAAAAGACACAAATAAATGTATAAATTAAGGAAGATTGTAAAGTTTTGTGAAAAACAAGTAAGTTTTGGGGTCAGGATTTGGAAAGTCTTAACTTGTAATAAATCTCTCATCACTACTAACAGAAACAGTTGGTTAGAAACTGTTGCACAAGTTTAATGATGCAAAAATCCACTGGTAATTTTATGTGGTGACTTTTTACATAGTGCCAGATGACATTGACTGAAATACATAATCATATTTCTCTGGTATTGTTAGATTTCTTTTCTACGTTGAAAAATCATTACATGGGCTATAATTTCAACTTGTAAGTGAAATGTTTTTTGGACTATGTTCTGAAAAGCTTATTAGGGTGTATTTACATACACAATGTTCCTCCTTGCTTAACACTGACTTCATCAGAATCATGAAAATCTTGGAAGCTATCAGATAAAACCAGAATTTTGACAGTGTAATTATAGTTCACTACTTAAGCATTCTGAAATTTGAATGCATTCACAAAGTGCCACTTTCTGTAGTAACTGAAAATTCTGCAAATGTTGCATGAAACACTTCATTGCCATTGCCAAGTACACATAGTCTAACTGGAAGTCAGAAGTATTATGGCAAGAATACATTTGCTTGATGGCACCTTTCAGGACTTTTGTGTTTTTTGGATTCAGATTTTCATAGGCCAAGAAACAAGTGTTTGAGGTTCACTGCAATACAAGTCCTGTATGTTAAAAGCTGCACTCCTTGGAGTGTAGAATTACTTCTTCACTGACAGCTCAAAATGGCTGGGGGAAATGGTTCAAAAAAGCTCACATATATAGACAAATACCAAAGCAGAAATAAATGTTTGAATTTACTAATTTTAATGCCAAGGTTTACTTGGCAAGAGATGTACTTCTGCTACTTTAACACTGTCAAAATTTGATATTGCTATACCTGAGCTTTTCCCAAGACAGGTATTTTCACACTAGGTAGTATTTATAAGGGTGGAGCAGTTAGTCTGTATGGTATTCATGAGTTCGGTCCAATTAAAGAAGGGGGTTGGTTGTATGAGAGAGAGGTCTGCATGTCATCCATTTCATAAGAGGGAATGTAGCTGAATGAATGTTTGGGAGGTCCTGGAGCACCAATCATCAGGCAACTGGACCAATTCCCAGATTTGAAGGTTTTACCTACTGACATTGGTTACCATTGAATGTTAAAGATCTTGAATGCCAAATCTGTACCCTAAGTTAATTCTGGGTCTTTTTGTGTGGCTATAACTATCTCAATAACACAATACTTTAACTGCAATTAAACCTTTCATTGTCACTTCGTTTCCTGTTTTTCTGACAATTTACCCTGGCTTTTCTGCAAATTGCCTTTTCCCACAGGGATAAGGTTGAGATGGCACTTGTAAGAGAGAGGAATCTTAAAAAAAAAAAAAAAATTGCTCTGCAGGAATGAGAGTGGAATCACAGCAAAAGATTTTTCATGGATAGAATTGGCAACTGAAGTGCCTTTCCCTTGCAGTTCAGCCTTTTCCATGTGTTACTGTGAATTCTTGTACCCTTGTACCACTACAAGTGCCTTTCACTGCTGTCATCCAAACATTTTGCTTAAAATGGTTTTGCTATTTCAGAATTTTTGTCAGTTTTTCTGGATGTCCACTGATGAAATGATAGGCTTAGATCACACTCCAATCCTGTTTCCCTGTGCTTCCAATAAGAAGAGGTGTTAAATTTTTTAACTCCTAAAATATGCTCTTTTAAAGTCTTTTCATTTAAAAATCTGGATAACGGTGCCATTGTAATCTTTATCCTTTCAAAATAAAGGAATGTATTGAGAAACAGTCCGACGCGGAGTTCTCTGACCCGTCTCTCACCTAAAGCCTTGGCTCGGTCTCCCAATGGAGTTGGCAACATTTCTGGCTCCTACCCATTGGAAGGGGTGGACAAGCAGTTCTTAGAAACCTATGACAACGTTACAAAAAGTAGCTCCACGGAAGATTCCAGTCAGTACTACTGCGATAAGGTACGTGCAGTTGTGTGCTTTTAAAGCCAGAGCTGGTAGTGAATGTAACTTTGAGCTGCTATTTGAGAATGCACAGAAGTGCTGGCTGTACTTCAGGATGGGCAGATTTTATGCAGTAAGGAGAATAGGTCTCGTGTTTCTACTCACATTTATGCTAGCTTTTGGGATAGAGAAGCTTACCAAGTACATTGATTTCCAAAGTGTCCAGTATTCCAAAAGCTTCGGGGAAAGTTCCTAGAGGAATAGAAATCCTTACATGATTAAATCTTGTTTCTTGCAATGGAAAAGATCAGCTAACTCAAGTTGCTATATGTCTGAAAAGCAGACACAACTCTGCTTTATCCCAGGCATCTCTTAAGGATGACTAAACATCATCCTTTTGAGTTCTGTCCTGGATGGAAAGCATCTGCTCCCTACTAGCACTATAGTAGTGGATCATTCTTCCCCAGCCTGTTCCAGACAGGTTCTGGCTAAAAGTGAGCACTTAAAATTAATTAAAGCAACTAATTAAAATTAGTTAGAATAGTTCTATCATTCCCAACATGTCCATTAGCTGCTGACACCTTTTAATTCTTCTGCCTTGTGGATCTGTTGTGTAAAAATACGCCTGTTTAAAGGAGAACAGTCAAGGGGAAAATAGTCACTTCACAGTTCTGGAGTAGAATCAATTCTATTCATGTGTTGCACCTAAGCTTTTAATGACAACAGGTTGAAACTTTAATGGGATTTATCAATTGGGAAGGAAAGCTAAGATGAGAGTAACAATGTTAGGACAGAGCAACCAGAAAATGTTTGCTGAAATGTATGTTGCTATTTTTACTATTTAAAAGGTTACTACCATAAGTATATTCTACAACCATATCCTCTTCCTATTTCAAAGGTGGATTTACACAAAGTATTTTTGTTCAACATATCTAAATTTGGATGCACTGTTTTCTAATTTGCTGATATTTTCTTCTAAAAATCAGAACATTTTCTTTCTTTGTCTTTATGTTGCAGAATGACCTAATCGAGGGAGATTTACTTTTGGTGCGTATCATACCAGATGAAGAGGGGAAGTTTGGATTTAATCTAAAGGTAAACCAGCTATCTTTTAATTATTTTTAAATACTTTATGGATAAAATGGTTTTTATTTCATGATTTTTTTATTAACATAATGATGCGGAGAAAGTAGCATATTTTTCAGGATTGTCCTATGAAATAGAGTTTTTAGAAGTGGCAGCCTAATCCTTAAGTGCTAAAGCAACACTTACAGCAATAAGCATCTAATAGTTTTCTGGTTTTCAGTTGCATATATTATGGGCATGGCACATGTCCAAGGCACACTGCCTATCTGGCTGCTGAAATACAAACTCAAAAGCCTAATTTTAGGCATCAACTTTTGGAAAATTGGATCTCTGTATTATAAAACAATTTAAATAGTTTGTGCTGTTCCATTTAATTATATCCATTAGAAATCATATTGAAAATTCGAAAATTAATTTATGAAGAAAATGAAAGTTATTATTGATAGTTGACTATTGTAAATGTTTTACATTCACTCACTGAAATTCCACTTAAGCAGAGTATAGATATGCCATAATATCAAAATTAAAGCAGAGTTTGGTCATTTCATCTTGGCTGTTTATTGGTGGAACAGCAGTTGAATATGATGTAAAGAGAATAAGGGAGTACAGTTGTCTGGGACTTTGGTCCTGGCAGATTTCTTTCACATATGTCACAAAATCTAAGAAAACTGTCTGCCTTGCAAGTTCAAGTGTTAAATTAGGCTTGCTTCAAGCACAGGGTTACAATAAATGTTCCATTTTATCTCTTTATGCCTATTAAAATGTATGACCTGAAAGCGACCCCCAGTCTTGTTTACTGGAAATTGGTAGATTTAAAGACATCACATCCCACCCCCTAATTCCCCATTTGTTGATGAAAATTCAGTCTTACCAACCCTGTCTATGATGACACAGCATAAAATTTTTATAGAAAAAGAAAAATGAGTGATTACTTCTTTTAAATGCTGCTTGTGCTTAATGATAAATTTATGGTTGCTATTTACTTGGCATTCCTCTCATTCCTCTAGGGTGGAGTAGATCAGAAAATGCCATTGGTGGTATCAAGAATAACTCCAGGATCACCTGTAAGTAAATTCTTGAGGCTTTTAATCCCTTCCATTGTTACTCCTTCCACTTCTCAAAGGTCTGTACACATAGAAATTTGGACACCTGTAACCAGTATAAGATAGCAGCAGAACTGCTCTTGTTAGGAATTGGTTTAGCCAGTGGTTTCTTAAACCAGAGATAAAAGATCTGAAAGAGTTAATCAAACAAAATATAAGTAGAAAGTATATCTGTGTTCTCCTGTCATCTCAAAAAGTGCATCCTGCTGGAAAATGTTTGATGATGGGCAAGGACTGGGGATAAGGAACATCATTTCCTGAAGAAGTAAATAATTTGGGCCCCTGCACCCTAGAAAAAATAGCTGGTTTGAGGGAGATGTAGTAGGGATCTGCAAAATTAGGAGCACTGTGAAAAAGGAATATCAGCAGAAATATAGACTACTAAATTAAGTTTGTGAAGGTCAGGTTCTTCATGTTTGGTGAAGTAGTTCTTTGCACAGAAGATAGTCGAGCTGTGAAACTCCTTGATAAAGGATGCTGTGGTTAAAATAATTTTGTGTGTAGTCAGGAAAAGACAAATACTTGGGGGAAAAACCTGTTGTTATTGACTAAGCAAGACACAATAGGCTGAGGAAATCCTTAATGCTAAAATTATTTATAGAATGGGAGAGTATTTGGCAGGAGAGAGGGAGCATATGTTTGCTCTGTCCCGATTTTGCCATAGACTTTTTGCTTATGGAAATATTTATAGACAAGGTGAAATGTTTATAAGAATCAGTAGAGTCATTGAGTTCTTCTGTTGAATTGTGAAATAATAATAGGAACATAAAATCTTTTAAAACTTTTTTTCTACATAATTATTACATAAATTTGTGAAGACAAATGTTATATAAAATTTTTTCACTCACTTTTTTCCAAACTGTATTTCCTAACTCTCATAAAATAACTTCACTGCAGACTTGTCAGGAAATATTACTGATTTAATCCTAAAAAGGCAATGCACTCTGAATCTTCTGACTCTTCTGAAATTTGATAAGCAGTCACAGGACTGATATCTAAATGTCATGATGCAAATCAAGCTAAAATAGATTGCTTGAGAAGTTATTTTTTTGTCACACTTATGATTCCTGGCCTGACTTACACAGTTCATACCACTTCTTTATGAACTATAATAATTATTTGAAAAAATGTTTGGTAAGAAATTATAATTATAACTTATATCTAGGAATTGAAAATAAAACAGTCCCTAAGACAATTCGTGGTCAACCTAGCAAATAATTTAAGGGTGATTTGACATTCTGAAATTATATAGGGCAAACAGGCTCATTCTGCAATCAGAGAATGAAAGATGTTTCTCCAGGGGCAATAATTTCCTCTGGCAGATTCAGATGGTCTCCTGGAAAGTGTTGACCTGTATTTTTTGATCTTGGCTTGAAAAAGGGCTGGACTTCTAACTTCAAACACTCCATTGAAGTGTCTCCCTTTGGTGTCATAAGCATGGACAAGAGCGACCAATTATCTCTCTAGTAAACCACCAAGTGAGCAAGTTAGGAGCATCGCAGAAAAAATTGGGAACAGTTATCCAATATTATATACTCAGTAGCAGTGTTGGGGAAATCATACCATGTTATAGTAAGAGGAAAATAGTATACTTATTTTCAGTATTAACATTGATTATATTGTTTTCCATAAACAAAATTTTACCCATTCTTTACTGTTTAATGAAATGTAGCTGATATTTCAAAGTTCAGATTTAAGTCTATGGAATGCATTTTGATATTGTTTTAGCTCAGTTATGCCTTACCTTCATTTCTGCTATTTTAACTTCCTCTAGATTTACTTATTACCATGTAAATTGTCTTCAGGGATGCTATTTGGTAATACAATTTGCTAAGATTATTTCTCAGGTTTGTAGGTCACCTTTTTCTCCACTTTCCTACAAAAATATGTGCATTTTTGTAGAGGAGAGGAAGCAAATGTACTCCCCAAAATAAGGGAGCATTTTCTTTTACATATCTTAAAATTCTTTTAAAAAATCCTTTAATAAAGCAGCAATGTAGCATGCTGGGAAAATTGTTGGACAGAGTAGCCAAAATTCTTGTGAGAGCACATCTTAGTGAAGGAACAACCATTTATTACCCCTGATTTTTGGAGTTCTTTTTAATTGAAGTTCTATACAGAATTTTTTTCACAAGCAGTATTAATGCTCTCAGGTGCTAAAGAGATCATTATGGTTTTATTTAATAGAGCTTTTCATGGAAAAAAAAAGGCATGCATGCTTCTTGGAAAGTGATTAGCATAAAATGACACATTGGGTGTATCAATAGGACAGAGAGCATTTGACATAATAAATTGCCTGGAGAAGCTCAGACTCTGAAAAATCTGTAAATTATGTTTGCATAGGAGGAATTAATTCTCCTTTGAGATATATTTTATATAGTCAGATGATTCAAATAAGAAAGCTGATGTATTAACGTATCACATGATTAACAAAGTTTGTTTGAGCAAAGATATCAGTCTCCATCTGTAATAAAGACTAATAAAGGCCAGCCAAGAAATCTAAATTATAGGCAAATATAGGAGCTCAGAAATTATTCCTTCCAAGTTCTTGTACGTCTTGACTCTCCTACCCTGACCTGATATGGTCTTAATATCACCTATCTTTTAAAATATTTATATTTCAGAGAGAATAACTTAATAATATTCAAGAGTGATTAAATTATTCAGTCATTCATAGTTACATTCTTCAGTCTTGCCTTTGTAAGTTGTACAAAATATGGCAAGGGTATTCTTGGGAAGCTGTGAATACCCAGTTAAATCAGTGCTGAAGAACATCATGGCTGTTCCTAATTTTCATTCTTTTTCTGCTTAGATTTCTTTTGAATCATTGTAAATCTTCTCTATTCTTCGTTATTTTCTTTCCTTATTTCTATGGAAAAAGTTGGGGGCAACTATTCCTTCTCTAAATTTTTTGTCAGCTTTTCTGCATGGGATATTTTCCTCGTGCATGCATCTTTCTTTTCTCTTGCTTCTTTCTCTTCTTCTTTTTCTGTTTTGTGGTACTAAGTCAGGCCTTAATTTTTTTTTTTTTCTTTAACCTTTTTGGCTGGTACAAATGACTCCCAATTTATTTTCTTCATATTCTTGCCTATATTTTTTTTTATTCTGCATTTTTCATCTTGTTGATTGTTTTTAATTATCATTTCTTCTTTCCATCTCTCATTTATTAGTTGGTAATATCAATATATTAGGAGTCATCAGTGCAGGGCATAATCAGGACTGGATCTTTTTTAATATCTTATATTAAGATATATCTTAAGATATCTTATATATCTTAAGATATTTTAATATCTTTTTCACAGGTCATTGGTAATGGTTGTTTGGTAGGGTTAGTGATACTGGATGGATAAAGCTCAAGGAACCTGTGCTGGCTATTAAGGAAATACAGGGAATACTTATGAAAAAGTAAAACCAGTAAAGATCTATGTCTCATTCATGCAATAAATGAAGTGTTTACATAAGTATATCACTTTTGTGTAGTCGGAGACTTCCTGGACAACATAAAGATTCAGATAGCAGTAAAGATAAAATTGTTACATTACTTGATACTCAAAGATTGAATCCCACACATCCATATTAGAGAAGCACAGAAAGTTGGAAGGGACTTGGAGATCTTCTTGTCCAATCCAGTCAGCATCCCTGAAGACAGTTTACATGGTAATAAGTAAATCTAGAGCAAGTTAAAAGAATCACCTAGAGTCAGTTGTCCAGGACCATATCCAGACAGCTTTTGAGTGCTCTGAGGTGGGAGACTCCACAATATCTCTGGGCAACCTGCTGGAGTGCTCAGCAGTAGAACTGTTTCCTGATGTTTGAATGGAGCCTCCTGTGTTTCAGTTTGAGCCCTTTTCTTCTGATCTTGTCACTGGGCACCACTGAGAGTTTGGCTTCATCTTTCTTTGCCTTTTCCTTAAGTATTTATGTACATTGCAAGATCCCCTTTATCCTTTTCTTCTCTAGGCTAAATACTCCCAGCTCTCTCAGCCTTCCTTCGTGCAAGAACTGCTCTACTCCCTTAGACATCTTTGTAGCATCATCATCATCATATTCTGGCCATAGCTTTAATTGCTTTGTGCTGGACCTAGGGCTAAGCATAGTGAGAACCATGGCAGGAAAAAATGCCAAAGAAACCCTGGAGTCCAGCAGTTAATCTAAACCTAATCTAAATCTAAACCTAAACAAAATAAAGATATGAAATGTCTGTGGATTTCTTTGAAATTTTAAAAGTGCATGCCTGGAGAATGTCATGTTACTTAAATCATGTTCATGAAAATCATGTTTGGACTTCTTAATATTCACTGCATAAAAAGTGAACTGGATTATTTTATGTGCTCGAAACACTTTCTCCAGAAATTCAGAGGTTGTTGAGGTTTGAAGTCTGAAATACAAATCTTTGAGAGCAATCTGATGATGGCTGTTTGATTAATGAGAATTCCTTTTAAAGCTATCAATATGCTGTTTGAACTGTTCCTTATTGTCATGGAGAGGCTTTGAAGCATGAGAGTTTTAGAGCTGAAACCTTTGATAGAAACTCTGATACAGAATATGAAACTTTGTCAGGAGAACTGTGAAGACTTTGCTTATGCGATGTACTTAATATCCTGATATGTTCCTGCTTGCACAACTGGTTGTGATGACATTAACGTGTTTCTTTGGTCTTGAAACAGGCTGACAAATGCATTCCAAAGCTGAATGAAGGTGATCAGATAGTATTAATTAATGGCCGAGATATCTCAGAGCACACACATGACCAAGTGGTCATGTTCATAAAAGCCAGCAGAGAATCTCACACAAGAGAGCTTGCACTTTTGGTCAGGAGGAAAGGTAACTGGGCTGATTTTATTCACTTCTAATGTTTTTGAGACTATTTCTCTTATGCTTGGTGGTATACCCTCTTATGTTTGCATAAGCATGTTCTCAGTGCACTTGGAATAGGTCTGTGCAAAAATAGGTCTCAGTAAATTTGAATTAGTAGTACACGTAGTTTAAGTTCTGTAGATTATTATCACTGCAACAAAGAATCTAGCAAGTTAGAATTTCTGCTTATTTTTTGGTCTAAAAATCTATGAGAATAAATTGTTCCTTGAAAGATTTTTTTTCTTGTGACGTGGGATGTTGGGATTTTTTTTGTAAACAGAGCATAATTTTAAAACCCTCCAATTGCAGATTTGCAAAAGCTCGTGGGCTGTTCCCCTGCACGTTTATGTGACAAAACAAGTCAAATAAGCTGCTCCTCACCTCATTCTTACAGTAGACATTTTGCGACAGTACTACGATAAACTCGCTTCCAGAACTGCTGCCTGTAAAGAGGAGACAATTTTTGAAATATGCAGAGTCTTAAGCCTGTATGTTTAAAAATGAGGAACTCATCCAGCTTGGCTTTGCTTGCTCCATATTTAAACACCTGTAGATCCCAAGACCTTTCAGATGATGTCAAACTCTTAATTTGTTATTTGCTTTCCTTAAGAGGTATGGCATTGGCACACACAATTACACGGAGTTTCTGATTGCATGAAGACATAAAAGTCTGAAGGGATTATGCATCACTAGGGAACAGGAGGGAATGAAACAGACAAAGTGATATGTACTTCTGTAACATTGGCTTTATTTAAAATTTCTTGTGTTTCTAAGAAGACAGACAGGGTCTTTATTTTGTTTTCCACTAGTTTTATGCAGCATTTAATTTTCCCTTAATTTTCTAGGCCCTTTCCAACTTCCAGATAGGAGAAATCTGCTTTTATCTAAAGATAACCTGTGGCCCCATACCAGTTGTTTTTTATAGGCATGAGCATAACCAGCTCCCCATTTTCTGATGTTGGGGAGGTATGAACTGTTCCCATCACTGCAGAGAATAACCACAGATGGATATGTCTGGTGATACAATACATTTCATAGGGACAGAACTGCTATGCAGATTACTTCATTAATATTTGTCATGTTTTCCAATAGCAAGGAATGTTGTAGAAAATGGAGTAATAATTCTTTTTAACTTTCTTTCAATGTTAGCATAAGAAATTGCAAAAGATAATTCTATCTTCTTTAATGGCAAAGGAGTGTGGTGAAGGGATTTTTGCATTTGTTTTGGTGTTGGAAGTCCAAACTAATAGAGGTTTCTTGTAGAGATTATTCCACTAATTATGATCTACAATTTTTTAGGTAAAAGTCCTTTGTTTTTTACCATGGTGGATGTGTTTCATTAGGCTATTTAGGAGTTCATTCTGTAAAACAAGGTTGCAAGATCCTCCTTGTGCTAGGAATGCAAGTTCTTTGCCTTCATAAACAGACATTTGGAGTTTTTCTTCCAGAAAGGTCATAGAGACATTTTACTCTTTATAGTTTCTACAGTAATACAGTACATAAAAAAATAAGATTAAATGTGTTGCTATTTGCTTTTCTGAGGTTTTGCAAACTCTGTTGTTATTTCAAGCTGGCAAATTTTTATATCTGTCAATAACACATTTATGCTGTATGTAATGGATTATAACTTTGTACACATCTTTCAGTAGTTAAACAGTTTGTGGAGCCCAAATCAGAAGATGAAGCTGATTCCCACACTCTGCCAGAATCTATTCTTCCTGTCTGTTCTGAATATGGTGGTGATACACTGGAGGAGTCTATGGAGCAGCTAAGACGAGGGCTAGAAAGTGGGACTGTCCTTATTCAGTTTGAGGTAGGTAATTCTCAGCTGTGTAATGCTGTTAGTGTAGAATGATAGCTGTAACCAGCAAGTAATGGAGGGCTTGTGATTAGTTGCAAATCTCTTTGTTCCTTTTCAATCTTCTCTCAAGAGAGCAACAATTTGACTTGCCCATCAGTTTCACACTTCACTACTTAGAACAGGGAAGAACGAGTTTTAAGTCTTACACAAAATACTGTGTGCTGAGAAAATGTGTTTGAATTAATCTGTTTCTGGCTCAAGTACCCAAAATTCGTGAAATTAATACATTTTTATAGTTTTTTTATTGAGTGGGATTCTGAAACAGGTCAGTCTTTTACTTTGTTTCTTTTCCTATGCTCTTCAATGTGTTAGCAAGGAAGGTCATAGAAAACTAACTAATAAAATGTTTTATATTTTATTAAATTAATTCCTTCAGTGTTAGTGTAAGAAATTCCAAAAGATAATTCAGCTGCTTCTCTAATGGCAAAGGAGTGCAGTATGTGTGTTTGTGGTTGCTTTACTGTTGTAGATTCAAACATTCATAGTAGCTCTGAATAAACCCTAGTTTATCATGATTTATAAAATTGGCAATGAGTTCTGGAGTAACCCCTTCTGTTGCTGAAAACTTGTAGAACAGCAATAAATTTTTCCCCCTTTTGATTTTTTTTCCTTCACTTTTTTTTTTTTAAAGCTGGAAAGTTTAATGGTAATGGGTGAAGAGTTGTGGTATTGTTTATTATATAACCACACTTTTAATGAGGTTTCCTTTCTTCTTATGATTTCTGAGAATTAAAATTCCTCTGATTTTAAGGAATTGTAGACAATGGTTCAAAAGTGCTTTCCAAAATCCACAGTACTGGATGCAGTGCAGTAATTACAATGAAGCTGTTGGCTATTGAAGCAGTAGCTCAAAAATGTCAACTGACCTTTCAATACTTTCTTAATTGTCAAATTTGTTGAGTAAATTTGTGCACAAAATTCCTGTAGTGAACTTCATAGGATATTTGATCCTCTATGATATTCTGATATATGATATTTTGATATTCATAGGATATTTGATCCTACATTTTATCCTTTTTTATGTCACTGTTTATAAAAGGATTTTACAGCAAAAGCACAAAAGCTTTTGGAAATCTGATAAACTAGGGGACAGCTTAGTGGCCTTCTTGCTTTGAGTTCATTGTTTAGTGATCTTCAGAAGCAGAGGCAATGGCAGTGTTTACTCATCAGCTTTGGTGACTCAAATTCTTCATTCACTTTAGTAAAATAGTAAAAAATTAGCCAGTAGACTGTGAATAATCAAATTTCTCCACAATATCTTCCTCTACTAATCACAATTTAAGAAGTCTGTCAATAGCAAATGACTGTATGTCAGGCAACAGTGAAGCTCGAGAATGATTGCTTGACTTAAAATTATTCTTCCTTGTCTTCCTAAAAAAGGCAGAAATTGCAACCTGGCTCTAGTGAAGTAGAATTTGACTTATAACAGATAGAAGCTTTTCCATTACATATATCATCAAGTTCTCTTCTCACATGTCTTGTTTATGTTGTATAAGTTGAAAAGTGCAGTGAGCTGTGATACAGAGTTTTAACGTCCAACAAATCTCAGTAGAATAAATATTTTTGTGTTGCGCTTTTTCTCTCAACCAGAATGTAGGGGATTTTAGCCTCCTATTTGTTTTGTTCCATTTTATATAAGAAACAATATTCAAAGTCTTCATTAAACATGTAAGATATGATGAGTTCTTTGGTAAGTGTTCAGTGAAGGTTGTAAAACCTTGGCATAACAAGATTAATAACTCAGTTGTAAGGTGCTTTCATGTATATTTAATACACAAAAGCTATAGTTATATAATTACAGTTTTTGTGGGTTTGTTTGGTTTTTTCTTTTTGTTGTTGTTTTGGAGGAAGGTTGGTTTGTTTGTTTTTGTTTGGTTTGCTATTGTTGTTGTTTTTTCCCCTCTAGACCTTTTTTTTTTGTCTTGTTTGATATACTTAGAAGCAAAAATCATTAGGGTTTGAAAAGACCTCCAAGATCATAGAGTCCAACCATTAACCTAACACCAACTTCAAAATTTTGGTTATAAACACATTATATATACCCCATTCCATATGTCCACATTTACTCCAGATAAAGTCTGCAACGTAGGGGTTGGCCCAAAAGCAACGAAGTAACATATTAAGAGATTGTGATACACTGAAGTCTTGGTTTTGTAGGTACTTGCAGGATTGAAATGGATAAGTTTAGTCCAGAGAATAATTTTTTTTCTGAATTGTTTGTATTATAGTTGATTCCAGAGAATAAGTCTGCAGCTGTTTTTTGTTCTGATGCCATTCACTGCTCCCTTGTTCCACCCTTAACCAGTGTTGTCTTTCTGGTCTGCAGTTTTTGTTTTTTGTTTTTCTCCTAGAAATTCTTCTAGCTATCTTGATGGACTAGCAATAATAGAAATTTTTGTCATATTAAATACAAAAACCTCTCAAGCGAATTTTGCAGAAGGATAGGAAAAACATTAAAGAAAATATGGAATTTTTATCAGTCTATGTATTTTCGTGTGAATGTAATTAGTGTTTGTATAGCAGAATCACATCCCTCAAAATCCTATAACTTTTCATTCTACTTTGCAGCAACTTTATAGAAAGAAACCAGGATTGGCTGTTACATGTGCAAAGGTACCTCAGAATATGGACAAGAATAGATACAAAGATGTTCTACCTTGTGAGTCTAAAGTACAGTTTCTGCCTACTTTGCTTTTAAAACTGCTGTATTGAGCTTACTGATTAAAGATTTCGTTATATAATTGAAGTAATGTGATTGGTCATTTTATTTTCTAAAAGGCAGTTTCTTCTCTTTGTGTTCTGCTGTTCGTGTTTCTGCAACGCCTCAGCTTTTTTTAAAGCTTAATAGAGAGGAAATATTTCTCTTAATTGCTAACTTTATTCCCTCTTTCTTGTGTGTGTGCAGATGATGCCACAAGGATAATATTGCAAGGAGATGAAGATTACATTAATGCAAATTATGTGAATGTAAGTCATAGAGAGACCTGCATTTACTCACTTTCTATATTATTAAAGCAGACAAAATTTGGTTTTGTTTTTTCGAATAAGGATATTTTGTTTTAATTTGGGGGATTTGTAAATGTGAAAGATGTAAAATTTCTTAATCTAAAAAATAGTGTCTGTTGTGAAACAGATAACCATCCTAATACACCATGTAGTGTTATGGTACCTATCACATATACACTGGGATGTATGCAGTCTTTAACCAGTAAAAATTGTTTTATTTTTCTATATACTTCAAATGCTGAGATTGTCTCCATAAAACTAAGCCTTTTTCCCTCCAGAACCGTTTATGACCTACCAGGATCCGGAAGATAAACTAGAGCCTTGATTTCCCTAATCAATCAAGTGTAGGCTGAGAGTCAGGGAAAAGAGGGGAAAATGTGTATATATTTCTGTCAGATACATAAGCTAAGCACCTAAATCATGGAGTCAATTATTAACTTCCTGTGTTTAGTGTCAGGCAATAAACAGCTTTTGATATACCTTTGGTGTATATACCTTGCCGTCATTCCTTACTAAATATTCAAGAAAATTTAGAAAGCTTTGCAATTTCAAGTTTTCAAACACGTTTTCACTTATTAATCCTCTGCTCGTAGTTCAGCATGAAGGACTGTAGAATCCATGCTTTACATCTGTTTTAAATTAATGATTTAAAAGTTTTTCACATAACAAATTGTAATCTTGGTTGTGTTATTACTTAGCTTTTTGCCTTAATCTTCCTTCTGAACTTCCTGTTTGAATGAAATGCTGAGATAAAAAAGTACTTGAGTAATGAGAGTGAACTTAACATAGGATTTTCCTTTCCCTCTGTAGATGGAAATTCCTTCTGCTGGCATTGTGAACCGGTACATTGCTACTCAGGGGCCTCTTCCACACACATGTGCACACTTCTGGCAAGTGGTCTGGGATCACAAGTTATCACTGATCATCATGCTAACAACTCTCACCGAACGAGGACGGGTAAGTGCCCAGGTCCTGTGTGTGCTGAAGAAATGTACTGTACCTTTGAACTTTTATTTTTGTGATAATTAAATAATCCTACAAGGGGCCAACTTATTCTGTTGAATTGTTCTTCTGAAGGCCAGGCTTTCTGAATTACTTAGACAGAGCAGATAGTACTCAACTTGCTTTTTGTTATGCTGCAAACAAACCAGCTGTCTGATAACCAGAAATCACTGCATTCATTCTGTTGTGCTGACCAGACAGGTGCTACGTGCTGTCATTTTTCTCCCTGAGTATTGGCCTCCATGTAGCCAATCTCCAAAAGATTCAGCAAATGTCTGGGAGCATTGAGTGGGTTGAGCAAACCTTGTAATCTAGCTGTAGAAAGGAGTCTGCCATTGTGGTATGTACTAGTGGTCAGAATTTAGCTTTCTTATTTTTATTTACATCTCAGACTCCTTCCTAGAATTGCTCCAATAATTCTTTCAATTATATTTAGATAAATTCTTTCTCTCCTTGAATTTTGGAATAGCACAGTGAAAATGTGGTGTATTTTGATTTAATTTGGCATTTATCATTTCAAAAATTAAACTTTAGATTAAATGGGAAGGTATTGGCTTTGAAGTTTTAGAACCTGACAACTCAACAGTTGGATTTTTTAAGAGGTGGAGAAGGTGGTGACTCCTGTACACCTTCACTGTAGCCTTTATCATACATATTTCGTATGTGATTTGTCCTACATTATCAAATTTATCTGGCACCCCAGTCAAGACCCAGTGTTTTTAGAAAGCAAGGGAGTGCGTATTTTAGGTTATAAGAATGGGAATCTTTAGATTCCATTCATTTATATGATAGGAGCTTTTTTTTCTCCACAGTAGTGTTCATTTTTTCAGAACTGGATACATTATTTTGGCTTAAATTTGAAGGAGAAAGTAGTTAAGATAAATTACCACAGTAAAACTTTCAGGCATAATGGTTATAATTTGGATTTCAGGCCTCTGAAAATTGAGCTCTATTAAAGCTAAAATTAAGAAATTTTAACTTTTCAAAAATTCCAGCTTGTGCTACTCTGTATCAATTTGACAATTACAGACGACAACAACTTTGAACTTTGTGCAGATTGCAGTGTCACATCAAAGTTTCAATTATTTCCACAGGTGGAGATTCCACATTCTCATAGGACTTCTTGTTTCTGTGCTTGTCCTTCTTTGTGGAATTTTTTTGTCAACAAAAAAAATCTAGACAGAATTTCCCTTGTTGCTTCTTTACAGTTGCCTTTTCTCCTTTCGTTGTTCACATTCAAGAAAGGTGTGGCTTTGCCTTTACTGTAACCTGCTATTAGATGGCTAAAGTTAGTTTCAAATTTAACCCCTGCATTTCTTTTCTTAAGACAGAATAAATCCATCTTTATTCTTCCACATTATGCCTTGAGAAGTCATTCTAGCTATTACAAGTAAACAGCAGGCAAAGTGTTGTACATCCAATAGACCTGAATATTTATTATAAATCACGAAAACAGAAGTTTATGGAGAACTCAGCCAGTATTGTCCTGTTATATTTCAATTTGGATGGAAAAAAGTCTCACCAGTAAACTAAAACAGATTTTGCACTGCTCCTTGAATTTCCTGAACCACGACAGAGGAAGGAGGGCTGGAAACAGAAGGCCTTGTATACAACGGTCTTGACGTGTGCCTAATTTTCTTTACAGACCAAATGTCATCAGTATTGGCCTGATCCACCAGATGTCATGGAATATGGCTGCTTCCGTGTCAAATGCCACTCTGAAGACTGCACAATTGCTTATGTTGTCAGAGAAATGGTCATTACAAACATTGAGGTAAATGCCCCTTGCCTCTAATTATCCCCAAACAAGCCGAATGGATACATTCATAGATGGGTAGATAAAGATGATGTGTTTGGCACTGTGTCTCTCTCTGTGTGTGGATATGGTGTGTCTCTATACACACATAGGCATTTTTTTTTAAGATATGTGTGTATTATATGGACCAGCATGGTATAATTATTTCTTTAGAGCTTTTTCAAAGACACACTTTTTGAAGTTCTATAATACGTTATGCTGTACAGGTACTGTAATAAGCATCCTAAGGAAGTTTAGTGCTTTTCTTTAAACAGTTTTGCAATCATTGACTCTTCATTAGTACTTTGATTTATAGTGAGTTTTTTATCCTAAATAAGTCTGCTCTTTCAAGGATGAAATATGGGTCATTTGGTTAACAGCACATGCAGCTAGAACAGCTAATAAAGAAGTGAAGCATAATAAAGTTGTTTTGAGAGAAGATGCAGAATCTCACCAATTCCTTTTCATTGTCTTTAGTCAGATTTTAAAAAAGATTCATATGTGTCTCAATTGAAATGTGTTCAATTTATGAAAAATACTTATATTCCATAACTTCTAATACCTTCATGCTAAATTCTAGGGAGTTAGAAAGCAAAGAGAAGGCAAAACACAGCATATTATCTTGTCTTGTAAAATCTGCGTTCAGGTCACATCTAGACTTCCCACAACGTGAATTGTCGAGTTGAAGTTTGGTTTTTGTTTCTAAGTTGACCTGCATTTCTTATACATTTCCCTTCTTCTTGTCTTCTCCAAAATTCTATTCTCTCAAAATTCAGGTATTTTCTAAAAAGATGAAGGGTTTATGCTATCATAAGATGTGTAAGAAATCACTGTATACTGACCAAAGGCTAATTTGCAGTCAGTCTTTTAAACCTCTGTACAGTTAAGTAGCTTTTGCTGTTATCAGAATTGCCAGTAGTAATGGTAAATAGTAAGCAAGGAAAAGGCAATATCTGTTTTAAAATATGATATTTAATCAGTGTTCTTACAGCAAGATGACCAATCCTTTATTCTCATACATTTGTAACTTGACATTCTCTCACTTAACACTGCACCCAAATTTGTTTTAATATGATTGAGTTTTCCTTTGCAGTCATAAACATGTGAGAGATGTCAGTACTTAAAGGTTTTTCAGTTAAGACAGTTCACAGTACTTCTGTTTCTAGTTATAAGAAACTGCCAGTCAGGAAACAGCATGATATTTGCTTCTGTATTTTGGCCAATTACTCTGTAAGTGATCAGCTTGAGTGTTGGCATAGAAGAAATTAACCTCATAAAAGTAGTACTGCAACTATACGTACCCAAAGGTTTAGTCCTTGTCACTCAAATTATTTATTTGAAACCTTTCTAATGCTCATAAAATGAAGAAAGGTTTAATTTCCTGCCTTTTCATTTCAAGACCAAGATTGAAAGCTATAATGTAGCACTAAGTCTGGGGGTTTTGGGGGTTGGTTGAGGCTTTTTATTTAAAAAAAAAAAATGCTACAAAGCACTTTGTGGACCAGGACAAAAAGACCAAAGGGAAGAAATCATGTAGTGAGAGTGCAGAGTTCATCACACAGTGCACTATTTTGTAAATTGAAGCATGTATTTCTTCATGATCCTTGACAAAACTGCATAAGAAGCCGAGAAACAAATTTTCTTTCAGTTTCTTTAAGAAAAATACCTTGCAATGTATGATTGGCCATTAAATCTCACTGGTTTTGAAGCATGAAGAGCCAAATAACAAAAGTAAGTTAAAAGTGTTATGGCAAGTGTTTACAGCAGCCTAATAATGTGTGAACAGTTGTCCAAGAAATGCCAAATGCCACTTGCCAGAGTATCTGCTCTTTAGAAACTGGGCTTTAACCCAGATCATTCAGACTCAGCTTTCAAGGTATGTTTGTGAAGCTTACTGGCAAAGAGCACACGTTTTCCTGCTTAGAAGATAAAAAGACCATTTCAGAGTTAATTTAATTCTACACTGTGATTTTTTTTTTTTTTTGGCTCATTATTGAAGATTAAGTTATAACCTCTGTGAAAAAGGACATTAAAGGAAACATTGAAATGTAAATCAATTGCTTGGTTTTTAACATCAGTAAGAATTAAGGCTGACATTTCAAGTTTAAATTTCCTACTTTCTATATGACTATTATGATTCTAAGTTCTGTGTGTTGATTTTCTGAAGAGCACACAAATCTTTTATTCATCAGGGAGAGTCTGTCATTTAAGGAGAATGAAACAAGGAAGTTTGCCTTTTGATGTAATTATAATAAGCAAGGCTGCAAACTGCAAGAGGATGAAGAATGGATATTTTTGTGGCTGAAGGTCTTGACAGCACAGCTGTATTGCAAGTGTTAGAGCAACCATTTGAAGCATTACCTGTGACAGCCCTATTCTTTGTCAGGAATTTCGGCCCCAATGACAGACTCACTGGAAAAGATCATGTGCTTCTGAGCAAAATCTAGGGTGTTAACTTAACCACAATGAAGCTGCTGCTGTGGTTACCTATCTTGAATTTGCCCAGGAGGGATAGGGACAAGTACATCATTTTGTCAGAGATTTTTTTTGCTGAACAACTTTGCTGTAATGAAAAGAATCATTATCAAAAGCACAACAGCAGGCAGCTGGGGACAGACATGATGTCGTAGACCTCTGTAGCTCCTTACTAAATAAATGTGGATCGATGACATGAAGAAGCTAAATGCTGGCCAGAGGGCTGACAACAAACTGGGGAAGTTATATAATCCTGAAGTGTTGCTGAAGTCTGTTGGTTGGGCTAATTTTTTTGAATCCATCATTTTTTAAAATAATTTGGAGAAATACCAAATACATGAATTCCATTGAAATCAATCCACATGAATGCAAAAAAAAAAAAAGGTCAAATAATTTTGGAATAGCAAGATGTACAAGGTCAAGTTAATAAAAATAGCAACCAAGCCATAAGCAGCTTGTTACTGTCTCACTTTCTCTAAGACTCATAAAATAGGACTAGTAAAGCCAGATATTTATGGAGAAAAATGATACATTTATGTACATCATTAGGATGACTGTCATTGAAAACACCAGATGCTAAAAGAAAAAATTGTGGAAAATACTTAAACTGAGTCTCAGAGAATAGTGGTTTGATTAATAACTTGAATACGAAAAGTTACCTCTTATTTTCCATTATCAGGTTTGTGTAAAGGAGCAAGATCTGGGAGCAATAGTGTTTAAAAATAAGTATTGCTAACAGAACATGCACTGTAGGGCTAACTATGGAACCAGTATCTAAAATTCTAGCGCTTTTTTCATGTATAAATGCTAGATTTTAGTAACTGTGATGGTGTTTTAATGTAAGTTATTTCCATGTGGAGTGTTGTTTGCCTGACATTTTCTGTATTTTAAAATGGACTATCACAATACTTGAGGATATTATGTTTTCAAAAAAGCCAAAAACCACGCTAAAAATAGCTTTAAAAATTTGGACTTCATCAGGGTACTGCTTTCATATTTTCTGCATGAGACATAGAAAAACTAATTCTAACATAAATGGATATATTTGCTGTTTACATCAGACTTAAATTGCTGATAAAACATAAAGCGTTTTAAAATACTTGTGCATTTTGAAAAGCAAGTGGCAGAATAGTCGAGTTTTAGCATTTTGAATCATCTCAGATGAGCTCAACAAAAGAATCAAAACTGATCATGTTAAAGCACAAATAATTGGAAGGCTACACTGAGGCTTAAACCATACCTGGAATAATTAACAAACACCTGTATTGGTCTCTAAGGATGATTAGGGCACATAACAGAAACTGAAGATGCTTACACCAAAAGCAGCTTTGAGGACTAAGTGCATGTTCTTCGTGTGTTCTCACTCTGAATAAGTCTTATGTAACCTACTTTTTGTACCTAATGTCTGTAAACTATTTAACTAAATGCAGCTCACTCTATTTGAGCCTTAAGTACTGATAAGTAAAAATTTGGTCAGCTCTTTCCTTTGTTCTGAGCTTGTAAAATGATTTTTTGCTTCTACAGATCACTGTCAGTGTTTCTCAGGTGTGCCACTGGCACTTTTCCATGTTGTGAAGCTTTAAGTTCTTGAAGCACATGGAAGGCAACCGGGTACTCAGTCTTGGATAATTTTCAAATTAATCAAGTTTTTGTTTCACCAGGATGCTGTAATTCAAACATCTCTGATTTAAGAGAATCAGCTCAAACTGCTACGCGTAATTGCTGCTTTATCTCATTTCCCTTTTGAAGAGATTTTGGTTAAGCATGTGCAGATTTTCAAAGGAGGACATTTTAATGACATTTTCTAGACATGTTTTTGTAGTTTTTTTTAATCTGTGGCATTTTAGAAAAATGTGAGCAGTAATCATTTGATCAAGGTCAACTTTTTCTACTCAATAGAGCTGGGTAGCAAAAGGCCATGCATGCTTTTTCCTGCAGAGATCCTGGTCATTGTGCAGCTTTTGGTGACATGGATGGTAGATCCCGATGTAATTTGTGTTACAGGCAGCTTGTTCATTAATGTTAGAATTTAATGTTACATTGTCCATGTGGGCCTTGTGCCGGACCTTTTGATTGTTGATTGCCCAGGCTCTGCTTTTAAGAAGCAAAGTATGAGCTGTGCCATTTTTCTTTTTGTCCCTGTGGGCAATTGTAAATTTCTGCAATTGCTTTGACTGGAATAAATGTATTCCCTAAGACTCTGCTTAGTACGTAGGTAGTACTTATTCCATCTTTTGTGTCCTACTAGCCTGTTCCCTGGGAGTGGAACATCCTCAAGTGGGAGAGGAAAACAAGCAGTGGAAGACATTTAAAACAGGTCCTATATCAGTAGTTGTGACTGTAAGAGAAAAGGGGAAAAAAAAAAACTTTTAAAGTCAATAGCATCACAAAAACATTCCTGTATGTACCACTAGGGAAAGGCCAACTTTCATAGACTAATCCAGTCATAAGAAAGAGTTTTATTTCACAAGGGTGCCAAATGTTAAGTCTGGTAATGGACATAAATTAAATGCAGGTAACAGCTTAACTATTGCAAAATGTGCAGAAGAAATAAAGGAACATGAAGACTTGTCTCAGTTTGTAAAAGCTGAGATCCTCACTGCACGATGCAGCAGAGCTCATGAGCATCTTAGCTCTTTTCCTTCCCACCCTAACCATTAGTTATATCTGCAACATATCAGTTCAGCCCAATCTGCATGCAGAGATGATTGAGGGATTTCATAATCAAAGTTAACAAAACGCTAAAGAACTTCTGTAAAATCACTGGGTTTTTACATATAATTGATTCAAAAAAGAACTCTTTGTACAACAGAATCTTTTATATTGCTTTCATACAGAAAAGTATCTCCTGTGGGTAATACAGATGTCCTTCATATATAAACAATGAGCATGTTTGTATGAATAATTTATATGTATATATACTATTTTCTAACAGAAACCAGATTTAGCAAGTGTTGCAGGCAACTTTATTATACCTGAATCTGAAAGTGTGCACAGACATATTTACAGTAGATTGTATAGCCCTAAACCCCTGGTGCATTGGTATTGTTCTCAGTAGTTCTGCTGTTCTCAGTTGTTTCTTCCAACCAGTTCTAAACTATTGTTATAGTACTGTTATGCTTATGTCTCGTAGCATTTTACCTCAGGTGAATCAATGATGTCAAAGTGTAATCGTCAATAAATCAAAAATATTAAAATGTTTAGATCACAGAAGTTAAACTTGATACCTCATTTATTTAGAAAATATTATGCCTTATGAATTCTTCCCAAGAATTGCATGTCCATACTTCACACTGAGTTTTAAAGTCACAAACGTTCTCTACACCATCTAACTCTTACTGCATCTGCAGAAAACACTTGCTGTGAAAAATATGACTTATACCACTAAACATTAATACAGGAGTCATAACACTGGCCATTTTTTGAAAATTTTGCTGTATTTTAGACAGAACAACAACACACCGTCACCCATCTCCAGTACGTAGCCTGGCCTGATCATGGCGTTCCTGACGACTCCATGGACTTCTTGGAGTTTGTGACCTGTATGAGGCCAAAGAGAGTAAAGAATGAGCCAGTTCTTGTTCACTGCAGGTATTTGTGTTTTAAAACTCTGATTATAGATCTGCATCAGCCTTAGAATTTGTATTTGATGGGAAAAGTTGGTCCGCAACACAGGAGATTCGTTGACTTAGATGAATGTGTTAAACTGTGCATTTACTGCTGATGACAGAAACATTGATGTTACATCTAAAGCATGAGTTTACTTTGTCTCCCTTTCTCCTGCAATGGGTTGGTGAAATGGCTTAGTCACGTAATTATCAGAGATCTGATAATCTGCAATTTAATTTTTTCTCTGTTTTTTTATCCTCTACCACTGTTGTAATCTCATTTTGAATGGCACTGCAAAAATTCTTTTCCTGCTGTTCAAGTGTGTGTGTCATAAAAACAGTCAATTAGAGCTTACCTTTTTTAAGACAAAAATACCAAACCAGTACAGCTCGAGCAGTTTGTTTAAAAATGCATTTACTTTAAGTGAAGTTTTAGTTTTATTTATATTAAAAATATTTTCTTTTTAGTAATTACTAGAAAATATTACTGAAGTTGCTGTAAAAATAAACTTTGCACTCTCTTTGAATTTTACTGGGGTCTTCCTGTAATTTCTAAGGCTATGCTACTATTAAGATATGAATTTGGTGCATTGCAAAAACCTAATTTTATGGACGATTTTCCTGTTGCATTTCACAGTGCAGGAATCGGTCGCACTGGTGTGTTGGTCACTATGGAAACAGCCATGTGCTTAATTGAAAGGAACCAACCCGTTTATCCACTGGATATTGTACGGAAAATGCGAGACCAGAGAGCTATGATGGTGCAAACATCAGTAAGTGATGGACAGGAGGCATCGTTTTCTGTATATATACACACTGCACTTGTCAAGTTATAAAACAGGTCCAAAATTTTTTTAAAGGATGACTTTTACTTCAGTTACCATTGTATTTCAAACTTCATAAATTTAGCATCATGTAGCATGGTGGCAAAGGCTGCTTTGCTAATGAGATATGTATTTATCTATTTTTAAAATATTTGTTATCTTGCCATGAAAAGATAATTGATTTCAATACATTCTAAGTAGTTAGAATACCCAAAGTCAGACTTGTACTGATCGTCTGTTCAGCGTTTTTTGTCTAAATTCTCTGCAAGAAGCTAAAATAAATTTTTGCTTTTTATGTGTGTACAAGCACTATAGGAAGTTATTAAGTTGAAGGTAAAATCAAAATGTTTGTGGCATGGCTTGAAAAGAAGGAAGTGGCTTTTCAAAAGGCCACTTTAGAGTAGAAATTCTATAAGAAGCTTAACATTCTAGAAGTGGTCCTCTTCTTGAGAATCAGATGTAAAAACCTGAAGTAACCTTCAGCTTGCCAGAAGACTGAATCCCTTTTGTTACAACAGAAATCAGCCAGAATTGTTCTTTCACTCTACACCTTGAGATAACTGAAGAATACAGGGAATAGTAATAAATACAGCTACAGTCAGACTCCCGGTATGGAAAATGAATATCTAAAATAGGATTCTTTACCTTGCTTGCTGTGTTACACAGTTTGCTGACAACACAATCAGGAGAGGGCTCATCTGTAGCAGCAATTCTGTGAAACTAAATTTGCTTGTTATTTCTGAAGAAAGCAGATACTCTTGTAAAAAGCTAGTGAGCGAAATTGGCATACTGTGCTGTAAATGAGACACAGAAGCAGGCACTCAGCTGTGAGAAAACAGAATACCAGAGAGCTACATGTTAATATTGCAATCTATCCTGGATGCTCTATCACATTCCCATGCCTGCATTCCAGCTAGCCTCACTGGTCATATTTGATATCCCATTTAGGGTTTCTGGGAGAGCCATTAGAGATCGTTCAGTTGTAATAAAGGGATTGTTCAGTTTTAATAGCCTTGCCTAAAGCATGTTCAGCTGCCCTGTGGGGATTGTGTGTGCACTCCAGTTCTAAGGTGATATGATTTCCCAGATGCATGTTGTGACAGGGCATACTCAAGAAGAATGGACCGATCAGAGCTATTACCTGGTCAGTTTAGTGTCTGTTGTTAATAGTGTGAAAGCTGTAGTTTCTCAAAGACCAGTAATTTTGTTACCTTGAGCAGCCAAAAAAGCTTCAACCAAAATGGGGAAGCTGTAACAAAGTTGATGTAACTGTATGGCCTTTCATTAAAAAAAAAGAAGAAAGAAACACAGAGAAATTAGATATCTAAACAATGCAGAATACAGTGCTTAGGATGTACATCAGTAGCTACCAGCTGAGTGAGCAGTAAGAATACATGCAACAGTTAAGAGCAAAGAAAACAAGTAGTCAGAGACTGAGTCAGAGAAAGGACTGCTGAAGTGCTCATTCTTTTATTTGTTCAGTAACTTGATCACAAAAGTTAACAGAAGTATTGAACAGAGAGCTCAATACCACACCTGGCTTGTTCAGGCAGTAGAAATGTGGAAATTACAGTAACAATGAAGAGACAAGTCAAAGTAATTAAGTAATAAGAACAAAGTGATATTGAAGGTGGGAGTAGTTGACTGAAAGGTTGAGAGAAAAGCCAGGAAACTCAAGATGCAGAGTTTTCAACTCATTTTCACCTTCCTGTTTTCCTTAAGTTTTTCTGTACTTGAAAGAAAATGTGTTGTGTTATGTTATGGACAAACATAACATTCGGGTATATAAAGGCAATCTAAGGTCCTTAACAGTCCAAACATTATCTTTTAGCCCTGTCCTTTGGGAGATAGTAGGAGAATGTTTCCAGATGCTTCAGAAGAGTTGATGGGAGCTGACAATACAAGGGCAACTGGGAGAACATTTCAAAGATGGAAAAGGGATGTAAAAATGTGAAGCTTTGCTTCTCTGAATATATGACATGGAATTTAGAAGAAAAGGATTCATTTGGGGGTTTTGACAATAGTACTTTCAACAGAAGAAGTGAGGATGCTTTGATGATGCAAATTCTTTTAAATTGCCATCATCCTGTGTTCTCAGGATTGTGTTAGTCATAAAAATTTATTCAGGCTACCTGGATTTTTAGTTCTGCACTAGTCCTGTTGATAATGTCTCCTTGTATCACTTTTTAGGAAGAGGCTTACAGGCTAATTGTTTTTAACAAATAATTACCTTACAAGGTCATGGAAGAGCTAGTTTTTGTAGAAGTATAATGCAGAAAAGAAACTCTAATTTGTAAAGACTTTAAGATCTAATTGACATCAAAATGTTGGATGAGAGAAGAATTACTGTGGCTGCTAATCTTCAAAAATATTAATTTGAAAGGTTTTGACCCCGGTCTCTTACAAACAGAGATATGTGGTCTAAACAAAAATTGACAATAAAGTGACTCCTCCTGCAGTACTGTAGATGGTTTGAGGTGAAAAATGGGTTTCAATTAGGTAATTGCACCTATAGATCTTATATGGCAACTTAAAATGTGGCCTTGTGCCTCTTAATATCTAACTGTAGGATTGGTAAGCTCAGAATACTCGTAATAATCAGATAACTACCAAATCACTGCTCCCCCCACCACCCCCGAAAATAGATGAGATGTATAAAGAAGGTAAATATCAAGTTAAACGTAGTCAAAAGTCATGCACAGTTTTTACAAATAATTCCTATTCTCTGAAAATTAAGCATGTATTCTTTTAGTTTGGGGAACTGCATTTTCCTTGGAGTGTGATTTTTAATGCTTGTCCTTCAAGGAAGAGTAAATGTCAGCTTTGTTTACTGTGAACACGGATAGGAAAGTAGGATTTTCTCCTCCCATCCTTATAGCTCCTGTCCTGTCATTGCTCAGGAAAGAAAGGAAGTTAGTCCTATTCAATAATACTGTCTAATCAGCAGTTTAACTGAACATCCATAAATGTTTTTATGTTTTCTTTCCTACACAGAGTCAATACAAATTTGTTTGTGAAGCTATTCTTCGTGTTTACAAAGAAGGATTGGTTCGACCACTGGATTCCAGTTAGCACAGCAGTGAAGGATGAGTTCTTTTTTTGGCTAAAAAAACTGCTCTTTAAGTAAAGCAAGGGCTTGTTTCTGAGAACAACTAGAACGGACTAGAAGCCCATGAAAAGACAGATGAGCACATTTGAACTGTGGCACTTTAAATTTCTCAAGAAGATTGCTAAATCATGTACAGTATAACAAAGTCACTCTAGATAAATATTTGACAGTAATTGTGTGTAATATGCTTTATTCACATAGACAACCATAAACAATCATGGAAACCTTAATACATATTTTTACTGCCTTAAAACACCCTTTACTTTGGAAGTTACGAAGTTCCTTTTGTTTCCTTTGAAATAGCAAAAAGAAAACTCCTATTGTTGAAATGATTCATCTTAAGAATGTATTTAATGTATATGTATTGTATGAAAGTTCATTGAGGGTGAATATTTGTAACTTTCTTATTGGGATGCTAAATGTCCACGGAACTGTAACCTTGACTAAAAGGCTGACAAAGAGCTTTAAAGGCTAATGCATAACTACTGTACACTGAGCTGGGAAATTTAGTATTCAGTTACCGTAAATCTATTAGTGAGTATGCCAGCTGTTATAATATGCTGCTTAGAAGTCACATCTACTGTATGTGATGTGAAAATAATGCTGCATTTTGGCATTTATGCAGATGGTACAGTCTACATCTTCTGTTGATCAATTTTAGTTGCAACTTTCCCTTTTGACAGGGATCTACTTCTTACAGTTTCAGTTTTTGCACCCCTTTTCTTCTATTTCTGCTGTCTATCTCCTTTACACTTTTCGCTGCTGTTTCTATATGTGGACTGAAAACATTTTAACTTAAAACGAGGTTTAATTCTCCCTCATGTTTGTTTCCATGTGTATTTATGAGTTCTCAGATGTAAACATGGATTAATGTTGCACACAAGTACTAGACTTTTGACTTACTGTATATGCAAAGTAGTCTAATCCAATACTGGAAGAAAAATTACTACTGAACCCATCAAATATGTTGCTGCTATTTCAAGGTGTGAAGCGTACAAGGGCACGGGTGTTGCTAGTGTTCAGATGATGATGAAATGTTGACTTGCTGCCCTCCAGCAAAGCGCTCTTATCCAGCGAAACACAACTCCCTTTTGCAAGAGTGCTCCAGATTTACTGTGTTTCTTGCTTACACAGAAATGCAGTTAAATTCACCTGAAGATTTACGTGGAAAGAGAGAATGAATTTGTACATTGATGAATAATTCACCCAAAGGTACAATGGTCTCTATTTCATTTCAGATGAGAGAATTGGACTTTCTGAACAGTATAACCACATTTGTATAATGTTAAATTATTTTGTGTGTGCTTTTTGATTAATCTGAGCTAGTTATTAATTTTTAATAGTGTTTAAAAAATATTCTAAGGGACTGTTTAAATCTCTGTTATTTAAAAAATTAGTCCTAAATAGGGAAAATTTTTATGGGGCATATTAGCCAGATGTTTATATGTATAAAAGAGAAAATTAGATAATTTTTTTCAGAGAGATATATATGCACACACATATTCAGATGTATTTTAGAATTATGGTTTGTATTATGGATATTATCATTTATAGCTGAAGTTTCATTATAGAAACTATCACAGCTGTACAATATGCATCTCTCATGTTACTGGAAGATTATGAGTTTTTTCCCCCAGGAGATAACTAGAAAGTGCATGTGGGATGAGCTAAATTGCTGGCTTGTCTTTTGTAGGCTTTGTCCTTTCTCCAAGAATACATTTTTAGCCATAGCCTGAAGAAGATACTTGATTACTATTTATTGATCAAAAGAGTTTTAATTGAGATATGCAGATTAGTTTGCAACATGGAAATCTTCTTGGCTTTGTTAGGTTGAATAGTGAATAGGTTTGTGCTCACCCTTACACACTGCATTCCAAATTTCACTTTGACTGGAGTTTTCTGTAATGTTTTGGACCACTGTCATCTGGCTTGATTGGGCATAGATTAGAAGGGAAAAGACTGATTCACTCTTATCTTGCTAAATTGCATCAGGTAGCTCAATCTGTCTGTGAATCCAAATGTAAAATGATAGTGGACATGCACATATTACGTGGGAAGATTTGTTATGTGTGTGCCTGTCTGTTAAAATATCTCTTTTGGTTTTTTATAAGTTTTCCTGTTCCCGGGTCTCAGTCATCCCTTGCAGTTGGCATGACTTGCATTTAATAGTTTGTCAAGAAGTGAAAAAAGGAAAGAAAATAAATTGTAAGAAAATATTTAGAGCATCTTTGTGACATCGTGTCTTTCATGGAAGTACTCAGTTTCTTTGTGTTCAAGGTTATTCCTGTATTCCAATTGCTATTTATGTTTCTTCTTGTTTAATATGTACTTACCAAAGCCCTGTAAATGTATTTCTTGTATAACTCCAGTCTCAAGATACATGGTATAGGCTTGACTTAAGTTAGTATGTGTGCATTTAAATGATCACTGTCATATTGTGACAACAAATGCTGCTCTTGTTCTGGTAAACTTGGATGGATTTGGTAAAACCATTGGAGAGCTCTTGGATTTTAATAACTTGTTTGAAATTGCTGGCCATAGAGAGAATACTCAAAGCTATATAAATAGTAATCTCTGTAAGTTTTTTGTTTTGTTTTACTTTTTTTTTTTAATACCTTAGAGGAAATATTAACTACACAAATATCTTGTATATTGTGTCCATCTTTATTTCAGTCTTGCTGGTTTTTGCACATGTACCTGTAGGGTCCATAGGGGAGAATTGAAGGGGTTTTTTCTTCTCTCTGTAGCGTGTGATGTCTTTGCACTGAATGAAGTATGCCTTAGATCTGATCTTGCAGTGAAAGCATAATGATGAAAACATCTTAACACACCAGCTTTTGTTTCCACAAAAATTAAGAAATCACGAAGACATAGATTTAATTGATCAGTTTTGGGGGGGTTTGGTGGGAGTTAAAACCTGTGACCACAAAGTTTTTAATTGGCAAGCAATTGGCAAATGGTAGAAAATGCTGTGAAGACAAGATTCTGTATAACCTTCATAAACATTTTACCCTCTATTTTTCCCATGCTAACATGATCATGAAAATAAGTGTTCAGAATGTCTGGTGTGGTGCTGGTGGTTGAAGAGAGAGTAATAAACCCTTGAGGTTTTCATCACTGTGAAATACACTAACATTTATTTCTACAGAATTAAACTAATTTTAACTTAGTGGCTTTATATTTGATATGGAAAAAACAAAACTGCCTATTCAGCAGGTCTTCAGAAATCTCACAGGGGAACACTTCTGAGATAAAAGGGACAGGTCTTGCTATTTATTAAAAATAAGAAAAACAGTGCCCTAAACCATGAATGCCTTTTGTGTAATCAAATGTATGAAATACAAATCATTAAAATGCAACCAAATCTTGAAGAGTGGTGGTGTTTTGAAAAAAAAAAAAAAAAAAAAAGAAGAAGAAGAAGAAAAAGGAGTGTAATCCAGAGGTTTGCTTTCAATTATTCTGTCTTTTAGGTGTTGATACTAAATTATAAGCAGTCAAAATGTACCCACAAATTCAGCAATAATTCTTCATATATACTCAGTTTTTTTACTTGCTTTTCCAGTTGATTTTCCTTTTTCCCCTCATATTTCCTACTATACAGTACTTGGTTAAATATATATGTATTTTAAAAGAACTCCAGTTGTGAACTATATGATGAACTTTGCATTGGCTTTATTACAAGTATAGTATGATACTTTTTTACAAAAAAGCGCTTCCCTGTAGATATATTCTTGTGTCAGACTAATAGCATAAATGTTGAAAATAGATGCACATGGTTCGTATTCAGTCAACTATAATTTAAACATAGTTATTTCACTGATAATGGCTTTATTTTTCTATCCTGAATTGTAGCATTTAAGGGCAAATTTATTTTACTCTTTCAGCTTTTCCAGAGAACACGTGCTGGGAAATGTTTGTATTTTGATTAGTAACCTGCAACCAATCTACTTGGTTAAAAGCAATTATTTATTGTAGCTATATAGTAGGTAAAGTTTTCATTAAATATTTTGTTCAAAGGCCAAGTGAATGATTAATTCATTATATAAAATGATGTTTTGATTATATGGGTGTCTTGCATTTAAGTTTTGGTACTGATAGTGCTCAGCCATCTCAAATGGCTGTCTGTTTTAACTGTAGTTTACATTAATAGTTTAAATATACCTAATGCAATATGATTTAGTTTTAGCATACTTTAACACTGTATAAGCTTCAAACAGTAGCATCTACAGTCACTGAAGCCAGTCATTCTAAAGAAAAAAGTAAGTTTCTCTGAATCAAAAGGAAGAAGTACTACATAATATCAATAGATTTAACAAATTTTCAGCTCAGACTAACTCTGTGACAGTAGCATTCTTACCATTCATATAAGAAGCAAATGTTGAGGATCAACAATATTATGGAAAAAAAAACCAGATTGTATGGACTATAAGAGACCAAGAAATATTGTTGTCCTTTTTTTTTTCTTTTTTAAGACAAATTCATCTCCAGAGAGAACATTTGCTTGCAGACCACTTGGATAAGAGTAGTCTTAGTTTGTGCTTTATTTTGGGCTTAGCTGCAGGTTAGCCTTTTAATTAAAGTTGTATTTAAAACATTAAAGCATTAATTTTAATAGACATTGGTGAAACACTTCCATTTACTGTTAACTGTTTAATTTGTGTTTACTTGGCTTTCATGATTTTGTTTCCTGAAATGTCATTGTTTTCCCTTATAAAATCACTGAGGTTTCCTACGAGTGTGAAACTGGCTTTGTCTCAGACAGGCAAAGTGATGTTACTGCTGCTTAAGAAAGGGTGGATTTTTTTTCACCTGCTGAAGGGACAGTGTGGTGTTCAGACCAGTCTCAACTGATCTCCTTTCTGAGGAATTTAAGCAGTGTTGCTAGCAGTGGTAGAAATCATAAAGATATATGGAAAAGCATGTAAGAAATGTTTCCTTTGGGAAAGATGAGACCTGAGTTAAACTTAAATATTAAAAGAAAAAAAAATTAAACATTGTGAACATGAAAAATGCTTTTAACGGATAAAATAAGGGTGGAAAATATATATACATTTCCTTCTTTTCCTTTGAAACACTTCTGTATTTTAAACACATCATTTTTCTTGAAACAGTTTCTTTAGTGAGGAGCCATACTGTTGGCCATGGGATTTAATTTTTTTCAAACCCACCTAGAAAATGATTTTAATTAGAACATTTTCCTCATCTACTGGTTTGTACTATAAAGTAACATTAAAAAACCTCTTAAATATTTTCCTCTTAAAAACTATATTGGCTTTTTTCTTTTGATGTCTTTCTGATACACAGATGAAACCTGCATGTAGCTGGGTAACTGGTAAAATTGCCCTGCATGCTTAAGAGGAAGCAGATGCTTTGTTAGGGCTATTAAACCCCTTACCCAACATCAATTACCAACTTAACCCAGAGTAGCATCATATTTCTATCAACCTTTTGCAGAATAAACATTTTGTAAATAGTCCTTCGAGCTTGCTCTCCCAAGCATCAGGAAGTTGTCTTGGACCAAGCTAGAATTTATGCTTAAAAAAAAAAAAAAAGTAAATTAAAATCTGAATCTTCAAATAAGGAAAGACTATTCACCAAATTCTGTAAAAAATATACCTTTTAAAAAGGAAAAAAATTAGCTTTTCTGCAAAAATACAAAGGTTTGCTGCTAGAAGTACCTTCTTAGCTGTGGATGCAGCTTACCTAGTCATAATGCAAATTGGCTCTCTGTTAATGTGCAGTATGGCCACTGAAGCACACAAAGTGCATCATCAGCCCAAATGCCTGATTATCTGTCAACTTTTTTGCACATGGTTGGTTGCAATCCTGATTCAGGAGTAAGGAAAAAGGGCTGCCTAATTTAGGGAAAGAGACTGAAATCCTGCACAGTAAATCCACAGCCTATTTTGATCTTAGTGGGGTTATACTTGTATTATCTAACCTAAGCAGTCAAGTTCAAAGTGAGATCAGGTGTGTCTGTATGAGTTTGCAAGAATATTGAAGCACTCCATTCAAAAAAAAAAAAAAAAAAAAGGTCAGCCCAGCAGTGTTAACTGCAGTAGGCTTCATTTACTTCTGATAAGCAGCAGGTGAGTGTGGCAGCACTTGGGTTAGTCCTGATCAGTGCCCTTCTAATTCAGAGCTTTACATACATGATTGAAAACTTGGGGTTAAGCAGGAATGAAATTACTGTCTGTAGAAATAAGGTGGGGAATTAGGATATTCGCTCAAATGTAATTCTATTTCTAATCCAGGTTTTGCAAAATAAGTGACAAGTATCAGTGCTGGCATTCCAGCGACCTGTGCAGTGAGCACTAAACATAATTTTTCACACTTCATTGTGTAACCTTAATAGAGAGATACAAGGTATATAATGGGGACAGTCCTATAAAAGCTTTAAAAATCTGCCTGCCATTCATTCTCACAAAAGATGTACTGGTTAAAACTGACCTTGATTACAAGTGATATGGAAACACGTTTATAGTACTGGAATAACTTGCATAACAGTTGGGAAAGCTGAAGTTGTTTGGGGTTTGAGTTTTGAAGAAGATTTCACTATTCTGGTCACTAAGCTTATATTTTCATATAAGTTCAGTTAGCAACTTTGTCTGAGAGTTTTGTCAGCAAAATCTTGGAAGGTAATATCCATTTAGGGACTATGGCTGGGGGATTTTAATTTTTTTTCTTTTCCTGTAGCACTCTATAGTTTCTTCCAAGGTCTTAGATGCCAGTGCATTAAAGGAATAAAAGAATGTATTTGATGTATTTGGAAGGTAAGGAAAGAGATTATTTTGTACCCTACGCTGTACTTTTCTATCATTTGAAATGTAAAGTAATGTTCATATTACAAAGTTTAATTTATTGTTTAAAAGTGTAGACACCTCTTGAATGTATAATTTTTCTTTTTTATTTTTATAGGAATAAAGGATTGGTTAATGTTTTCAGTAGAGCTTTCTTGGGATTTGGAACTGTTTTGAACAAAAATATAGCCACCATTTTATGCATATTGGTTATACGGCTAATGGTGAAATAAAGCATTTTTTGGCTACATGGTTTTACTGTGGCTTATTCAAAAAGAAAATAAGAACTACATTAAAAAGTTACTGACCTTTTTGATAGGAAAGGAATCATCTAAGAAAACACACCTGGATGTAGCTTGAATTTTATCTAAGTAATCAAGCTTGTATGGGAAGTGTCTGGTCTATATACCACAGTAAAAAAAAGGAAACCAAGCGAGTCACAAATTCTTAGGAATATTTCACTTGCAACAAGTTTTATGAAAGAGGATTTTCTTGATTAATTGGGTGAATAAACCTTTGCAGTCATGTCATGCAAGGCCACAAAGCTGTTTGAGTGCAGGTTTTCTGTTTTGCTCCCGTGTATGAAATCTGCATCCTGTCCTTCCTTTTGGGATTTCACGTCTTCTCAGGGTACTCAGCAGGCATGTCTGAGTAATCTTCTACACCGTCTGTTGCCCCATGGTGGTTATCACATTTTCACAACAAATCAGAGCCCAGTGATGCTGTTCTTGAATTATTTCTGTTTACATGAGTATTAAAATGCAAGTTCATAAGTTTCAAAACAGAGAACACATTGAATGAAACACTAACAGATGGGTAGAGCATTGACCTGAAAATATGTTTGGGATTTTGTTAAGAACTGGGATGGTTGTTAACCAGCACTTTTTGCTGTTTACAAGGCGTGGCTCTGCGAACTGATTAGTCTTTTTAAGCTTGAGGCCAATAAACCTTCATGATGAAGTTATGAATTCAGTAAAATCTCAGTGAAAGGAAGTAAAAGGCCAAAATCAACAGTCTGGACAGCTCGGACGAGGATATATGTGCACGTTTGAATCTTCTGTAGGTACATAGAGAGCTTTCAAGATGAAAATTTTGCTGGAAATCCAAATGAAGCAGTTTATGGAAAGATGTACTGGTATCATCACTGCTTGATAGCGAGATAGGGCGCAAGAAGGGCCTTTTGGAGGAGATGAGGCAAAAGTAAACTCCAAGCTTGTAGCTGTATCATAGCTGATTGCTAGAGGGGAGAAGAGGGCTTTAACTTGCTGAGTGTGATTTTTGGCCATGAAAGTGTTCGGTTCCTCCATACAAGGCAATTCTTTGAAATCCTTGTGGTACTGGCTACCCCACAGAGTGAGGTGCTCCACTGGGGAGCCAGGAGTATGGAAGGAGTGCCTTTACATAACTCAAAAGTCTCCTAATGAGCAATCACAGGCAAGAGAGCCTCCCTTTTAACAGTCTTGGTTGAATTTGTAACAATTGGGAATATAAATGTCAAATGGCATTCCCCAGTATATATATAATTTTCATGTCTGGCTTTTTCATGCCTTAGTTCAGTGATATAAACATTTTCAAGCAGTGACTCAATTTAGCTTATCTTGTAGTACTTGAAGTAAAATATTTTACTTAATATAATAAAAATTACCAATATCTGATTTCATGTCAATTTGGGATTAAGTTCTTTTGTTTTTGTCAGTCCTAGTATAATGTAATTAAACTGGGTTTCATGTACTAAAAAATAAATATGCAATGGTGGCATGTGCAAAAGCCAATCTGCTAAGAAAACTTGTTTCTTCATTTTGAGTGGCAAAATTCAAAGTTCACAATTTCTTAAAATGAACCCTGTGAGAATAACTGAAGGTCATTTGGGGACACTGGGGTCACTGCTGCTGCTCTCTGGGTTTGGAGCCCATTCAGATTCCTGGGTCCACCTTCAGGAATAAGTGGCACCATGCTGGAGCATGGTGAAAGGCCAGACTCCTCTGTACACTCGTGTACCCTTGGGTGGCCTGACACTGCTACTGGGGAGCTCAAATACCTGCAACACGCTCTTTTTAAGCAAAGGTGTTCTGATTTACTTCTGTTTCATTGAGTGTAGCATCCACCCACAAAAGATGCAACATAATTTATAACAGGAACGTTTTAGTTCATCTGTGCATCAGCTACAGCTTAAAAATTAGTTAATTGGCTCTGATAGGAAAAGGTTTCCTCAGCACTAGGTGTCTCTCAAGCCCAAGGGTTAATTGCTCAGGGACAGTCAGGTTGCACTGGCACAAATGATGGTGTGAACTGGGGTGTCAGATGGTAATAACAGGATGGAAAACTGTGTGAAAGCCCAGAGTGCTGTGGGAATAGGAATGCTGATTGTTAATGGGTTCATTCCTGCTTAAGTGTAATTTTGGCCTTCAGAGCTTTCTACGTCAGTACAAATGCCCTGTTCTTTCAGACCTGACAAATTCTCATTTAAGTACTGAATGTTACTCCTTGCTAAGTGGTTTGTCCTTTTTGAGCATGAGAGTCCTCAGCTCTGATCTGGGTAACTGCTCATGCATGTTCATACAAATGTCATGGAAATGTAGTGCAGCTCTTTAGCTTTGCATTCAATTATACAGACTCCAAGTTAGCATAAGCTTGCTGCCTTCAAATGGGGCCAATTTTCTTATGTATAATACTTTGCCTAAAAGGATGCAGTGACTCCAGCACTCAGGTAATGTGCCAAAAACTGAAATACATTTTGCCTATGAAGTTACTTGTTGCTGCCTGCTGACTGGTTGTAAGTGTTAAATTTTTTTGCTTTTTTTTTTCAGAAGAGTCAGGGCTGTGTTATTTTCATCTGTGCTGCTGGATTGCCTTTTCATTTGTTTTGTGGTGTTTTTCATGTTTTGTTTTGGGTTGTTTTTTTGTTTTGGGGTGGTTTTTTTTTGTTTTAGGAACACTATTACAAGAAAATCTCCTCACATTGTACTGCTGATGACACTTGCATTCTGAATAGAGGATGTTGTTTTGCCCTCCATGAGAACAGCTCTCAGTATTATGATGTTGCACCTCTGCTACCTCAGTAACTCTGCCTGCTTTATAAAATGAGATGTCAGCTCATGAGCAAATGTCTCTAGCTGTCTCAGGCAACCAGCTGGGAAAATGCTGTTTCTTATACAGTGGATAATTCCCCAACTTTGGTAAGTAAAGCAGGAACTGAAGAGAAGGAGACCTCCCAGCTGAAGGAAAGTTAGGACTGAACATAGCCTAGATGCTGTGCAGGAAACCTATAGAACCCAAGTGTTATTAGACCACTGAAGACTGGAGGATAACCATTTACAAGGAGCTTCCTCTATGCTTCTTCCTCCTCCCCATTCCCCTTGGATTTTTACTAAGGGAAACAGGCTCTCCATCTTCAGTCCCTGTGGCAAAGAGCCCTTTTGGAGTGGGGGGATTTCTTCACTCCTACAAAATCATCTGTTCTCTCATGGCCTGGTGCAGGTCATGCTGTTTTTTTCCTGTTTGGCCTCTGTTATTCAACTTCACCCTCTATGGCAGCAACTGCTCAGAACTGGCCTGGCTTAAAACTCCTCAGCTGTGTAACTAAGAAACTCCATCTTGGGCAGTGCTCTTACAGGACTCCTGAACATTTCTTTAAATGGCATTACTTTCAAATACTATCACTTTATCAAGACAGGATAGGAAGGGGGTGTACAGAGAGGGAGATAGACATGTATGTGAGCACATATATAGAAAGAGAAAACAAAACATTTAAGTAAATAACAATAGTAGCTCCAAAAATGTGCAGAGAACACATACATTCAGTTTGACATCTCAGCCATAAACAGTATTAAAAAGGGTCAGTCTAAAATGAAGCTGGCCATACAGGTAGTTTAAATAGTATTTATAAGTAAGGAGTGGGTTTTTTCTAGCATGCTACAGTAGTTTTTGTACTGAAGTAAGAACTCGATTTAAATTATTGAAAAAAATCTTTATATCAGCTTTTTTTGTTATTTATGTGCATAGGATTTTGCTTTTGTACGTTCCTCTAATATATGCATAATTTACTACTTCAAGTAGCACTGAATCTTGCTTGCTTTATTGCCATCTGTGTAAACTGTTTACTCTTCTGTCATTACAAGGTTATGTAGATTGAGGATTATTTTAAAGGTAATGACTTAGGAAAGTGATTTCCTGACATTTCAGGGAGTTTAGATGGTAGAGAATAGGGAAAATAAAATACTTTATGTAGCAGTGATTACATTCAGTGTATATTCAAGCACTGGTTTACATATCATGCCTTTTGCCCTAATCAAGCCAATTATTATTCAAGTTTGTAATCTGATACTGTTAGAGTGCTTGATGCTGGGCAAATAACTCAAATGCAATCCCACTTCTAATGAGCTTCCAGGTTATTTCAGAGGAGAGACAAAACAGTTTATACATGCACAGTCAACCAAGTGATGGTATATAGGGAAACAAAGGTGTGACACAAGGTTAAATATGGGAAAAATTACTTCTTTAATAACTGCTCAATTACAGAATTGAGGCAGATATGATTTCAGCAGATGTTTGAAGAGCAGAAACTTAGCTGTGTGAACTGATGGAATTACCAAAGCATCCAAATGCAAAGGGAATGATACTGCATGGAACCTGGATTATCCAAGTCTAGCAAGCAAGAGAGCATAAAATCATAGAAACTGGAAGTACAACACTGGCAACGTGCCTTGAGAGGAAGCCCACAGTGCAGAGCCCTTTCTGCAAAGAGTTGAAACCCTGGGCACAACTTTGTTCTCACTGTGCTCCTGTTGCTTCACAGAAATTGCTCCTTGATTAAATTCTGCTAATTGTTTAAAATTCTTACAGAAAAAGGTCTTGGTAGATTTCATGCATTCCCTGTTGGAGAAAGTGGGGGGATAGCAAGAGCTGAAGTTCAGCAGAAGAGGATAACTTTTGTATAGCTCCTCACAGATGAGGTACTGTCAGTGTCTTGCTGCCAAGCAAAGTTTGTTTTACAGTCCTGTGAGATGCAATTATCTGTATTTTGCTCCCAAGGCTAGGTGCAGAATCTCATGGCCACAGAGCAAAACTATTGGATGAGGGAAGAGAATCTGAGGGCCAAGTTGTGGTCCTCTGCCCATGCCAGGGCTGATGGCAGAAATCCCAGGCTGACTACCAGAATGATTTACCTGTATTCCATGGGATGCCCTGCCTGTGGAAAATACTCTGTAGAGCACAGTACAAGAGGATTTTCACACTAAAAATAATTGGATTGCTGGCTGTGGGTGGTGGCAAGGAAGCAATAGGTTTGGATGGCTGCATCAGTACTAGGCAGTTTACAAGATGGTGAAACATTTGCTTATCCCAGGATTAGTGTTTCTCACCCTTCTCGAGTGTGGCCAACTCACTATCCTCTCAAAAAGAAGGATTCACTGCAGAGCTACACTCTGCTCCCCCTCTAGCAGTGATTGTCCCTCTCTTATCCTAGTTTGCTCTCCTCCACCACTCACAACACATGTGCCTCCCCTGCACATGCAGCATGCACTGCTAAATTCTGGTCATGCTGAGTGGGCAGAAGTGGGTGAGTTGCTGTTGTGCTGGAACAGATGGTGTCTGCAATGCAGCCACTAGTTATGTTCATGTGTTGTAGGAGGTTGCTAAAGGAAAAGGGGGAAAATTAGAGGTTTTGTTGAAAAGGTTGTATACTTTTCTCTTAATTATTTGGATTGGAACAGTTGGAAAGGTGAGGTTAGTTTGTTGGGTTTTTTCAGTGGCCGGTGGTTGTCAGTTGTTTGGCTTATTTAGATGACATGTATTGAGCCAAGGTAACCCAAGGGGGAGAGAAATCTGACCAATGATTTTTTTGTGTCTTGATAGCTTTCAAGTATCCAGATAACTGAATCACATCGTCCAGGTGTTCCCATCTTATATTATGTCCCTGTCACTTATTGCAAGCAAGATGCCTACTCAGGTCAGCTGCCCCTCATACCATGCCTGCCCAGCCTGGTACCATGGCCTGGAAGCTGCCCACATTCCCTCAAAAGGAAAAGCCTGCAGCCACCCACCAGGTTTCTCCTGTGGATCCCTGAAATCTCAGTCTCATGCTTCTCACCAGACCTTCCCTAGGCCCACATGTCTGTCCTCAGGCAGCTGCAGCACTGAGAATCTCTTTAGCACCCCCTGCCCCAGGGGCTGACATGCTGTGCCCCTGTCCTCAGAGACACCCCCCCTTCCATGTGGGGTGATAATTCACATGTGTTGTATGGTTTTCACAGCTTAATTTCTCTTGCTGAGTAGTGTAAGGTAATTACCAGCCAGTTTCATACATTAGATCTCTGCCTGCACCTCCCCACACTTGGCTGTGTGTGGATGGAGGCTGACAACTCTGCCTTTATGAAACCTTTCCTTGCTCAACCCCATGACTAATGCACATAATTATTTTTAAAACAGCTCTGGATGCCACTGCAGTATGCTTTCATGTGCTCACAGAAATGTGTATTTACATTCATCTGGCGTTTGTGAACCCCAGATTTCCTTGTAAACCTTATTCCTACTGTGCTGGTTAAAGAAATGCTTTGTAGCACCTGTGTCACGGTGGGAGCCAGCACCTGTGATCTGGATAGCCAGACACACAAAGCAGTGACTGTAAAATACACAAATAAAGAGAAACATTTTAAGAGATCTCATTTCCTGACACATTATTAAGCTCCTATATTACCAAAGTCCCTTGAGGTTCCTCTGTTTCACTCAGTGACCAATTATTTCTTCTTTCCAAACCTAGATGGATGTGGAAGAAAAAAAAACCAGCTCAACCCCAAAATTATGGAGAAAGGATTACAAAAAATTCCCCAAACCAAGCCTGAAAGCCTCTCTCAGATTTTATATTCTGGTATGGCAATGTGTTAAAAACTAGATTGATTTGATGTGGGTTTTATTAATGAGTTGGTGGTGTTGGTTGCTTGTAACATGTTTGCTTACTGCATGTTCACATATAATTAGATGATTTGTTCCTGTGCTTTTCTAGGAATTGCAATTGAAGCCACTTGCTCTGTTATCATTGGACATTTAAGTAATTTTTTATGGACCATTTTGCTCTTCTGTTTCCCATTATCCAGTGCCATCTCATTTCCAAGTGCTCAACAGAAATTCCTGGTCATTCTGACATGTTCTCCCATAGGCTGATGAGCATTCTGGGTACATTTCCTCAGGTCTAACCTGTTAAACAAGCTTTCAGACATTTTCTACCTTACCAGAGTACTCTATGGCTTATTCTCTTCTGGTATCATCTTGGCTCTTTTTATCCTTTCCCTGAGTGTTATTCTTCTGCCCATCCACTCCTAGCTGTGTCTTTTTCAGTGCAAAGTAGAATGCACTTGCTCTGTTCCTCAGGGCTAGCTGCTCCCTTCCCACTGAGTAGCAATCTCTATTTCCTTGCAAATGTATTCATTTAGATACTTTCCTGGTGATATTGCTGTTCTCTAGGCCTGTTCTGTGTCTTTGGCCTTTGGTTTTACCCTTATAAATTCATGCTCTTCTGTCACACTTCTCCTGAACAACTTCCCCTGTGTCCTATTTTCCTATTCTTCCCAAGTTTCAGGCTGTTTCATAGTTCTTAGCAGAGCTGTGTTGCTCTCCTGCTTCCTCTTCACTGGCTCTGTGTGTGTGTCTGTGTGCTTTTGGTACTGTTTCTTCAGAGGGCTTCCCATCCTTCGAACCTCCCTCTTCCCATTAGCTTTGCAGAATATCATTCCCATCGTATCCCAAGAAGCTCTTGAATCTCTTGCCTGTTTCACAGCTTTCTGTGATTTTAAAATCATTTTAAAATACATTTAAACTCTGCAGCTAATCCTGCTTGTTAGATGACCTGTAGCAGACCTCTCGTGTGTCCCAGGCTGCTTCTTTCATTTTCCTTACTCAACAGAGACTTCTAAGTTTATCCTGTGTCTTTTCAGATTAAAAACAATATATATATTTTAAAAAATTATTCATAAACATACCAAACTAATTATTTTACTCTTGCTTGTCCTTTCTAAACAGTTATAAACTTATTCCACAACAGCCCAGCCACAGGTGTCACCTATCAAGCTTTTGGCATTCCAATTGCTTTGAAATCAATTGTTTAACCCTTTTACTGTTTGTTTGTTAAAGGGAAGTTTTCCTCAGAGTGTTTTTAGTTTTAAAATAAACTAAACTAGTAAGTTTTACTACTAGTAGTAAGTAGTAAGTTAGTAAGTTTTGCTAAAAAAGTAGTAAATTTTGCTAAAAATTAATCCTAGGAAAGTCGTTGGCTTTCTTTGCACTCAGTGCACACTTGATACGGAGAAAAGGGAGCCTGGTACGAAGGGATGGGAGAAGCCTTTGAGTGCGGCAGGGAGAGCATTGCTCTGTCAGGGCAAGAGGGCAGCTTTGGGAAAATTAGGGACAGGACATCCTCCCTGGACAACCCTAAGCTCTCTTTATATGTAACAAAAGAATTCCAACCCCCCAAACCGCCTAGCTACAAAAAGCGGCTCACACCAAGAGCTCTGGCCTGGCTCATTCCTGCAGGCCTTTGAAGAAGCACCCAACAAATGGCTGGACATGTCCTGCTCTCCACCTGAGCCCTGCAGCTGTCCTGAGCCTCAACACTGCTCCAGCTTTAGCTCAGTGCAGACTCCTCTGCAGGCTCCCTCGCTCCTCAGAGCACATCTGCTGCTGCTCCCCGAGCGTAGAGGAGGCAGCCCGGCAGTGACTGATGCCAGCCCTGGCAATGCAGCTGGCAGAGCAGCCCCAGGGAGCTCCTGTGTCTGGTCTGGATCATAGCACAGCATTAACTTGTAGCTGTGCCTGCTCTGAAGGCTGCCCATCAGAGCTGAGAAGCAAAGCAAGAGGTTCTACGTTTTTGTTGTTTAACCTCCTCTGTTTAGCAGCAGCTAAGCATAAAATCCCAAAAGGTTTCAGAAGAAGGTTATTGTGAATTAATGGGGCTGTTTTCTTTTGCTTTGCAGCCCACAGCATTGATTAGCTCAAGTAAAATATGTCATGGTGACATTTTATCCTCTCCCTTGAAAATGGATCAAGGCAATTAGGAGGCTGGAGAAGCAGGTTGCCACAGCTGCATCCTGCCTCACCAGGGACTCCTACGAAATCTCTTGGGCACTTTAGGGCTGCTTGGATTTTATATGTGGTTTGAAATTGGGGTTTTTTTGCACATCAGTTTGCTGCTTGCAATGAATCCAAGAAAATACAGAAGGATTTCTGTAGTCACCATGCCTCACTTTCAAGGGGGCAATGTGATAATACATGCAGTGATTGTTTAATGCCCCCATACATTGTTCTTCCAACTGGTGATGAAGCCATGAGCTGAACAGCACTAAAAGCCCCTTGCTGTCCAGTCCACCTGGCCTGTCTGCCATCGATTCCTGATGGATGAAACAGGAAGACTACTTGGCTTGCTGTTTTCATAGTGCAAGGTGCTATTTTGAAAGCTGGCCCAAATGATTTCCATTGACATTTCTGTTGGATAAATTGGGCTTTCACAGTTATTGTGGAAAGTGCTGGCTATTCACAGGAGTGAAGAACTTCTCACCATGACAAAGAATACTTCCAATAAAAATAATGATTTTTAGCCAATCCAGATATCATAAGGCTTCCTGAGTTATGTTTTAGCTTTTACCAGGCAGGTTCTCTTTCCTGACATTGCCCATGGGGAGCAGCAGTCTTCTTCCTATCTTATACCCAGTGAGGAATGCTTTGTGTGAGCCTGAGTGGGAGCCCTAGTGTGCAAAAGAAACTAGTTTAAAAACGACAAGGTACAGCTCTTATCGGGCCCTCAGTGGCACTTACAGCTAAAACCACTCCAGTATTATTTTTTTTTCAACCCCGCTTTCATCTCATTTTCCATGAAAAGTATTAACAATGTGACTTTTTTCATCAAACATTTTCCCTCAGGCTAGAAATTCATTTGCTGCCCTCTTGAAATCCTTGTTTGTTAGACCTCAGGGGAGGAATGCAATATCAGAGCCTGGAATACTGCAGTAGCACATGTACAATATTCTGACAGGCAATTGGAGTCTATTGTATTTGCATCTCACAGCAGCTGACATTAATGTGCAAAGTTAAAACGAATCCAAGCGATATCATAGATTTATGATCAATACTTCAGCAGGTTGTTTACTCAGTAATCAGAAAGGCTAATGATGATTAGTTCTGTCTGGAAATACACCGGCCTGCAAAAAGTAACATTTTTATCTCCTTGCATAAATGAATTATGTCTTAAAGCAGTGAAGGGCTTAAAAAGTAAACAAAGTCTTTCCTTCTAGCTGTGTGTTTGCTTCTGGAAACCTTAGAGACAATCTGTGGGTTTTTTGTTTTTTAAACAGCAATAAGTGCTTTGAAAGCTAAGCCTGTTGGAACACTTTTGCAAGCAGCCATTGGAAAGAGAAATGCTATGAATAGAGCTGATCCAGAGCAGCAGTTTCAGCCTGGCATGGCCATTACCTGAATTGACTGCTGAGCAGTGCAGGCCCTTGTCTTTGCATTTATACAAGTGCTGAGTTGCTCTCCAGAGCCTGTGAGTGGGAATGGAGGCCCTCTGTGTTCCCTCTCTTTCCCCCTTTCCTTTCCCTTGTTTCTGGATGTACACAGTGCCTTGAGACAGCACAGGGTGTGTATCCTGAGGCAGCAAATGGGGGGATTCACAAAATCCCTTACGGCTACTTATTTTCCAGCCTCTGTGCACTCTGTGCCTGAAACTAGAATAGCACTGAAGGAAACATCTGCAGCTTGTCAGAGCAGGGAGATGAGCTGCTCCCAAAGCAGTGTGGCACCCATAAAATGGATGCTCAGGCAGTCCAGGTTACTATGTCCTTAGATGAGCATTTGCCCATCCAGTGGAGTGGGATGACATTTTCCTAGCTACAGCTGGTGCCCAGGTTGATTCAGCAGCTCTTACAAAGGGGCTTGCCCGGATTTAATCCAGCCAGCCCTCTAGTTAGAGAGGAACAGAGAGAGAATCAAGATACTCTCCCAGTGCACCAAGCAGTGCTGCAGCAAGGCCAGGCTCATCCCCTCTGTAAAGGACAGAAGCCAGCTGTGCTCTGAGCCTGCTGTGTGCAGTGTTCCACTCCTGGGAAGCTCCTCAGCAGCAGTCAGGGCTGGGATGGGCAGGGGAGGGCAGGGCATGAGCAGGACCACTGGCACCTGGTGAATGTCAGAGCCCTGCTGGGAAATGGTGACAGGTTTAAAAGCCTGCAAGTGTGGAGAGCACATGTTTGCTACTCATGAGGATTGTTCCCTAGAGCGGAGGCTGCTTGCAAGGAGGGAGGAGCTGGCACTGCAGGGAATGTTGGGGATGTTGCTATGGTCACCAGTAAAGAGGAGAGGGGGGGCACACAGGAGTGCAGAGTGCTGGTGAGATGGCAGCTGCAAAGCAAAAACCTATTAATCATCTTGGGGATAGCTCCTGCTGATCAGCAGCATGGAACAGCCCAGCCTCGAGCTGAAAGCTCTAGCAAAGTTCTACTGATGTTCTGCTGCATGTGTCCGTGCTGCTGCAGCAGCAGTGTAAAGAACGTGTGTGTGTGTGTGTGTGTCTGCATCTGCTGCTGCATTGTTGAAGGGAAATCTGGTTAATAACACAAGCTATGCAACACTTTCTGCCTCCTTTGGTCCTCTGTAAGGTGCTGCTAGCCCAGCTGGTACTGTGTCTGCTACAGTGCACTGGGCTTGCATGTAGCTGGAAAAATGGTTTCCATTCCTATATATTATTCACTGTAAGATGTGAATATTTTATCTAAGGCAGGTTCTTGATGTTCACTTACATTCACTTTCTCTTTCTTTCCCTTTCCTCCCCCACAGCCCAGAGAACAGCTAAGGTGAAAATACAAAGTCAGTATCTAACTTGTCTCCTGCAAGCAAGGAGAGTGAGAGATGCTGATGGAAGCTGGCTGTAATTGAAAAGAACTGTTGTATGGAGAAGACAAGGCTGGGAGAGATGTAAAAAGCTCTCATTGCTTGCCTCAGTGCTTAGAAATATATGGATAATTTATTCTTTGGATGAGAGGTGCCACTGTTGAAGAAAGGGACGCAGGCAGCAGAAACCTTCTCTGGGAGGATTTCCTGCATTAAGTATCCTTAAATTTCTGTTTATGCTGCATTTAACATTTTGGCACATAACAGGGGCCAAGTGTAAGAACAGTGGCTGAAAGGTGACACGTCTCTCTAGAGCTTACAGCTAAAAGCCTGCTGGCTTCTGCTTGAGAGAGAACTCTGCCACCATCCCATGTGTGGCTGTGTATGGCTGGACACACCACTGGATCCCATGTAATCATGAGAATTTCTAAGTGGGAAATGCCTCTTGTTGTGCCAAATTGCCTTGGCCATTTCTGATTGCAAAACTTTTTTTGTAACATTGGGTAAGCAAAGGGGATTCTCAGAGAGCTCAGACAGCAGGTTTTACAGATGTTGTGTGGCCTCTGCCACTTATTGTGGTGGCTTAGTTTATTCAAGTGCAAGGTGTCCTTAGGAAAGGAAGGGAATCCAGATGTTGCCACATGTGGCGTGAGTCTTCCTAACAGCCTCCCAGCAAATTCCCAGAGAAATTCCAGCAATGTGGAAGTCAAATGGCTTCAAAAAAGAGGAGGGGTCTTTTTGAGTGAGACCTTTCAGGTGTTCAGAACAGAAATCTCCTGATTTGAGAACCTGGGCTTTGTTCTCTTACTGGGGCTGATGCTGGTTTTTTATATAAAGAGCAGTCACCATCATTTCTGCAATATCCAGGACAGATTTCCCTCCACTGACATTGGCAAATGTCGCTGGTGGGTTTGCTGGCTTGATGCTAGTGGAGAAAACCCACCCCCTGCTTTTTCATCCTGTGTAAAGACAGTGAGCATTTTAAAATGCACAGTTTTTCTGGCTGTACTGTGCCAGCTGGACAAAAAGGCTTTTCCCTCCCCTCTCCACTGACACTTTGCTGGAGATGCAGATTTGCTCTGTTTAGTTTGGTGAATAAATTGAAGAGGTGTGGGCTTCTTTGCTCATTGGTTTTTCATCTCCATGACTTTTGTTGTGGCAGCTGGTCTTTTGGACCATGCACAATCTTGAATTACAGCAGTTATCAAGTGTTCAGACTGCAAGGTCAGCTCACTGCTGAAGAGCCAAATTGGTCTTTGGGTCTTCTTTAACTTGTGGAGCATCAACCACTCTTTGGTAGCAAAGGTGGCTGCTTGCAGGAAATAACTCATCAATAACTCAAAAATAACTCTGGAGAGCTTGCATCACTCTTTTTTCATGCAGGATGTCCTCTGTTCCCATTATTTCTCCCAGGCACTAATAATTTTTTCTTTTCTGACCTTTTATGTCTCCCTTCTCCCAGCAGATCCAAAAGATGTTCAACACAGTGTGCTGATACTCTGTGCTCTCCTTAAAATTCCCAATGCTGAGTAGCCAAGCAGCTGTACAAGGAATGAAACACAGAGCCTTGGTCCAGATCCTTAGTGCTGTGCTGTGCTTGTGGGGTTTTTTTGTAGTTACAAACTCTTTCACTCCCAAGCTGCCTTCATGCTGCAACTGTACAAGTGGTTACAAACTTCACTGTATAAACACTCTTGGCTTTTCTAATTGGGAAGGATTGCAATGAAAAGCTGAATGTTGCAATTGTCTTTCACAGAAGCACAAATAATATTTTAGAGGACAAGTAGCACATGACAGGATTGAAAAGCTGATACCTTGTCCTTGTGCAGTCCCAGGTAAATGTAAGGGGCCCTTACAAATGTGTCAGCCTTCCCACTTGGAAAAAAACAAAAAACAAAACAAAACAAACAAAAAAACAACCAACCAACAAACAAACAAAAAAACCCCTTGTCCTTTTCCTCCTGGCACTGAGCCAAACTGTAGCAAACCTCTGGTTTACTTTTCTACTGATGCAGACCAGATTATAGCTGCTCAAAGCCCATCTTCTTTTATTTATATGCATTTACTGAATTTAGAGCAAAGGTAATCTCAAACTGTGTACAGAGAAACCACTTCTGAAAGAAAGTTCATTCCTTTGAGCCCAGAGTTGAGGTTTTGAAGAATTTCTGTCAAAATATAGGGAATAAACCTCGCAGCAAGCTCCCACAACCATGTAATGATTTCTGTCAAAATAAGAATTCTTTATTTTAAAAAAGAAAGAGAAAAAATTAAAAGCTCCAGTCCCTAACAGTACAATTTTTTTTTTTTGAAGATTAAAATCTTGCTCATTACAAATAGGCAATCTAACGGGGCCACCTAGTGATATCCCCAGCAACAAGGACCAGGGCAGATCCCAGCCTAATCACCAACCTGGGCCCTGCAGATGAGGAGGTACCAAGGAATACAAACTGATGTTCCCAGGCACTCTGGGGATCCCATCAGAAACTGGTCTCAGAGATCTCTTTACAATGTCTTGTCTCAAATAGAGCACCTGCACTGGACGGACTAATGCTGTTTCTAGGGAGAAGAAAACACTAAATGGGCATTGTGAAAGAGCCTGCACCAGCACCCACCTCCCAAAGCTCAAGATAATACCTTCTCTGGAAAGGAAGGTTACCGTATTGTTCTGAGGTAAAACTGTGACTAAACTCAAGTGCTTTTATACTTCCTTCCCGTTTTTTTAAGGCTATCTGGCAAACCATATAACCACTTCACTGCTTTTTGCTGCCTGATTTCTCTGTGCCTATGCCTATAAGGGCAGTAGTTAGCACACTGCAGGCTGCAACTTTGCGTGAAAACTTGGCGCTGAGCTACACGTCAAGGAAAGCCCTTTATCCCCCAGCAGCCAGCTGCCCTTCACCTCTTGACTCATGAAACTGTAAGTGTGATAGGATTCATGCCTGAGGAAGCAAGAAAGAGCCTTGAGACACTGAGCAGATTCACTGGTTTCTCGTGGTACTTCCCCACTGGCTGTTTCGCTGGACACTGCGCTCAACTTTTGCAGGTGGGTAAAACCATCTTGGCTGCTCACCCTCAGCATTTGTGGCAGGGCAGTTATGAGCCCATTCAATGACTTAGATGGGGACAGGCCATGAGGTCTTCTCCACCTTTGCAGAAGTTGGCAAATTGGCCTAAGAGATCTTCAATGTGTATTTTCTGCTACGAAAATGCTGGGCCAGGTCAGCCGAGGCAATCTGTTTTGGCAGCCCACTGATTCCTGGGACTGTGGGAATGTGTGCATGTTTTCCAAGGAGCAAATTTGGTTTCAGTGATCATCTGATGAAGCCCACGCTTCATGTGCAAGCTGCCTTCATCAAGCATGACCAAGGACTTGCAGTGCCTATACTGAGACCTGGCAGTGGCTCTGCCAGGGGTTTCTACTGCTCTGGCTGGTCATGAGGCTTTCTTTGGCAGCAGGAGGAAGACCCTGATGACAGTTTATCACATCTTTGTCAAGGAGGTTGATGAAAAGTCATTCAGCTGTCCTTATGCTGCCTGTTACATTCCTTTTTTTCTATGATTCACAGTTTAAATAATAGCATAGGTCTGTGTGTGTCACATTTGCACTTAACTTGTACAGATTTGTGAGTGCAAAGATATACATGCCCTGGGCTTTATTTGAACTTGCTTTTAATTACGGGAAAATTGAAATTAAACAGTCTTTAGAGTGTCTTGCTCCACAAGAAGACAGAATCTCAAAAAATGAGCAGTTTCACTCCATGCTTTCTTTGCCTTTTTACACTAATATTTGCAGAGGAGTATTATGTTTGATCAGACATTTTTCATTACTTAGAACAAAATCTCCACTAGTAAATCTTTAAAGAGAATGTTTTTTTTCTTTTTTTAAATCTGAGTTTTGGTCCTAGAAAGACGTGATCACATCCCTTCTGTTTCCCAATGCCATTGAAAATGCACAGTCACCACCTGTTTTGTAGGACAATGGAGCAGCAGAGATGGATGCTGACTGATTCATCCAGGACTGGTTCAACAGCAGTGTCAGGAAAATGACCAGGACCCTGACTCTGTGGCCTGCTCTAGGAGCTGGAGAAAGACTCTGGATTGTGAATGGTATGAATCCCATCAAGTCTTCCTAAAGAATAACATTTTCCATGATTTCTGGAAAATTATTCCTCTGGCCAGCTGTTGTCCAGCATGATTCTCTTTTCTGTCTCTTGCATGTAGGAACTTCTTCCTCTGGACTCTGGGATCTCAGAGTTACCTGAGCATGTCAGAGTGTGCTGCAAACCTCAAATGCCACACAGCTAAAAACAAGCAGCAGTCACAGCTTCTCCTGTTAAGGGTTTTACTGGGGCACCCAACATCCACACTATTCTAAATACCAATGTAGTAACCCAGATACAGGATCTCAGATCAGCTTCAAATATTTTGTATCAGAACAATGTAAGCTGATTACTTTTCCTTCAATTCATTCAGATTTATTTCTTCTAGGGAAGCAGAATTGCAAGAGCTGGATTTGATATTTAGCTGAGTAAGTTCTACATAGCTTGATGGGGCTAATGCAAATGAGGAGCAGGGATTGTAATGATCCCTGCAGAAATAAGGATGGAAATGTGGCATGTCACAACCATGAGAGGTAAGGAATCACCACATTGCTGGGGTCCTCTGCATCTTCCAGGTGCACACAGAGTTCAAGCGGTGGTTAAGACCTATAAACTTCAAAGCAGACAAGGACTTTGTCTGTGCTACAAATCAGCCATGAAATTCTTCTCTTTCAGTGGTTTTATTCACAAACACCACTGCTGTTTTTTCAGTGGTCATAGGAGATATCACTCCTGGGCTGCTGTTGTTTATGTGGCAAGACAAAACCAAACCATTTGTGCTCAGGGATGTTCTGCAACGCTGCAGCTGCCACAGTGAAACTCTGGCTGCACCAGGAGAGACTGCACTGCATCATGGGCTGGTGCAGAGGAGAGTGAAGAACAAATTCCTGTGAGACATCTTGGCATTGTAACATAAGTGAGCTACTGGGCTTGGCCTTGAACACTTGGGTTTAAATCTATTCACTCAAACACAATTTCGTTCCTCTTGGAGCAGGCAGCTGTTCAGTGTGTGCTGCAGCAGCACACCAGCCTTGCAGTAAGATTCCACGCTGTGGTTGCTGGTGGAAGGGCTGAGGGCCGTGTCCTGCTCTGCTGCAGGTGTGCTTGATAACCCCAATAAAGCAGCAAGGTCAGCAGGCAGCAATGCCTGCAACCTGGACTGAGAAGTCCTTGGGCAGAGCACCTGGCTGGCTGTGAGGGGAAGGCAGGCGGGCAGGTACGGAGAGCTGGGGCTGCTCTCGGCTGAAGTGGAGTCTCCCCAAAGCTGCTGCCCCTTCATTCACCTTGTGTCTGTTCTTTTACCAACAGCCAGGAAGGTCAAGCCTTGAATATGGATACACACAAAGGCTTTCCTGCACTTACCCCTATTGTCTGAGCAAAGATTGGGGATTTTTCCTGCTGCAGCCTGAAACCATTTGAGTCACAGATGCTATCAAAGCTCTCTTTGCTAATGGAGGGTGGTTTGTGTTTTATGTTTTATGTTGACTTCTGAAAAAAATCTTCATTTGACACCCAAGGAGTTACAACAGTGTCATGCTGGTGTCTTTTTTTTTTTGCTGTGACATCTTGAAAATAGGCTAACAAAGTCACACTAATTCTGCTTCTTGGAGTCAAATTGTCAGGTGTTCTTGCATGTGCCATTTTATAAAAGTCTGAATGACTTCATTAGGCCAAGAGGTTTTTCTGTGGCAATTGTGCCAGGGAAATTGCAGGCTCTGCTTTGAATTTATAGCACAGTAGAGCTGTGGTGTAGGAAAGGATGTGCTACAGACCACCTGGTGTGGTAAATGACTCCAGGCAGGCCACACCAGCAAAACCAGTATCATTTTATTCACAGTCCATCTGACCTGCTGCCCTGGATACAACATCAGCTGGCTTTATCCCCCAGCCATTGCAGAGTTGCATCTTCTTTTCCTACATTCCCCGTGACACAGCAGACTTGTATTTGCTCAGAGGTCACTTGGGGGAGCAGCCACAGATAAGGGACAGGGGAGAAGCAGGAGGTCAGCAGCACTTACTGCTACAGGAGCTTCTGCCCCAGCCCCAGCAGGGCTGAGTGATTAGTTTACTCCAAGCAAATTGGGACATGACTTTTTAGAGGGCAGCTCTAACCTAGAGTACATGGCTGGGTTTGTAAGCAGAGAGATTCAAAGAAAATAAAGCCTTTGAAGCAACTTCTCCAACCCATTCTGAATGTATGTGTGTATGTGGGGGTTGCTGGCTTTTCCTGAAGAGCCTTTTCTCTTCAGATTGGTGTGTGTGAAAATGGAAAAAACACTCCAACCCTAAATAGAGTTAGCCTTAATATTTAAGAGCTAAAAATCTGCCCTCACTCAAACCTGTGAGATGTTTTCAGCTTACTGAGGCCTCCCTATATCAGGGTGTAAAATGTGTGGCCAGTGAGAGTGCACAGCACAGATCAATGCTCCTGATACTTCTCCCTGCTGCTTGCAGAGAGGCAACCCTATTGCCTCACATCCTCATCCCTGTGCCTGTGCTGATGTACCTGGCAGTGCTAATCAAATCCAGGATTTTCAAGCAGTTTGTGAAAAGGAGCGGAGCTGCTTTTCCAGAGAAAGGAAACAATGGAAAACGAGCAATAATTCAGTGGTTTGACCTTGCACTGACTGCGAGAGGCCCTGACTCCCAGCGTTCAGAAGTGAAAAATGAAAAACTTTTCTTTCACAGGTCACCGAGTAATTGCAAAGAAAAGAACCATCCTGCCAGCCTTAAGCAGGTGAGATGATGTTCAGGCCTTGGCTGCCACTCCCCTGCTATCACATCCAGCAGGCAGCCCCATCTGGAATCCAGACAGAAGGAAAGGGCTTGAAAGCATTGGGTGTGTTTGTCTGGGAAAGAGACCCAGCTCCAGCAGCCACTGCAAGCACGGTTCACCTGCAGGAATCTCACCCCTTCTGCTTCCTCCTCTCACTACAAGGTCATGTCCAGGACATATCTCAACCAAAGTTTTGATTTCTCAGGTAAAAATTAACAGGTTTTAATTTGTACTTTTACCTTTCCCTTTTGTACTTTACCTGAAATACTTTCATACACTGCCTTTACAACACGGATATACAAAAGATGGAACAGAAAATAGGAAGAAAAAATTATCCTGAATCTGGTCAAAATCACCTGTGTGGAAGCTAAGAACTAGATCAGCAGTATTGCCACAGCAGTTAAAGATATTAGATGGATGCATTTGATGGAAGAGTGTTTTCATTCAGCCATTCAACAGAGTGAGTCCAATGTCAATAAAAACAGTAATTCAGAAAATAATTTCCCTCACTGTGTTTGGAAGCTGATGTGCACACTCATATAAATGTGTGTGTGTGTTGACTCTGTGTGCATGCCTCACTCACCAGTATTTTTTTTTCTTATTGCCTTTCAGCTGCATATTAGCTCTTTGCTTCATTTTCTAATTAATCAGCATCTGTAAGTGCCATGAGCACGTTATTCATCTTTTCCAGCCACTCATGCAGATGTTAGATGGAGCCCATCCTCCCTGAAAGCCTTTGCCATACCCCTGATGACCTAAGGACGTGGGCCTTACAAGGCAGATGGCTGAACCTTCCCTATGGCCATTGCCTTTCTGGGTGACAAAGTAAATTTCTCTCTAAAAGCACCTTTCCCACATCTCTTCCCTCAGCATCCTGGGCCCTCTGAACCTTCCTGAGTCTGACAGAGTTTAGCATTAGAAACTCTTGAGGCAGCATTGATGCTTTACATTTCTCTGAAGACAGAGAGAGCTGCATTTTGGTGCTTTGCTGGGTGGGGTTATAAATTTTGCTGCAACTGCTCATATAATTTGATTTCTTCAAAAATCTTATGTTGTGTGCTCACAGCTACCACTCCCAAGCAAGGCTATGCTTTGATATGGTCAGCACATACAGCCACATGTCCTGGAGTAGCCTATGGTTTATATCAGCCCAATTTCTTGCGGAACTCACACACTTATCTTGTGATACCATCAAATTCTGTCTTAGCCATATTGCTCAAAAGAAGATAAACAGAATTTGAATGACTAGCTAGATACTAGCTCACTTGTCTGATGAGCTAGTTGAAAGCCTTTCCATCTTCTGTAACATTTTGTTGCCTTTTCGAAGGTTTTTTTTGTTTGTTTGGTTTTTTTTGTTGTTGTTGTTTGTTTGGTTTTTTTTCTACTGGCAGATTGTCCAGAGATTGGCACTAAATTCTTTATTAAAATACAGTGGTGTCTCTTCTGAACTGATGTACTCAATTCAGTACCTAGTATGATTTGAAAACAGTTCTAATTGCATGCCTTTAATGTGACAACATTTTGTCTCATTTTCCACCTTTCTCCAGTTTCCTCTGGAATGCACCCAAAATAGCTCAGTGTCATCAGCAAATCTTGGAAATGGAACTCAATTTCCAACAGTGGAGAACTGTTCATGGAGCTCAGTGTGTTCCTGTCTGCTTTTATTTTAAGCCCTCATAAAATGTTTAATTGAGACCAATAGGGCTTCATTTTTAGGCCAGTGTTTAGGTATTGATGCCAAACTGTGAAGGTCTCACACAGCTGTGTTATCTTCTGTATCCATGAACCCTGGACCCACCCACAAGATGCAAATATTTCTTGAGTGGACGCCATCTCTTGTGCTTCCAAACTGGCTGCTGGCACTGCCTTGTTCCTGGAGCCTGGCCTTCCTGTTGTATAAAATATTTGCAGATTTCAAAACCAGTTTAAGAAATACTTCTGTTATTTTTTCTAATCCTTAAGCCAGTGGCCTGGGACTTTGCCTAGATTGCAAATATCAAAGAGCTGATTGAAACGCTCTGGACTCTCTTGACCTCATAAGGAACGCTCTGTAATCCTTTTGTTATGCAGGCATTAGTTTCTCCTGAGCTAGGATGATTCATGGATAGGAGAGGGTAGTGTGTTGTGTGTGAACCAAAAGCTGTATAATTTCTTCCAGGAAGCAGAAATTCCTTTGGGCCTTGTCATGGGAATGATGACTGGGTTTGTCACTTGCAGCTTCACAACAGTGCTACTCCTCATGGGCTGCAGTGGATCTCACTGCTGTGCACACACCCAGCCTCCTGCTTCACTGCAAGGTTCATGACTGCCTCTTGAGGAGGCTGGGTTTCCCAAAGATACACACACTAGGTGTGGGTGGTGCACCCAGAAAAGCTGGAGTTTATGCACAGGTAGGTCCCTGTTTGTTCCCAACCAGGTGCAAGCCTGTAGGATGTAGCTGCATGAAGTAACAAGGGTAACAGCCTCCTTTCACACTCTGTTTTCAGAACTAAGCTAGAGCACAACTGCTTTTGCCACTTGTCCCTGGCTCGGGCTGGACTGTGACAGAGAAAGGCAGCGTGTCCCCAGAAGTGATAGCCAGGAAGTGCCAACATTTTCATTGCCCTGCAGGCCCCTTCCATAGGCATCACGTGCTGATGTTGAGCTTTCCTATCCTATAGAAGAAACATGCACTTATAGCAGCACATTGTGGTGATAAAGAAAAGAAAAGAAAAGAAAAGAAAAGAAAAGAAAAGAAAAGAAAAGAAAAGAAAAGAAAAGAAAAGAAAAGAAAAGAAAAGAAAAGAAAAGAAAAGAAAAGAAAAGAAAAGAAAAGAAAAGAAATTTAAAAAGAGAAAAAACCCCATTTCACTGTGTGAAAATGCCAGGTGAATTAAGACCTCTCATCACAAGCAAAGCAGTCGTGACTCATGGATTTTAATTTAATTTAATTTAATTCAATTCAATTAGTTTCCGATTAACAGAAACTTTTAATAACTACTTTGGCTATTGAGGGGAAAAATAAGGGGCTGATCAATAATACAAACTGTGAGGGAAATATCTTTCTTCCCCTTTCTCCACACTGATCTTCGGTCCAACGTTCTCCTCCACCTTTCCTGGTTGCCACTTCCCTGCATGTTGCACTCAATCCTTCCCTGTCCCTTTGAGTGAGGTGGCAGGTGACCCATGAGGCTGGGCTGGTGCCTAGCAAGTTTTTTTTCTGCTGATCCACGTCAACCACTGCTCCTCATCCTGTTTTGGGTCCTTCATGGGCTGCAGTCCCTCCAGGATCCTCCCCAGCAAAGAGATCCACCACACAGGGATGTGCCTCCAGCCCTGCCCCCTGCTGCTAGCCTCCCCTGAGTAATTTCCCCAAACTTTGGAAGTCACAGCAGTAAAGTGTTATTGTCCCTCTACTGTCCAAATTTATTCTCTTCCTGACACATGAAGACTTTTATTCAAATAAGGTTATGTCTCTTTTCCTTGAGCCACTGCAGTTTGTCCACACTGGCTCAGAGGTTTTTTTCCCCACATAAATGGTGGTCTTCAAGTTTCTTTTGCTGTTTCTTTTTCCAGGTGGAAGTGCTAAACTTGTAAGATTTAAACTCTCACTTTGCCAATTCCTGGCTGAATAGTTCGTATTTTGACACACATCAAAACCTCTCCTTTTCAAGTATTCAAGGCACATTTTAAGTGTGTATGACTCTTAAATATCCTCTCTCAGGCTTATGTGAGAAATTTGTGGAGTGTGTGCTCAATTGAAAGAGCACTTCTCTGGAGTTTACTGTTGAAATGAAAAGGTGTGGATGTTCTCTGGAAAATACAAACTGCTCAGCACGTAGAGCAGTACCCCTGAGTCACTGTGATGCAAAAATAGCTGCCATCTCTTTTCCTCTGTTCCTCTTAAGGGACTCAAGACACAGCAGTTTGTTTATATTGATTAATTAGTAACTGTGCAGCTTAGTACAGTTTTCCAACTAGCTATGAGTGCTTAATCAAACACAGCAAAGGATTGTAGCAGAAATATCTGCAAGGTAGTCGTGTAATACAGGGAATGATTTTCTTGGTAATGAGTTCACTGACAAAACCATGCTCCCTATCTACATTTAGAAATGGATAAGGAGCAATTTTCTTGGCCATTTAATAATGGAGGGAAGATCCTTGCAACATTCAGGTCAAAATTCCCCAACTCTGTTGTTCGTGTTTGGATGCAGGTATAAAAAGGCTCCTCTTTGGTGGGCTAAGAAGTTTTTGCAGATGAAAAACACTCCAGTCTGTGACCTCCACTCCACCGATCCAGAAATATACCTTTGTTGTTCTTCAGATGTTGTGTCTTTGAGAAGAGACCTCTCAGCTTTATCTCCACATTCCTAGATCCCCTTCAATGCAAGTAGGTTGGTCCTGTACAAATTATTGTTATAAAGCAGTTTGGTATAAAGGAAATACCCTTCCTGACTGAAGCAAAATGTACGTGCATGCTCAATTGAATGCGTCATGTCCTGAACTAATGGCCATCCTCACAATGGTTCTGCTGTGACCTGGAGGACTCAGGAGGTTGACACAGGCTGCCACTTTCACAGATGGGCTCTTCAGAGATTGCTCCCCCATGCTGGACAGCACAGCAGGCAAGGTCATCCTTGCTGTAGCGTTGAATCTGAAATCCGTCTCCAAACACACAGAGTTGCTCACAGTTGGCCTGGTGGAAATTATCTGTATCCCCTTCTGATGCAGTTAGCTGTCCTCAGAGGGCTCAAACCAGGCAGAAAACAGTGGGCAGTCTGCCCGTTCTATGCCTTGAACATGAGGTGCTGGGCACAGGGCACTTACCCTACAGATGTCCTGAAAAACCCCCAACAGCTGCCCTCTGGATGTTGCAGTGGCCCTGGGGTTCAGGGGATCACTGTGAGCTGCCTGCAGAGGCTGGCAGGAGGCAGGCATTGCTCACTCCTCTGCACCACCGTTATTCCACCCATAAAACCCCCTCTGTGCTCAGGCTGTTCAACAGGGCTGCTCACAGGCAGCTCACCCACCAGTGCTGGCTGTCTGCTCTGCTGGTTTCCATTATGCTGTGGGCAGAGCTCTGCCTTGGTTTCAGCGAGTGCTCAGCCCCTGAGCCTCTGATTTTTTTCACCTTCAGCTATTGAGAGCTGGGCATTTGCTTATCTAATCTGAGGCTTGTTTTCTGAAACTTACCTCTGTTGAAACATGGCTTTTCTGTTAAGTTCTTTGATCTACATTGTGCTGCTTTGGGAAAGGCTGGGCCAGTCCGGTGTTGCTCTGTGTTACTTCAGTGCAGTGCTGGTTGCTGTACCCTGATTTTTCTGGATGGGTCAGGAAAAGATGGTGGCAGGTCTTATAAACTCTAAAAATTATATTTTATTTTGCTGCCCCTCATGAGGATTAAATCACAGGAAAAACATACTGTACTTGGAGCAGGAGCTCAACCAGTGTTATGTGTCTGCAAAGACATATTCACAAAATCCTTTTTCACTAAATCCGAAGTATAAAGTAAGTAAAAAAAAAGAAACCAAACAGTAGCAAAACCCCCAAAACAGAAAACCCGCCCCCCCAAAAAAACCCCACGAAAACCTCCAAACAAAGAAACCAAAAAAGGAAAAAACCCGGCAGATTATCTCTGCTGTATATTAACATCTGAGCTGTTTAGTTACACATGTAATAGCTTGGGACCTGACTGTTCTGCAGTCACTGAACTTCATCTTACAGATGAAATGAAAGTTGTTTTCATGAAAATTTTCTCTGACCCATCTACAGGCAAAGTCACTGCTGGCTTTTTATCTTGTCTCCAGATCTTGCTGAGATAGCAGTGCTGAAGCCAGAAGTTGCTGCAATGAAAGGTTTTGCTGTCTGTTCTGTCACAGTAAAGGGTTGTGGAAAGGAAACATTTGAGGATGGTGACTCCAAGAAGTCATCCCAGCATTAGTTTCTGTTGCAGGAGTGCCAGACATCTCTTAAAAATGAGCTCTCACAGCCCTTGGAGATGATATTCGTGGCAGACAGATGCAACTCCAACTTCTATATGCTTTACTAGCAGTAAAGAGACTTATTTCCTGAAAACTTTTGGCTTATTGTTTGGAATATATTTGCAGAAAACAACTAGCAAAATTTAATATACAATAAATGGAGCTGGATGTAGCTATTCGCTTCTGGCTCTCTTCTTTCAGCTGCACCAGCCATGGGAATAAATCAAACCTGTTTCAAAGAGGAACACACTCCTAGTCCTTAGATGTAGAAAAGCTTTATAAATTCAAAGTGTACCTTGAGAATTACTGGAGAGCTTGCGGCAAAAATTTGCTCAAACCTGTGCAAAACATCCCATTCCTTACACCAGAGGAAAGCAAATGATGCAACCTTACTTAACATTACGATTGACTAACACTGACAGCTGAAGATAAAACAAAATGATCACCTACCAGTGGAATACCTGAGATCTTTGACCATGATGCATGTTGGCTTCTTAGGAGTCACCTCTATCTGTTGAGCATTTTAAAGAATGGAGCTTCTTCATAAAGAAGTGGGAGGACATATCTATCCTTCTTCCCCAGCAGCTCTGTTGTGTCATCCATTACACACGAGAGGCCAGTTTTGCAACTAATGCACATGATTGTTAACTCTACATTGGTGAAAATAATAAGATCATTCTGATTTATTCCAGCAGGCTTTTATTTAATCCATTCCTGTCATGAGTCCATTAATAGATGGACTTGACTTTTCGGGATTTTCATGGCACAAGCATGGCACCAAGCTGTACTCTCGTGAGTGCCCCACTGCTGTATCCCAGCCCTTGCCACAAAAACTGCTTTGGGCCATGGAAATACCACAGCAGAACCAGCACCAGTGATTTACCAGGTTATTATCCCATGCCAAGGACAGCAGCCAGCTGAAGTGCTCTCTGCTGTGGGAGGAGACTGAGCCAAACCAGCTGAGCAGACAAGGATATGAAACTGGGGAGAAATTGGTACAGATTGGTCAAACTTCGCCCCCAAGCTTTACTCCACTGAGGATATGAAATGTGGATTTCCTAAAATATGAAAGGAACGACTCGTTCTGCCATCATTAGTGGCTGAAGGCAAACACTCAAGTGATGCCTTTGTAATGCCATGGCTGAAGGCTCTCCAGGGAAGACAGTGACTCACAGGACTACTCTTGCTCATCCTTTTCAGCCCAAGCAGAGGAAGGATGTGTGCAGAGGTAGGACACATTTGAATCTCAGGCAAGAGGGAGAGGCACCCTTCTTTCACATTCTAACTTCAATGTCAGGAACAAATTGATATGCTGGTCAATTCCAGGATTCTAAATATGAATGTTTGCATTAGTAAATTAGGCAGCCTTATTTTGCATGAATTTTTCTTCTTATTTCCCCCTTGGTTTTAAAAATGGAAGGTCAGAAGTAGAGCTGAGCAAGGAACTTGGGTGGGAAGGGGGATGAAAGTGATATCTAAACTAAAAATTTAGAGGGAAGAACAATTCTCTTGCATCTTGTTTTTGTTTGGTTGGGGTTTTTTACTTCAAAATGAAGTGGGGAAAAAAGCTTACTAGTTTGACTCCAAAGAAGGCCATTTGTATGAAACCTGCTCTGCGAAGTTTGGAGGTTATTTCATTACTTTTTGGGTGGATTTTCACAATTTATGTTTAGAGATTTTATGCCCAGATGATAATATGAAAGGACTATTATATTTTTATTGAGAAAGCCAAAACAACCTGCCCCCCTCACGTCTTTGTTTTTGGCAAAAGGTGTTGATTTGATTTGCTCTGCATTGCTGGTTTCTTTTAGTAGAGATTTGTGTTTCTGCTCAGTTTTTTATGTCTACATCAATGTGGGCAGTGTGTAGTAATAAAGAAAAATAAGGATCTATTTTCATAACTCTCAGAAGAATTTTCTAAAAACTTGTCTTTCTGCTTTCTAGTTAATTGAAATTTTCTTCCCTTGATGCACTACTTTCAAGGGCAAAACCAAAGGGCATCTTCTGGGATCAGTTCCAGTGAAGAAATGTGCATGGTAGACACTGCCCACTGTGTGCAAATGTATTTTCTGAAGGTCTCTCCTGGCTTTTTTCAAATATGTTTGGGGTTTTTTTGTTTTATTTAATCAGCTGTTTTCTCATTAGTTTTATTTAAGCAGTTTAACATCCACACAGATGGCTATACGTAAACTATAACATAAAATTAGCACATAGCCAAATTTCTATTAATATACCAAAGTAAGTGTATCCTTTCTTCTTCTTCTAAGCCCCCCCAAAAATCACAACATCAAAGGAAAATAAAACAAAAATCCAAACTGAAAGCCACAAAAAACCAAAAAAACTCAAAAAATCCCATGACAAAACCAGAAAAACCAAACCCCAATGAAGTCTTATCAACATCTAGAAAAGTAACAGTTAGCCTAGTTATATGCATTAGAAAATTGAAACTCTTCTTGTTCTCTTCCACTTGAGGAACCAGACCTCAACTTTTTCATGGTGGTATCTTACAGAAAGAAAGGTCATTCCACAGGCAACCAGAACAGATAAAGGACTTTTGTTAAAAACCTATTTGTCTTTATTGCTTGGAAATGTGCTGAAATTGCAGTAACACATCCCATGATAAATTTACAAGAAGTTATGCCATTGCTTCTCACTGTGTATCTACACAGACTCTTGAGGTGCAAAAACAGATAAATCCTGGGTAAAGAAATCAAAGGCTTTGCTGCCTTGTAATAAATGGCTTAGAGAAAGATGAGGCATGCCATAGTGTCTCTGTGTAGGGGAAATACTTATCTGCAGTTATATTTTAATTACTGACACACATGGATTTGTTAGAAGAACTTTATGCCTTAGGGCGTGGGTGGAAAGCCCAATGACAGGAGTACTTGCATACTTTCCCAGCTGATCTTCCACGTGATGGAAAAAGACAAAATCTAGGTACATACACTCTGGAAACATACAAATGTCACTGAATTTTAAGGATTGTAGGGGCAGGGGAAAGATCAGAGTAAGACAGAGTGTTTTCCAGTGTTGTGCCAGAATCCCATTTAGAATCCTTAAAAACTTACCAAGTTACACCTGCTTTGAAACAAGGGTGTCAGTCAAGGACTCTGCTGTACTGTGCCCTTCTAAGTTATTTGCTGACATTTGGTTACTGAAAACCAAATGTATGTCTTTTTATGGTTTTGTACATCAACATTCTCTGAACTAAAACATATTAACTTAAAAATTCTGGAGCTCGATTTTTATCTCACCTTTGGGCTTTATTCTGGAAAATGGTCCCTAGTACAGCCTACTGGACTAGGTTTACTATAATTCAGATGTCATTTTAAAACTAACATAAAATGTTCTTATTCAGAGGAAAAATACTTAAGTGAAAATACAATGGATGTAACATCCCCCTCTATTCCTGTCACATTTTCAATTGATGGCTCCCAGCAATGAGAAATGCACTGTTATGTACATTTCTTGCTGGGATTCTGTCTCTGCAGGACACTTTTGGTTTAAGTGCTCTTTTGGTAATCCATTTTTAGCTGTATTATTATCATGAACCTGATATCAAGAAAATGCAAGTCCCCAGCTAATTAAAGTGTCCTTTGAGAGTCTCCTGCTTTCGAGAGAAACTGAAGGAAGCACAAAACAAACAATACAGTTTCTTTACTGTTTAACATAGAAATTGTGCCGTACTCCACAACATTTTTCTGTTAATATTCCCCTAAAACTAAAAATAACTTCATAACCAGAGCAGACGTTGCAATTTTTACTTCTGTGTCCATCTCTCCACAGCGTAATGAGATGCTGTCCATTTCCATAGGAAGACCCAGGACATCACTTGGTCCAGGTGGCTGTACTCACTTGACCTGGGGCAATGTGGGTGTGGAAACTTGCAATTGGAGTGTCCCCACTGCCTGTGCTGCCGCACAAGGAATGTCCCTGCAGAGAGCTGAGAGGCAGCGCTGGCGCTCAGCTGATCTCACACTCTCTGCTCGGTGAGAGGCTCTGCTCTGGTTAGCAAGAGTAGGAAAAACACCAGGAAATATTTTCTCGGTGTTTCACTTTTTATGACAGCCTTTATAATATTTCATGTTGCAAATTTGTGTTAAGAAGGTTCTGCAAATGAATATTGCCTTAATGTGAGCATCTAAATTTTTCCCCAGGGGAAAGTAATGTGTTTTTCAAGATATGTTGTAGTCCTTTTCTCAATGTTTTTCTCTCATGAAATCCAATATAACCAATCTTTATTTCCTGGATTGCCACTTCTCTTTGTTACTGTCCTCTTTGGAGAGAAAAAAATCCAGGAAGATATGGATGAGGAGAAATAAAATAGAAAGTCTCTCTGAGGCATAAGTTGCACTTTTTGAAATTGATACATCTGGGAACACCCAAAAAGGAAATATTACAGTATGTGATTTCCCACATCCCTGCTTCTCACAGTCTCTAATGATGAGTATTCAAAAGCATTTTAAATTCAACCTATAAAGTATCAGAAAAAGATAATTATAATTCTGAGGTTTTTAATTGCTTTCCAGTAAGATCCAGGGGGGAATTCCAGGTGGACCTTGCTTGTCTTTTCAGGGGTGAGTGAAAGATGACAACTGGATTTTGAATCTTGATGTTTTCAGCTGGTTTTCAATTAGGATGTATTAAAAAACCCCTGAACTATGGAAGGGGTGGTGGGAAGATGTTTCTCTTCAGTGTGGTATGGGTCAAATGCAGACTTTGACCCTGGATTGCTGTTATTTAGGAAGTTTAGAAACTTGAGCTCAGGTGTCTCCTCTAGGCTTTCCTTTAAGAAATTGGCATCATGATGACAGATTGAATGTCAGCTGGCTTGGATGGTACCTTAGACTGTGGGGTGAATTTTAAAGTTTTGCTAACTCCAACTGGATTTATTCAATTGTGTGTATTAAATAGCTGCAAAAGGATTTCATTCACAAAGATCTTGTGTGGACTTAGAGAAGGCAAGATGAGCAATGTGCATTTCTGTATTTTATATATTTCTCTCTCTCTGTGTGTGTGTGTGTGTGTGTGTGTGTGTAAAATAAGGCATATGAACACTGGCAATTCTGTGTGTTCACTCATAGATGGCACTAGAAATTCTTGTAATTCCTGTCTTTAGAAAGTAAGTGAAATAATTTTTACTTTTCTACCAATAGATGGAAGTAGTAGTGTCTTTACTACTTATGGACTGACTCAAGGAGCAATGTTTTCCTCTTCCTACCTCCATTTAGTTAAAAAGTAAAATGCAATCAAACAATCCCCCAAATCCCAATTTTCCCACGAATACCCCTCAAAGAACAACCCTCTCCCCTAAAACAACAAACAGTATTGAGTTTATTTCAATTTCAAGGCAGAGCAGGCTAGCAGAAGCAGCAGAAGAAATCAGTGTGATTTTGAAGGGAGGATGCTGGCATTCTCCTGTTCCCAAACAAGCTGGAGAGCCAGACAGCCTTCCTCTATCCCTCATTTTTATAACTCTATCTTTACTTCTGAAATCAAACCTTGAATGTGATGCAGCACAGTGACCATGCTGCCTGCCAGCTCTCTCAGGTGTTCATTCTATCCTCATCAGTATTCTTGAGATATTGCTAAATGCAGGAAAATTAGGGCAAATGGTCTAATTTCATCACATTTAAATTAGGTTACATTCACCTCTGATAGCTAAACTTAGAAATTGGCCTCCTTAATCTTCCAGCATTTTTTCCTCCCATACAATGCAGGTGTTACTGTTTTAATTGGAAATTATCAAGCATGCAGGGCTGATGGCCTCCTAGATTGATGTTACTGGAAAGAAGCACTTCAGGAGAAGGTGAATGGGGCACTGTCCAAAATGAAAGGATGTACAGAGAGCCCCTGAAAGGGTGAATACATTTCTTATTAATGTACAGCAAGGGCACCAGGATGAATGGGGCTGTGTGTGTATCTCTTCAGTTTTTGATGGGTTGAATGAATTAGGCTGTCTCAAAGGTTTATCAGTTCCCTTTCTTGGCTGGGTGAGTTTTTCCTTTGACAGAATAAGGGAAGAGACCCAAAAGTTATCAGCTGTATTTTTCTCACCTCATGTTCCTTGGTTACCTTTCAATGACGGTATGTAAATCTGTGTGCTCATGAGGAGAGAAAAGAAGAGCCTGAAATCTGCACACATGGGAGAATAATTCCTGTTTGTAAGAACTAGATGGGCAACTCAGCAAGCCAGCATTCTCTCAGATACTCTGCAACACTGAGAACAACCTTTTCTCCAGCTCTGTTGCCACCATCCAGCTTAGTGCTGCTTAAACACCGAACATAGAAACCCTTTACACAGGAAAATTTATGGATTTTCCTGCTAGATAATATATTCTGTCTCCCAAGGGGTCATGAATGGTACCAATGGCAAAGGGTTTTTTGCACCTGTTTGCCTTGCTGTGTAGGTATTCCTCAAGTGACTCTCTGATTAGGAAAACATTGCAAACCCCTAAACTGGTCACTTGCATCTGCCTTGGCAAGGTCTTCTGTGTGGCCATTCCTTGGGGAAGTGCCTTCCTGCACTGGGAACATTTCACTCCATATCAAAATATCCTAGATAAGTCTTCTCCAGTGGTTCATTTGCAGTAGGGCCTCCAACACACAGATCTTCAGGGCGAAGAAAATTAAGAAAAAAAAAATCAATATAACTCTGTAAAAAATAAAAGTTTTAGTTTTATTTTTGAATACTCATCCTCCCTTACCTAAGACTGATTTTTCTTGGCAGCTTTTTAAAACTGTTCGTTCTCTGTATTACCCTCACTTTTAACACCATTCCTGTACTTGATGCTGGCAATACTTATTTATCCATTTTTATTGCCTAAAGTAAAAAGAAAAAAAATGAGTGAAAAGCAAATAATAATGAGAAATAATTAGGATTTTGCTTGTTTCCAAGGACAGTAAAGCAGGTTGGTCAAAATAGGCAAAACGAAAGGATGAGTGATGAGTTCTCTGGTACTAAGGGCTATGGTTTGTTAACTTTATGAAGTTTGGTAGCCTAACATTAGTTTGCTTGGCTGGGATTTTTTTTTTTGTTGTTCATTTACTTAATTTTTCTCTAGTCTGAGTATCTCTGCAGAGCTGCTCCAGAATTTTGCCATTTTAATAGTTGGAAACTTTTAGTTTCCATAACGTCCATTTATGGCTACTTTACTGTTATAACTATTTTTATCTGGCTCTCTCCTCTTGGAATCTGTTCACTTTTCAGTGTGGAGCACAGAGCTGTTGTCTATTTGCACTCTGAAGCTGCTTATGATTATAAAGTGACATATTGTCTATGACATTACCTTAAAAATCTGCTATTTTCACATAGAGAGGAAAAAGAAGAAGCTTGTTCAAAGACTGTTGAGGAGTTGCATGATGAGAAGGTGCATCATCAGGCAGCCCTAGCACGAGTTTGTTTGGTCTACTGGACACTTCAATATTTTGCTCCTAGGCTAATATATCAGTCTTGGGCTCTGTTAGTCACAGTCATTTTAGCAATGCAGTATGTTCCCTTTTCCCTGAAAAGCAGTTTTCTGATGTAGAAACTGGACCAAAAAAAGGCTACCTCATCCCATGACAAAAAGTTAGATAAGTTTCAAGATATTTCCTGTTTTACCTGTTTAGAAACCAGCAAATTTAGCTCCAAAAAGTGAAAATATTTCTTTACCAGCTCCCCAATGGTTAGAAGACTCATCTAAAAGGAAAAAGCCCAGCTTCAATTCTCTACTCTGTCCTGCTGCAGTGCCACCCTTAGAGCCAAGTTACTCATTTCTTGTCAGCCAGTGAACAGCTTCCCAGCGGTTCAAGTAGCAGCCACTGGGCGCACTGGCTGTGCTCAGAAATCTCACCCAGAGCATGAACAACTTTGCTGTGCAATGTTTCTGTTTGGGGGAATCATCATGAATGGCTGTGTTGTCAAAACAATCTCTGCTGGTGCCTGACAAGCGATCAAGGAGCTCTCACAGAAATGCTTGCAGGAGTGTGCGCGGTAGGGACGGTGTCTAGTGCTGATAAACTCAGATTCTCTTGTAAATCATGCAGAAAGCTGATTAACTCTCTGAACCTACAGCACATGGAGTGCCCTCAGCCTCCTCCGAAGTCAAGGATAAATGTGAGCTGCCTCTGGTGGGGGGACACCAGTCTGTGACTACTTATCTGTGCTCCTTGTAAGTGCAAAAATAGTTGCAGGACAGCAGCTGTGGGAAAGCCACCTGAAGGTCAAGGAGTGCCTGTGGCCACACAGTCCTTCAGCCAAATCCACATTCAGCCAGGAGCTGAATCCACCTGAAACTATAAGAGCCCTTCCTGAGCAACACTCAAGAGCAAGGTCCTGTCCCAGCTACTCAGTATTATTGTCTCCACACTGACAATTATTTTTTCCCCATTGAAACAACACAGTCAATTGTAATGCCAAGGAGAAAAAGCACTTCTGAATGAGGCAAGGGGAAAATTACTGGACTTTAAAATTTTATTTCTTGTTCATTGAACTGGAATTCAAAAGCAAAATCAATCTGGGTGGGAGGCGTCTATATTGTTAGCTGTTGTGCAAAGTGCTTTTTGACATCTATTCATTAGTACTCACATGAAAATAAAAGTTTCTCCTTGCAATGTTTTAGAGACACACAGGTAAAATCACAGGTCTACTAGGCAGTTTTTATTTTAAAAAAAATTACTGCAAATATTACATATCTGAAATAATTAAAGGGAAAAAACTCACACTTTCACTTTCCCAGACTGAGTATTTAATTCTATTTTGCACAAAATTTTGAATTTGCATCTCCCATCAATAGAAGAGAAAAACATATTTTAGGAATGGCAAAGCCCAGCTGGCAGTGTGATGGACAGAGGAGACAGACACTTCCTAAACTTGTTCCTCAGATTGTAATTTTAAATTACTGTACCCTTAAGAGACATAAATTAATTGGTTCCTGCACTAACGCTGCTCAATAGCTACAATGCAACTAGAAAAGCTCTGTAACCCCACTTGCTGTCATGTACGCTTAAAAGAAACTCTGAACTTAGACAGTCCAAAGTCAAGCCAAGACATTGTCCTGAGTGTGGGTATTGCTGCCTTGGTAAACAGAAACTGAGACTTTTCATAACCAGGAATATTGCTAAAGTGATAAAAGTTCATGGGGGCTGCAACCAGAGAGAATTTAGATACAGAATAATTAACCATGAAATTATGATCTCAGCCACGAAAGAAGTGCCAAGATTCATTCAACTAATTTCAGAGGTTTTTTTCCATGGTCATTATAAAGACAGATAGGAGAAAAATGATCTTATCTTTTATTTCTCCTCCCACTGTGCAAGAGAGTGCCTGCCATTATTTTTAAGCTGATTTGTCTGAAATTACATTCATTGGTAAAAAGATAAGACAGTTTAGGGTATAAAAAAGAAATAAGAAGCCTAATTCGTGGATTCAGCTATTCACAGCAACATCACAGGGATTTGTGCACAAAGATCAAAGACTGGAAAGTGCCATCAGCTGTTGGCAGGGAGGCAGGTACAGCATGACATCCCTGTGACAGTGCTTATCTCATGGTCGAGCCTGACTCAACTTCTGCAGAACCACCTGGAAATTTTCAGGACTTTGAATCGACCTTGATTTTTAAATTTTCGTTATTTTTTTCCATCTATGTTGATCTGAAAATCACTGTGAAAAGGACTCTGTGATTAGACCTGTGGAAGCTGAACATGTGTGTGGGTGCTCCAAACTATTCACAGTGGCCGTGGGCTGGAATACAAGAGTGGGTGAAGTTTTTGCAGCAGAGGAAAAAGCATTTTAAAAATGGCAAATAACTTAAATAGACACCATACCATCTTTGAACATTTTTTTGTTTCCTGAGAAATGCATTTCAGCTTTTTATTTTGCGAAATATCTGTCTTATAGATTATACTGTAAAATTCTTTTTCATGGCTGAATCATATAAAGCTAAAATTAAATATGATAACACAGAAATTAGAAAGGGGGGACGGATAGAAGATCTGGGGAGACAAAAAACCACTGTGCAGTTGGTAAGAGTTAACAAAAAACCCCAAACACCTAAGCCTGTTGACCCAGAATTGACATGTCCAAGTGCAAGAGCAGAGGCAAGGCCTGCTCTGGAGGAAAAGGGGAAAAAAAAAGGAGACAAAGTCAGAGGCTGATTTGTAGCTACTCCATGAAGAGACTGTGGATAGCCTTAGGATATGGATCCTAAAACAAGGGTAGAGGCATTTAAGACTGAAAGCAACATGTAGATGTTTCTTGTTGAGGGCAGAAGCTACGAGTATGGATAGACTTTAAATTTTTGCTGATATAGAACTTGGGATTTTTTACAAGAGCATGACAAATCGTGCTTAATAAGCTCTGTCTCATTTGCAGTTAAATTCTGTCTTCAACTTGAAAGAAAAGAGTGTGTCTTTCACAGAATTATCAAGGGTGGAAGAAACCTTCAAGATCATCTTGTCTGACTGTGAACCCAACACCACCACGCTCACCTCTAAAGCATATCTTCAAGTGCCACATGCAGACATCTCTTCTGTTCCAGAGATGGTGACTCCACCATCTCCCCAGGCAAGTTATTCCAATGCTTGACTGCTCTTCCAGTGAATACTTTTTTCTTAATTTCTCATGTGAACATTCCCTGACACAACTGAAGGCCATTTCCCCCTATCCTTCCACTTGAGACGTGACAGAAGAGCCTAAGCCCACCTCACTACAGCCTCCCTTCAGGTAATTGTAGAGGGCAATCCAGCTTCCCCTGAGCCTCCTTTTCTCCAGGCTAAACACCCACAGCTCCCTCAGCTGCTCCTCACAGGACTTGTGCTCCAGACCCTCACCAGCTCCATTGCCCTTCTCTGGACACAGACCAGCACCTCGATGTCTTTTTTGCAGTGAGGGGCCCAAAGAACTCAGTACTCAAGGTAGGACTTCACCAGCTGTTAGGGAATTCCTAAACAGAAGAGGGAAGAAAACTGCCTGCAGCTTCTGAGTGCTGCATACATTTGTGAAGCTCTGAAACATTTTGATTTTAGTAAGTGCCAATGGAACGTGAATAACAGAACATCTGCAGAGCATAACTTTACTGTGACCAGAGCATTTTCCCACCATTTATAATTCAGGGAAAAAGACAAAATTAATCGGGTGGGGGGAAAAAATATGTACCATGTGGAATTAGTATAGGGTTAGACACAAGAAGCTTTGTTTTGTGTATCTCCCTGGATGACACACCTGGCTGGCTGGAGGCCTGGTGCTGGGAAGAGCTTTTCCAATATGCAGCTTGTTTTGGACGAACTTTGAGCTTGGTGCTCAGCAGACAAAGGCCTGTGCAATGCTGAGGAGCTCCAGGCTGAGCTCCTCTGGATACTCATTTTGCCATGCACTGGGGTGAAGGAGGCCAGCCCAAAAGCCCCTAAGATGCCTCGTGGGCTGGGAACTGTGCATTCCTCAGGGCAGGGAGCGCGCAGCAAACTGTACCCTCCAGGCAAGATGACATCAGGACAAACCCACACGTGTTCTGCCATAGAATTACAAAATGGGTGTGGGGCCCTTCTCACAGCCTTCACAGCCAGCAGGAGCTCTGCCATCACACCTTGGTGCTCCTGCAGCCTGGATGGGTCAGTGCCTGCAGGACACTGCTGTTGCAAGCTACACCCGAGTGCAGCTACCTCCAGAAAGGAAAGGCCGTGGGGAAAAAGAGGAATAAAATATTAATTTAAATTGTATTTGATCAATTTTTAATATGGTGAGGCCAATGGGTTGAAGGCCAAATCTACTTTCATTAGAAAATGGAATTACAGTATTTTGTAAAATGAAACCAAAGCTGGGATTTTGAAGAGTAGGGATTTTTTTCTGAGCTCTACTCCAGCAGCAATACTGTGAGTCACTCATTTCAGCAAATAATAGCCCTGTGTTCCACTCCTTGGTGCTTTCACATAATTTACATTAATTTGTGAATGCAGGTCTCTTGTACTGGATAAGCTGCTTTTCAAGGTGACATAAAGCCATTGTGGCTTCGCACAGAATCTGTGACAATTAGGAGATTTTCTATTTTACCCACTTTCGTTCTGGGAACACTAAATATGGCAAATCAAGATAAAATATTGACCTGTCTGTGAAAATAAATGTGATTCAGTTTGAAGAATAGGGTGTTTTTCACACATGAAGAACATTACATCCCCTTTTTTAAACAATGTTTTGCAGGCCTAGGCTTAATGTGCAGTCCAAATTTCTCCCTTCTGGCAAAGGGTTTGTCAATGTACAATATATTTTCCTTCAGATCCAGAAGAAATTAATATCTTTTCATTCAAACTGTGAGGCATATGTTAGAATAAATAAGTGACTCTTTTAGGAAGAGAGGGGATAGTCAGTTGGAAAGACTGATGCTCTAGCTGCAACTTATTATTGTTACTGGGGTTTTTCTACTTGATTAGCTAGAATCAGGCAAATTGGACAAACAGATTAAGTCAGAATCTATGATTTCTATTGCATGTCAGCTGCAAGAGAGAGGTCATACTTATCTCAGTCTTCCAGGTAATATTGTTTAAAACATCTATGTTGAAAAAGAAAAAAAACCAAACCAACGAAAAAGCACCATGAAGCCTTTTTGTTTGGCTTAGACATCTGTATTTTAAAACCAGGCAAAAAGCTTTGAATATGCAGCTCTTATCGAAAGCACCAAGGCACATACACTAACTTTCATAATGAGAGGAAAGAACAGAGATCAGAGTCTGAATTTTCTGACATATCATGGTGCTTTTTCCAAACCCCAAAATATAGTGTTTGGCCTTTTAACAAAAGCTGTAGGAACCCCATTCTCTAAATAAGCTTCAGTTTTCTTTAAAGCTGCAGAGCATAAATGGGGCCTCCAGAAATTAAGTCAGATGGGAGCTGCATGGTAG
>VZSR01001854.1:7579875-7596004 GCA_013398615.1 Brachypodius melanocephalos
TCCACAAACCTGTGGCTGTCAGGCAGGTTTGCTCACTCTTTGTCTGATTCTGCACTGATGAACTTCCTACTTTATTTCATCTTTTAATTTGAACTAGAAATAATCATATGCAGAACTGTGTATGCATGTGCCTGGTGTCTTATGTTCTGCCAAGCAAGCTGCTGCTGTTACATTCCCTGAACATGACAGGGCCCCTCCAGCTGCCTCCTCCATCCCCCCTGTCCTCCCCTCCCTGCCCCTAAGGGTGTATGCTCTTGGCCAGCAGCTGCTGCTGAGGCTGGGACAGTGGCTGGAAAAGCTGGACCACAGGTTTGGAATGAGTTTTTTACAGCTTTTAAATCTGGTACCCTTTTTTGATGTTGGTGGGAGTGGAGAGAGGGACATTCAAGACTAGCACCAAAATACACTCAGGGTTGTCTGTGGTTTGTTACTTGATGTTTTGTGCTTTCTCAAGCTTCTGTTCATTTGTGTTTCCCTTTGAGTACTGCCTTTTGATGGGCTTCACTCAGGGTCTTGTGCTGGCTGGCTTGTTAATTCGTTTATCACAAAAATGTTTGCTGCGGTGGAGACTTCTGGCTGCTGAGACTCCACCAACCCACTGCACCTCTGAGCAGCACTACCTGTGGCACTTGGCATTTTTCTAAAGGTAATCTTTGGTTCTACAGTTTTTCCAGCTAACTAGTGTACTTGGTAGTTTAAATGTACTGCTCATCCAAGAGGCATAGAGATCTTTGAAAGTGGAAAACACCCAGATTTCTTCTTAGACTACTGATTTATTTTGACTTCAGTTGGAACTTAGGCTCTGAAGTAGTGCTAACATTGAACTGGTAACTTCTTGATAACTTTAAACTTCCTTTCCCTATTGTTTTAAAGCTCAGTTGAAACCAGCAGCAAGGTCAGACCTAAAATGTGGAGGAGCTGCTGAGTGCATTTACAGACCCTCAGGGCTCTTGTCTGCCTAAGCCCCTGGGGTACCAATGCCAAGCTGAGCACCACCCAGACACTTTGGAGCAGGAGCTGAAAGTCTTGCCAGTCCACTCTTGCGGTCCTGAGCAGACTCAGCAACTGGCTCCTTATGCATCTGCTCTGGGCATTGTCCCTGCTCCTTTCCCCTCCCTGCCTTCTAGGTGGGGACTAAAAGCTGTATGAGAGCAAAATTAACCTTAATATTTCAGGACAGTATCTGTGCTTTTCTGACTATCCAGAGGATGAAATAACCTCTGCTCCCTCGGGGAAACTCCCTGCCACCAACAAGTCAGCATATGTTGTCCTGTGCCTGTGTGGGTAGAGGGACTGAGCCAGGACACCCGAAAAAAAATTGTATTCCAGCATGGCTCCCCATGCAGTTTACTATCAGGCTACAAAAGATCTCCACCTAATTTTTTTTTCAAAAATGTATGAATAAATTTTCCACATGTATTCCTTACCTTGATTTCTTTTCTTACTCAGGCAGTCAGTGTGTGGTTTAGCTTTTATATCCCAGTTGGCAAGGGTTTTGTTTGATGTTGTTGTTAATTTTGCTGGATTGGAAAGTGCTCCTGTGAAGGACACTGTCTGAATGAGCAGTGCTGTTATTTATTAGTGCTCACACATTTGCACACAGATCATGAAGGACAAGCTGATTTCTGTCGAAGTCAGGAAAAGACAGCATGGGTATCATTTGTTCAGGCAGAAAGTAACCTTGAAAGTGCCAGCAGAGAATGAAGTTGCCTCACTAGATGGGGAATAATAGGGAAATTTGCTGTATTGAGCAGGAGTAGGCAGGATTTCGTGAATTAATAGACAGGGGAATAAATTTCTATCTTAAGGCCATGTTGTGGATATATGCCTCTGCTTTCAAGGCTTTGTCCTCTCCTAGAGTCAGCATATATATTCTGCTTTTATATAAGCACAGCTAGTATAACTTATGTAAGAATTTTGGTCTAGGATTTGTACAACTATTATAAATTTGCATGTTCAGTATTTGTAGTATTCCCTGTTTGTACATACTTATTATTGTGACTGTATGTAGAATACATTATGACAATTTTACTAATTATTTGTGTTATAAACCCATAATAGAATCAGGTTATAGTAGTTTATATTTTAGGAGGTACATTCTCATTCTTAGAAGTAGAATAAATCTGCCCATTAACAGTAAGGCAGTAGTTAGAGCACAGCTGCAGACGCAGGACATTTTGTTATTTTACATCTCTTTGTAGCATCAAAACTCAAAAATTTTATAAATGCACTTTTTAAAAAAAATAAATTTCAAAAGGTTCTGATTCAACCAAGTTAAAAACTCTTGGTTATATTGAAACATTTTATTTTCATGCATTTGATGTGGGTTTCATTTTGCCATCATAGAAATATAGAGCATTTGATTAAATTGGAATGGATTATGTCAACTTTATATTTCCTGTATAATGACAGTATTATATCAGTGTTAGTTCCAGCCTATTCATTTAATCAGATTTAAATGGGATTTTATTCTGTCCCATGGGAATACCAGTGTGTCCGTTTTTCTGTCCTGGTTCTAGCCAAGCAAACAGAACCAGGAGAAATCACAATTTCCTAGTCATGACAGAATTGATTTTTCACTGACCTAAATTCTCTTATATTGAGGTTTGATTTTGTGAAAAACTGATTAATAATTCTCTTAATTTCTGTGGGGTTTGCATTCAGTGTAGCAAGTGCCACATCCCCATCAATGTCCTTTGACACAAAATGAGTGCAGAATGAGACTGACTCTGCAGGGGAGTAGGGAGGTGTGAGCAACACTTCAGGGTACAAAAGAACCAGGCCTGAAGAGATACTCTCAGAATCACAAATTATTTTTTCTGTATGGCATCAAAATGCCACAGTTCAAGAGTTTCTGCTCCTTCCTCTTTTCTCAGGCACCAAGGCTTGGGAGAAGTATTTTGGGAGCCATCTGTACAGGTAAGGGAAATAAAAGCAATAGCTAGCAGCTGGCTGCAGAGAACCACTTGTAAAACAGAAATATAAAAGAGCTTGCCTGGATTTTTCCCCCTCCTAATTAGGTGATTTGTGACTGTATTCTTATCAGTGACCTTGTTAATGCATCTATAACCATTCTCATTAGCTGCTGAGTTATCCTTGGGATTTGTCTAATGAGAGTATGCACTATCAGGACGTCAGATGCATTGCATAGTTGCCCTTCCTAGCATTATAATTTCCAGAGAGAACAGTCTGGGTGGCACTGGCTAGGAGAGAAGAAATGGGCTATGTGAAATAGATGCATTCATTGACCCCCATAACATGTTTTGCAATTTTCTAATTCATCAATAAACCTAAACTGCTGTCTCATATTCCACCTGACATCAACCCATGGTATAGATGGACCTGTGGAGAAATCTTTCTGCATTACCCATTTGCAGCTATTTACAGGCTTGCAGCCCCAGCTGGAATTGAAATTTGCAATGAACTGATCGAATGTAGGTCTAAATAGCATCTTGTGGGCATAAGGGCCTATTACCACATGCAAAGGCACTGCATCGAGGGTGAGCTATTGCTGATGCCCTTACTGAGAACCACAGCATCACACCCTGAGCTATGCAATGTGCTGTGCTTGGCTGCCAAGATCATCTTGGAGGTGGTTATCCTGGTCACCAGCCATCTTCTCCAAGCTTCTCTTGCAGTGTCATCTTGGGAGAATGGGGAGCACTGATGTCAGCACCACAGTGGGACACCCACAGGCAGCAACAACAGCACTGTTGGATGCCAGGCACATCATCTTCTCCTGGGCACCATTCTCAAAATGCTAAACTGTTTGACTTGTCACATTGCTCACTCTGCAGACAGCATGATGACCTTTCCACTAATGACAGCTTTTTCTGTTTGCTTCCAAGTTGATAAAGCTGTTGTTCTCCATGAGTTCTATATTGGCAGTGTTACTAATATACCTAGGCCATTTCCACTCCATTGTGACTATTGAACATGGACTCTAATTTTATGAATCCTCCCAGGTGCCAAGTAGGAGGTCTTTGTGCTACCTGGGGCATGTGGGGAGGGGGAAGTTTTTCTGTGTCAGAGGAGAAGGTTAGAAGTGATGGCAAGGCAGCTCAGCCCTGAATTAATGAAAGTGTACTTGATTGCTTGATCTGCAGCCAAGTTACTCCCAGCCTGGAGCAAAAATGAGGCCTGGAATGGACACATGTCATTGAAGAAAGTTCATCTGCAAGCTGAGAATTGTAGATGAGAAAATTAAAAAAAAAAAAATCCCTGGATATATCTCTCCTTTTTACCACCTCCTTTTCTCTTTCCTTCCATAAAGAACTTGAAATTGGCAACTTCCAATGGAAACAGCACATCACACTTCAACCAGAGCCCTGAAAGTGTATGACACACTACTGTACACTTAGCTCTTCCCATTCTTACTATGAAAATTGGCTTCTTTCTTTTGCTTTGGGTAGTTTCATGTTCATTTTTTCCCAGGAGAGACAGCTAAGTCTTGCATTATTAATACATTAGCTGTATCCTTCTCCCTCTTTGTGTCAGTTTTGTCTCTTTGTCATCAGATTCCCCAACTCCATTCCAGAATTTAACATACTTTCACTTATTAAAAAAAAAATCTCATTCTGCAAGTGCTGAGGCTACTCTCCCTCTGCCTGTAGTTCCAGAAAAGATGTGCTCCAAGGGCTGACTATTTTCAAAGTGATACATCCCCATTCTGGGACAAAGGGTAGCAGGAAGGATCTCTCCAATCTCCCTTGTGGGAATGGCTTGCCTTTGGACCTTGCATTCAGACATCAGAAGACAAGGAGAAGAACTCTTCTAGCTGCATTTCCCCCAGGCTGCAGCACGGGGAGCAGTGCCAAAAAGCAGATTACATAGTGTATGAACAAACAAGGATCAGGACCACATCATGCATCCCAGAGGTACAGTCAGTTCCTTATACACAGTCTTCTTGCTCAGGGGTGGTGGCCAACCTAAGGTGCAGCCAGAAAGTTTGGTGTTGGCAGCCTTGTATGGTACCTCCAGAGGGTAATCTGGGGCCCTAAATGTACTCTCAGGCTATTACAAATGCTAGTTATTAGAGTGTTAGCTATGTGACCACAATTCATTCAGCTTCTCCTTTGTCTTGAGCAGGCAGTTTACCAGCTAAGCCTCCCCTGATGCCACTGTGAATTGGTTGCCTGTTGAGATTTCATATGCAGGGAAGGAAATAGACTCCAAAATGCTCCAGGACCTGTATTCTGGGTAGTGCTTAAATTGGATTTTGGTTGCGCTGTGCCTTTTACAACCTGGATTAGAGGCATTTGCAGTTGAACATTTCCTCTGTTACGGTGTCTATGTTCCTGCCTTCCATGTAGTGTAGGGAGAGGAGGAGGAGGAGGGGAAGGATGAGCAGCAAAGCTGGAGCAGCACTAAGGAGCACAGCAATGTCAGTGCCAGCAGGCAGAGAGGGGCCGACATGCAGAGAGACCAATTTAGCCATGCTGAGCCAAGGGCTCACTTCAGCTGAACAGAGCCAGATACAAACTTTGCTTCCAAATAAGTGCCTTTGCCTTACGCTTTCATAGCTGCTAAATAAGGGTACTCTGGCAGAACTATTAAAACCAGAGAGGTTTATGACTTTTAGCAGGATCACACACAGCTTTGACTCAAAATATATCCTTTGGCTATGATCTTAAAACCAGTTGTATTTGTGAGAAGAGATACACTACTTTTTCTTTGGTTTTTTTTGTTGTTTTTTTTTTTTTTTTTTTTTTAACATATTGAAATTGATAGACAGAGGCACTCAGGCAGCTTTGGGGCTAAATCTCCTCATAAGAAGTGGAACGTGGTGCTCAGATAAGTGGCTTAAACAAAGAACTGCCATTACCTTGCCCATAAGGTGTTAATAAGGATTCTCTACATCATTTCAAACTGTAAGAGTTTGTAGGCAAGGTATATCTCTATGGTGCCAGCAAAATACTGACTGCAGCCAAAAGAAGACCTGGGTATGAACACTGATATAAAGAGAGCCAGTACTGTAGTAGACATGCTTTTTAAATTTGAACTGCATTTGCTTTAGCAGGTGCAGCAGTAATGGAGCCCTGAGGGTTCTGCTTGATTCGTTCTGCATGGTTTTTCTGTTGGGAAGATACATATAAGGGAGTTGGGACCTAGAGTATTGCTGTGGTGACTTATAAAAATTATTGTTATTTGACAGATTAGCTCAGATATCATTCTGCTCGCTGTGTCCTCTGTTCTTTCCGTAGAGTTGTGTATGCCAATCAACTGAAATTTCATGTGAGCTTTGTGTGCAAGTATTGTTTTTTCCATTGCTCTCCTCAAACCATCTGTGTTTGACCAATGGAAGCAATATTCCTCATGCAAAGCAAAGCTATATGCCAAAGCAATATACTCATGATATTGAGTCTGGGGATCCTTCCATCAAATACGTAACACTGCCATGAATTTGCAAAGATTATTGCATCTGTATTTTATTGCAAAATACAGACTTTCAAACTAGGCTTTCAAGTCCTATTAGGAATTATGAAAGAACAACATGCGTGTGGGATTTTTTTCTGTAATTGTTGTAATTTTATGTCTAAGAAAAAGGGATTTTGTTTTTTCTGGACACACTATTTTTCTTATTTAAGGAACAAAAGACATATTATCAGTATTTCATTTCTTCACTCTTCTATCTCCTAAAAAACCCCATTAATACTTATCTCTCCACATTTCCCCTGAAACAACTGGGTTATGGAATGTTTAATAGCTTTATCTTCTTTAGTTAATTCCCTGTGATTTAGATAATTCCCAGTCTGACAGTGCCTTGAACTTTTTACAGCACTCCTCATTGGAGGATCCGAGAGTTCTTTAGCGGCAAGTCTAAATACAGCTTCACATTACCTTGAGTAAAGAAAGGAAAAGTAAGAAAATTTGCATGTGGGGGGGAAACAAGTGACAAAAGCTGAGGAAAAGGCTGAGTTACATTATGCCTTTTTTCCCTCCATCTTCAATAGTAAGGCCATTGTTCTCTGCATACACAGCCCCCTGAGCTGGGAAATGAATGGAGAGCAGAATGAAGCATAATCCAAGGAGAAATTATGAGTTACCTGTCATGAGACTTAGACAAGCACAAGTCTATGGGGCCAGATGGGATCCACCTGATGGTATGGAGCGAGCTGGAGGATGTGCTCACTGAGCCTCTTTCCATCATTTACCAGCAGTCCTGGCTAATCGGTGAGATCCCAGTTGACAGGAGGTGAGAAAATGGGACAGCCTTTCACAAGAAGGTTCAAAGCAGAATTCAGGGAACTCCAAGTCTATCAGCCAGGGAAGGTCATGGAGCAGGTAACACTGGGTGCTATCACATGACACATGCAAGACACCCAGGGGATGAGGTCCAGCCCACAAGGATTTGTGAAAGGCAGGTCCTGTTTGACCAACCTAGTTTCCTTCTATGATAAGGTGACCTACCTAGTGCATGAGGAAAGATTATGAATGGTTTTTTACCTGGACTTTATTAAAGCCCTTGATACCCTTTCCCACTGCATTGTCCTGGAGAAACTGTCTGTCCATGGCTTGGACAGGTGCACTCTTCACTGTGTTAAAAACTGTCTGGATAATGGGGCCTAGGGAGCGGTGGTGAATGGTAAGACATCAGTGGGTCACCAATGCTGTTCCCTAGGACTCAGTATTGGGAGTGGTCCTGTTTAATACCTTTATCCAATATCTGGATGAGGGTATAGAGTGCACTCTCAGGCAGTTTGCAGACAACATGAAATTGGACAAGAGTGTTGATCTGCTGCCCAGGGAAGAGATTGAGTCAACATCCCTGGAGGTATGTAAAAGACATGTAGATATGTCACTGAGAGACATGGTTTAGAATCATGTGCTTGATTTGTGGTTGAACTCACTGATTTTAAATGTTGTTTCCAATCTTAGTGACCATATGATTCTATCAAAAATTGTACCTGCCCAAGATCACGAAGCCAAGGGGCTTGTTCAATTCTGTTCTGCAGACTTCAGCTGTTCAAGTCTACAAAGAGACGTTCTCTTCTTGTGAGTCCATTATCTTCTTTCTCTTCTCCCATTAATGGTATTTTTCAACACAGTCAGTCCATCTTTTGAGATAAAGTAGGCTTTGGAGAGTGTCTAACATCCCCTGCCTCTGCAGTCTGATTAATCAGGCTTTGAGATTTTGAGTGAGAAGTTATGCAGTGCAAGCTTCTGCTACATGGAGCTGGTAACCAAACTTTCTATCTCCTGCAATCTCTTGCAGAAAAGACTCACAGCAGTTTGGCTACATAGGGTGGTAAACCAGAAAATCTTAAGGACATGTGTTCACATGAATCTCTCACAATAATTAGCCAAAAAAGGGAGTCAGATCAGAAGCAGGAGTGTATTTTCTGCACATATTAGTTAAAAACTCATGAACCAAAAACCTGTGAACACTGTCCTGTGTGTGCTCCTTCAGTCTCAGACATGAGCCCGGGCCTCTCCTCAGGTGTGATTTTTACCCTTTTGACCAGCACAGATCTTGAAGCATTACTTAGGCACATGCAAGTTACACGCTCTGGAAATTTCCCTCTTCTGAAGTATGGATCTCTGTAGGCCACCAGCAGTTATGTTTGGTTCTGCTGGACATTGAGACACATCCTCAACAGGAAGGTAAAAGGGAGGTTTGGCAATGCCAGCTCACTGCAGTGTGGCAGTAGTGGTTCTTCTCCCAAGTTCATTGATAAAGCATTTGTAAACGAAATTGGAGTCTTAAGCACAGACATACCTTAAACTGAAACTGGCTTCTGAGTTGGAGACCAGTGCACTGAGATGCAACATGACACTCAAGTTAAATCCAAATCAAATGGCTTGTCCATGATGGCTAATGGTCCAATCCACAGTCCAAACAGTATAACTGGATAATGATCCCTGCTTCCCAGATTCCAAACCAAGCCAGTATTGGAAAGAGTGAAGCAAGTGCATATAATGATATCCAGGAGTCCACATTATTGGGCAAAACTAGGAACAAGCCTGAGGATGCCAAGCTATTTGTGCCAAGCCACTACATGTTGGTGAGTCAAGGCAGGAAGTCCTTTCAGTTCAGTATCAAAAAGCAGTGAAAGCTGATTTATTTGTCAGACAACAGAAAACTCTGTTGGATACTGGACTGTAGTCTCTGCCTAGTTTCATAGCTGTGTCCTCTTTAATTAGCAGTATGTGTTGAATTAACATTTTAGGAATTCACAGAGGAATAATTAATATGCTAATGTTGTTGGTAATAATCTACATAAAAGCTTTATAACAAACTTGGTGGTTTAGGCAGGACAGAAAAATTAAAAAGACTCAAATAAGCAGTTCCTTCTCTTCAGGAAAAGATATCTCTTATATCAATGCTATGGCAAATGAGTCTTTATAACCAGCAATAAATCAAGGAAGGACATCAAATCAGTAAATTTTCAGTACAAGAGCAGCTGTGGTTTTTTTACAGCCATCTCCATTGGAGAGAATTGCAAAAGGAGGAGAGATAGCACAGTGTGAATTGTAGAAAGTGTATAAGTTCTGAAGGCAGGAGGTGGTCTTCTCTTTCTTCGAGGCCATTGCCTGAAACCTAGAGAATATCTGCAGTCAGGCCTGGAGGTGATACTTTCTCTGCATTGCCTTCATAGGCTGGATTCCCAGCCTGAATCAGGAGTCATCATCTCTGGAAGTGAGATCCCCTCTCCCGTGTTGCACTGTTTGATTACAACTCAGAGCCATAGCACCAGAAGGACAGAGGAAACTCACAGTGCATAGGGTACACAGACTTCTAAAGTCTACAAACCAGGAGTGCTTGTGAACATGAGCTGTGGAGAAGGATGCAGCTGGAAGGAGAAAAACCTGAAAACATATTTCACTAGAATTAAGTAATGTTGTCCCAGGAGCTCACCCAAGAGTAAGGATATGTACATATTCTAAAGAAACAAAATATATTTCCCCACTCTAAATGCTCACCTTGCACATCCAATGTAATGTATTTACCCCCCACGCAGAAAGGGGGATGTTAAAAGCAGTGACAAGCTGCTGTTCACTCCTCCAGAGACAGATGAATATTTCCAGCCTAGTTTTGTAAATCAAAATCATCCAGGCATAGTCCTAACTACATTTGCCCGTGTGTCTCAATGGTAATCCAGCCAAGCCTCCAACCTCCCTCAGGTTTACACAGGGGGAAGGTCCCCAGGGATAAGCTATAGGGACTGCAAATTAAACAGGCTTGAAATCCCTAGAGGGAAAGCTTTGCAACAATGCAAACCTATTCATAATGATAGGTGTTGCTTTCATACTCAGTACATGTTTATTAAAAAAAATTACATACTCAGATGCTGTAAATATAAATCAATTCTTTAGTACTCATTTAATAAAAAATAAGCCAGTGCAGATATTCCACTGGGAAAGCCAGGGTATGTTTTTCAAGATCCCTAAAGCCAAGAAATTCTCATCTGCTTCATTTAAGAAGTAATAGTTATTTGTATTTGCTCTTGGAGGCAGAGACACCAAATCAGAAGGGATTAAGGAGAACTCTGTCTTCCAGGACTCAGGGGGATTCTGCATATGTTGCATATAATAAACTCAAATCCAGCACTTTGTAAGTGTTGTTTTGTGTTGTTTCCTGGCTTCACCCTGCCTTGACTGAGACACAGCTATCTTTGCAAATAGCACTTTGGGTTCTGTGCCAGGGAACCATAATGGTAATGACAGGTCTCATTGCAAAGGCACCGTAAGGTTAATCAAAAAGCAGATGACAAGTTCCTAAACTCTTTTTAAGCTGAGTTGTGTGTATGAAGCCAGTGAGTGGCTGTTTCACATTATGGGTGTTAATGACAGTGAAGGTCAGCAAGGGAGAATAAGCTGATATTCTCCATAAAGAGAGAATACTGTGTTAGAGCCATGCAATACAACGCCCTACCTCTTTCCACCTAGCACTCCGTTCAGCTGGATTTCATCTGTTGACAACACTGAGTAAAACCAGTGGCAATGTGTATTGGGTGTAGGTGGCAAGGTGTTACCAGCACAAAGCATATTTTCTGTTCAAAACCTTCTTAAAAACACAGTAAGAAGCAGCCAGTGACTGCCATGTCTGCATTGGAGCCACACACAGCTGAGCCCAGCAGCCAGTGATGGGCACATCATGGACAGCTCTACTCTTTACACTGCTTGGGCTGGCGTGATGAGGAACCAGGTACAAAGGAGTGAAGTGGAGTCTAGGAAAAAAAGCAGGGTGTGGATAGGGAGAAAGGGTTGTTTTCATTTTTTTTTCCCTTTGCTTCACACTACCCAAATCTATTTTAATTGGCAATAAATTAGCTTAATTATTCCCAGGTTTCTTTGCCTGTGAATGGCAGCTGGCAAGCAAGCTCCTTGTCTTTACCTCAGTCTGCCAGGATTTTCATCATTTTTTCTCCCCTAACCCTGTTGAAAAGAAGGAATGAAGGAGTTGCTGGGTGGATGCTTGGCTGCTGACCAAGGTTAACATAAGTGAATATCCAAGTGGTTTATTTACTGGGTCCCTTCTCATTCCAGTCTTATACCTGACACTGTTTGCCCCCCTAGTCCATACTTCATGTTCTACCCTTGTCTCACTGCCAGTTTTTCAGCACCACTGCCTCTGAACTAGGAGGAATTGGATTTCTCAGAACTGTGTGGGGAGGTGGAATAATCTGGTCTGCCTGTGGCAAGGGTGGGATTTAGGAAGGACCCGATGAAAGCTACACATGAAACTTAATGGGGTGGAGAGAAAATGATACCGTATACACATCAGCTAGGGGAGATGTTTTCTATGTGTCTGGCACAAAGGTAAGTGCCTGCTATGAGGTGGCTTCAGCTCCACATCCCTGCTTACTTTGTAGCACAGCTGATGTACAGTCAAGTCTTATTGGGACAGTGCCCTATCTTGTGTGTAGATATTTATTATAGTAGGGAAGACTATATGTTAAAAAAATACACAGGAAGGAGGATAATTTTGACACAGTTGCTTATCTGCTTGGTATTGCCATCAAATATAATTGATAGCACCAAAAATTATTTTTAGAAATCACACAGAACACATTACATTCACATGGACTTATCCAGTTTTTATGTTTGGTATTCCTGGCTACATTTATTCCATTGATTCCACATTACAATGCATTTGCACATGGTATATTATCCTTTTTTTTCCCTGAAAGGCCCCCATTATTAGCAATAGCTTCCTGTAGAGTATCATGTTTCTATGTTAGTTCTTCTAGTGCCTTTGCCAATACAGTACTTATCAAGGCAGCAAATCGAGACATACTCTGAGAAAATTATATTAAGTAAATGGCAGAACCATTTCCCTAAGAGGACCTCTTTGGAAAGAGTTTATTGCTGGAAATTCAGAAAATGGTTTTAATGTATAAGCTGTTAGTTGATTTGCATGTCCTCCCATTTAATTACTTTGACATACATCCTAGAATTCCTGCAGCAGAGAAAAGAACCAGATTCTATGTCTAGTTAATTTATTATGAAAGTTTGTAGTTGTGTAGATTGCCCCTCTTTGAATGCAAATTGCTTGCTAGAATCAGCTCCTGACTATCAGCATTTAAGTATGGTGTGTTTTTAAGAAGGTTTATCTCAGGAATAAATGAGGTATCAGGTAAATCTATGGCATGATAAGAGTAATATTAGGATATACTCATCTAGGATATGAAGAGGAATAGAACAAAGCTTGGTAAATATTTACCCCAAGGAATGACTAATTTTATTACTAGACTGAGTGGATAGAGAAGGGTTAACATATTTAGTTTCTATTTACTGAATCCAAAACTGGGTGAAGCACATCTATAAGTATGTGGGCACCAAGGTTTTTTCTTCTCCTCCTTTGCATCCTAGCATAGATGTTGTATGATTAAAAGTTAGTGACATACAAATTACAAAGCTGACCAGATGGTTAGGCTAGGCAAAATTCACTTGGTATGTACTACAAAAATACCCTCTCTTACAAATAATCTGGCGTTGCAAAGTGCTTCCACCTTGGACTGAGTTGTGCACGTTTACTTCTCTGCCTACATCTATAGAGCTACTGAAGTGAAAGGTATTTCATCGGCCGCTCTTTTTGGGAATAATCTATTTAACATTAGATCTCCCTGTCCATAGCCAAGTGTTTCTACTATGGAGCTGGAGTGTACAGAAGTGCAGCATAAGTTATATGCTGGCTATTTGTAGAGGTGATTTTTCACAGAGAAGTGAATGCCTCTTTGTTACAAATGCAGTCTTTCGCACTACCACCTACTGCAAATGTAAGCATCTGGAACACTCAAACTGAAACTTTCAGCAGACTAATATGAGAAAAGAAAGAAGAGAATTGAAGAAAAATGTAAATTACAATATACTTGTTGGAGTGATCCAAAGCCTTGATCACACTGATGGGGCAAAGTAACTTCTGAGGTTATTCTTATACTGTAGGAGTGAATTCTTATACTATACTATATAGGGGTGAATTTTATCCATTTTATCGCATAAAATGTGATATATTTGGCAAATAACTTTTTCTTTGAAAAACGGTGCATTATGAGTAAACATGCTATCTTAATTCCTTGTTATTCTTACTTTAGCAATGATTATTTGGAATGTTTACATGGGAAGTTTTTATTTACTGACTTTCTCTGAGAAATACCTAGCAGACCAACGTCTGACCATGGTGTCATCTTTCCTCATAGCTTAGAGATGGGCTGAAAAGCATTCTGAGGCTCCTACAGGCATTGAAGTTCTGTGCCAGGATCATAATTTGTGGCAGAAGAGTTCCTCGTAGGCCAGATCTATTCACAAGTGTAAAAAATTGTTTTTCAAGTAAAATGCCTAAACAATCAAGGATAGTGTAAGGCATCTCGCCACACTGGAATGCCAGGTACCCCTTTCAGAGCTGATGAGGAACCCGGCTGATTCCCACAGCTTCTCACAATACAGGGAGGCTGAGACTTGAAATATGCATTCAGATGGCACCTGTGTGAGCTGAGCCACTTTGCCCAGCTGGACATGCCTTCTAGCCCTGGAACAAACAGATGTAAAACTTATTCAGTCAATAGAGCTTAACTGTGAACCTGAGCCCTGTGTCTCTTCTCAAAGTAGTTCATGTTGTCCAGGATCTTCTCAAAATTTCACCTTCTCTACTGGTAAATAAAGAAAAATATGGAAGCTTAAAAGTTGCTCAACCTTCCATACACTTTTGTCACCTTCTAACAGTCTGGAAAACCTTAAAATCATAAGAAGCTTGCCAGAATGACCGTTTTAAATAAACAGCCATCACTGTTGCTCACTAAAAGTGATTTGCACCCAAGAAATAAAAAGTAAACTTTCAGTTTATGGATTAGTTTTTAAAATTAGGTACTTCATATCATTCCAGAAATCCAAGATCCATTTTCTTTTCCTCATTCAAGGTCTAATCAACACTTGCAGAGACAGCCTTCTGTTATTTGTGTTTGTACAGATGTGAGTTCATCTTCCTTAACTAATGGGCTGCAAGGTTTTATATTGTTGTATTTAAATTTGCTATTCATGGTTATAATGAAGTTAGCAAGGCAAAGAACTTTGGACTTTCCCAAAGTAAAAGGAGAGGGCTTGATTGCCTTTGAAGTGTGAGACTTCTCTTGCAACTTGTGGAAACATCAGGATTCAGGACAAAAATGCATCACAGAAGGGCTTTTTGTAATATTTGTCTCACTCAAACTGGAAGATATCTCTAATTTAATTACAAACTTCCTGAAATTAATGTCTAGTCTAAACAAATTCTCTCTCCTACAGGTGGTGGTAGTTTCAGTCAATAATTCTTCCTTCTGGTCTCAAGCAGCTGACAGTGCCTGTCTTTGTGGAACACCGATAGGACATAGAGACTAAAGGGATCCGGGCAAGTAACTTAGGATTAGGTGCTGATATTTCAAACATCTGCAAGTCCAAGTGGGAACTCCAAAATGAGAAACAGGTTCTGAGAGAAAATTACTGGAAACAAACCTTCTTTGGATAACACAGAAAGCATTGCCTACTTCGTACTTTGGAAGTAAGTTCTGGAAAGAGACAAACAAGTAGCTGAGTACAGTGCAGACTACAAAGCTTGGCCCCATTCTCCACACAGATCCCATATAATTTTAGGTATTACAAACTGCCTGGTCCTCAGCTGTTTCCCCAGATTCATGGGGGTGTCCTGTGAGGTTTGAGTCAAGTCCTTCTAATCTTGATAGATGGACACTCCCATCTCTATCCAAGATGCTTTGTACCATCTAAAAAGGCAATAGGATCCCATGTTCAAGCAATTGAAATGCCTCTGCTGTATATTCTGTCAGCAAACCACCTCTCTTCCAATAGCTGCAGTTCTGGGAGTCTGCAGTGTAGAATAGGAGGAGATACACCAACTGTGTTTGAAACACAGTCCCAGATGAGGCTTACAAATCACAAGCCATGGAGTATTTTGAAAGCTTCTATTATTCCAGATTTTCAAGGAAGATGCAAGTCTTTTTTGTTTTCTTAGACACAGGGAGCTTCTCTTTAGTTTCTGTGTCAACAGGAGATTTCTCCACAATAGTAATTGAAATCCCAGATATAGCTGCACTTTGTATTCATGTTTAGTAAGGAATTTAGGCTGTGAAGTGGAACTGTACTTAACAGTGTCTGTGTATCAGCCAGAAAAAGCCATATTGCAGCAGGATGCTGAAAATGTGATACAGTGAACAAAAAAATACGGGAAATCAAATGCCTCCACCACCCTTCTTAACACCCTGTCCTTCTTGATCAGTGATAGCCAATCCCCAGATATTCTGAAACCTGCAAAAGCCTAAAAGAAGCAACAAGTGGTGTCATCCTTTGAAGAAATTGAAAATAGGCTCTGTTTTCCTCTCTCGAATGCAAGAAAAAGTAGTGGAGGTTTCTTTTTCCAGGTTATGTGTTTTGTAGCTTGTCTTTTCTGAGACCAGATTTGCTTAGATTATTTTATAGGCAAGCTCTGCCTGAATGTAGACCCTAGAGGGTCATGATCGGCAAAGCAGAATCTGGCTGGAGGTGTGTAGTCAGTGATGTTTCCCAGGATCAATACTGGCTCCAGTCTTACTAAAGTTGTTTATCGATGACCCGGACAAAGGGATAGAATGTACTCTGAGAATGTTTGCTGATGGCACAAAACTGGGGGGAGTGGCTGATACCCCTGAAGGCTGAGCTG
>VZSR01001854.1:7596104-7623541 GCA_013398615.1 Brachypodius melanocephalos
TCCTGTGTAACCTGCTCTGGGTGACCCTGCCTTATCAGGGGGGTTGGACTGTATGATCTCCAGAGGTCTCTTCAAACCCTGCCAATTCTGTGATACTTTGATTTCAAAGGAGAAAAGAAGTTCCCTTTAAGTGACATGGGGAATTGAGAGAAGGATAAAAGGAGAACAGAAATTATGAGATAGCTAAAATTGGAGAAAGAAGCAGCTCTGGAAGTTCACACATGAAGCTTATGTGTACTTTGGTTATACCAATACACAGACACAGACACAGGTTCCCGACCTGATGTGATGAGATGTCAGCAGCAGAAGCAAACAGAAAACTTCAGACACTTGCTAGCAAAACCACAGGCATTGTTAAAAAAAGAAAACAAAACCAGACCTGCTATTTATAACATGTATAAAAAAGTGTAAGGCCATGCAGGCTTGTCTTATAAAGATTGCTCTAAAATTAAAAATGTTTCTGAAATAGGAAAGGCATACTAGGTGTCATCTACTGGTCCATTGTCTGTGCCAGTAGGAACCACATGGCTTTTCCTTATCCATCAGGTCTGCAAAGGCTTCTTCTCCAGGGTCTCCATCTGCCTTTTTCCTGCGTGTCCTTCACAACCAGCACTAATGGAGACACAGAGATGATATTGCAGAGGTATCTGTGGCCTCCTGATCATTCACAGTAGCTCAAGTCACAGTACCAATGAATGTCAGGGGTGCCTGGGAGGAGCACACTGCAGTTCTCCTGCCCTGCAGCTGAGGTGCTCTTCAGGGCTAAGCAGCAAATAGCTGCAGTTCCTCATACCAGTCACTTGGGAGCATAAGGACACATAAACACAGAGATGTGCTAAATCTGTTGGGTTGCAGGTGATTCCAGTGTGTATTAGCTGGATGCCTTCAACATGGGAAGGAAGAAGAATTTTGCATTTCTGAAAGGAGCGAACTGAACCACAGATCCACTTGACCGAGAGCTATGTAGGATTTGGGGTCTAGACACAGATTAGTGCTTAACAACTTGCCATTTTCTAATCACTCTCCAATACCTTCTCACTATTTTTTTTCCCTTTTGTTTTCATTTAACCATGTGTCAAAGCACTGAAGCAGCTTGTTGCTCTGCTACGGTTGCCAGCTGCTCAAGCATATATGGGACAGAAGCAGCTTTAGTGCTTGGATAGGAAAATATTGTTGGCTGTATCGGATACCAGCAGATGGCAATTTCCCTCTTTCTGTCATCACATAAGACATTTTCAGTGAGTTGTTTCAGCCAAAAAATGAAAACCAATCATGTTCTTTAAGTAACCTGAGTTTGTTTTGATCAAACTTGACTCTCTTTTCCTGTTCTCCTTGGCCACAGTTACATCATTTCAGATCCCAAGGAACTAGACATGGCTTCAGCTCCCACCAAGCACAGGTTATCTGGGGACAGTACTGACAGCCACCTGGCAAGGCCACAGTCACGTGTAGGTTCCCTGTCAATTTGCCCTGTTTCTCTGTGTTTGTTTCCGTTTCTCTTTCAGTTTGGTGAAAAGAACTTTCTCACATTCTTTATTCCTTCCGTGACCTGCATTGTCTGCATGTCCTGCGCTGAGTCAGAAAACAACAATATATAAGATGACTGTACACAGGAGGCAGTGCTAAAGGGCCATGATGCTTGCCAAGTAGAGAGCTACAATGGTAGGAAGAGAGGGGCTGTCATCCCCGCCCCCCGTGCACATAACAAAACCTTTTGTTGCATGACTGCAGTTTTATTCCCAGGAAACCGTGGCACACACAAAGCGGATAGTACCTAGTTTATGGGTAGACATAAATTTTTGTTGCTCTGTTATTGTTTAATGGGCTATTTACCAAGTGCTGTACGTGAAATGAGTTACTTTTTATTTTGTGGGCCTTTATGCAGCACTTGACAAACATTTTTATTTGTCATGCTCCTTCGGTGAGAGAGGGACCATCCTGAGGGATGCACTTTGGCAGCAGTGACTCCACAGTTCATGGCCATTAGAAAAGAGCTTGGCTTGTCTTCTTCAGCAGAGATAGGGAGACCAACCAGCCCTCGAGGACTTCATTCAGGAACTGTGGCCTTGAGATGAACTGGGACAGAGGGGACCATTCTCCCTGCTGCTTCCTCTCTTGCATTGCAGGTTTCCCACAGACTGGTTTTTATCAGAGATTAGAAGCTGTATTTTAAAAGCAGCAGCTCCACGGGCTGGTCCATCCTGGAGCAGAGTTTTTTTGAAAAACACCCAAGACAAATCAGCAAGCTGGTACGTAGAAGTGAGGTAGGGAAGCAGAATACTTTTAAATTTCTTTGGTGATTTCAGTGTTAGCACAGATAAGCTTTGGCATTTCACTTTGAAACCTTTTTTTTTTTTTTAATGTGCAGGTTGGTTCTAGCCTTTTATTTATTACTTAATTCTAGGAGGTCTATTACATTGTGTCTTAGGTTTTTAAAATATGAATGTGAAAATGTGAGGCTGTTTCTCTGCCCCCTCACCACTGCCAAGGAATAAAACAAGGTCCTACTCACATACATGACTTGTTCAAATCCATGTGCCCAACACTGGGCCTTAAACACAATGTCTTTGGTCTAAGTCAGTAACTGAAGCCAGGGAAATGCCTCTCTGGGAAGGCGTAGGGCCATTAGAGTTTTTTGAGTGGGCCATCTCTCATTAGGTCAGCAATAGGGTGGGACACCCAGCAGTGAGGCAGCAGCACAGCAGCACCTGATTTGCAGCTGGATATCTGTGAAACTTGTTGCTTGTGCTGGTCATTGAAGTGACTGAAATCCTGCAGACTAGGAGGACTAGGAGCTCTGGGATCTGAGAGTGGCCCAACTGGCAAGGCACTCAAAAATGTGTTATTTTCCCTCATTTCCTTCATTCAAGTGATTTTCTTTTCTCTCTCATTTAATGTTGACTGGAACAAAGAAAAACATTCTGTAAACATTCTGTCACATCAGACTTCAGCTTTTACCCCAAATTTTAGTTCTAGTAATTTGTTTTTCCTGACTGGTATGATTTTTTTTTTTCCTGACTGGTATTTTCTTTCTGAAAAACTATTTCTTTTTCTTCAAAAAAAGTTTCATCATTTTTCTTCTCTTTTATCCCTCTCTATGCACAGCTCTTTTCCAGTCACCCTGACAACGGCAAGGCTAAATACTGAGTATCAAAAGGCAGCCTTTTTCATATTGCACTGTGAAAAGTCCTCTCATGTAGCTGGAATGATTACTGTCAGGCTGATTATTGCCTGATGACCATATTGTTCTGTGTCTAAAAAAAAAAAAAAAAGAAAAAATACAAGTATTCTTCTATGGGCTTTCCCCTTTATAACTCCACTCAGGACATAGTTATCATTGATGATGTTGTGTTCAAATTAAAGGGATCTGATTTGTCAAGGTTTATACTTTGAAATGATTGGATTTTTCTATGAGGTTTTAGCTAGACTAATATTTTTTTCACTTTCTGGCATGTGGTCCTTAAATATCCTTTTCTTTCTCTCTTTCCATATGCTATAGATACATGTGGCAATTTAAGGCAAGAAAATTTTTGTTGACAATCCATGCTGAATATCCCATAAGTAATAAATGTCAGTCCAGACCTAGAAGAACTAAACCCATCTGTTTAATGTATGATCAGGTGATTTTTTTTTAATCTGTGACAGAACATCCACTCAAATATGAGTAAAATAGAAATCAGGCAGTTGGATTTCTATAAATAAAACCATCTACAGTAATGGTAAATATTAAATATCACTATATCACTGGGTTTTGTCTGTATATGCTTAAAATAACAAGGCTCTCACAACTCTAAACATCATACAACACCAGAAACATACACAGGATTTTGGGAAGTTTCCTTGCTGCATGTAAGGAGGCAAGTAATATGAGAAAAATTGAGAAATAATTTCCTGTTTACTTTAATTTATTTCTTTAAGTCTATTGTTTATTTGACAAAAAATTGCTGCTATCAGTGTATAGGAATGCAGCCAAACATGCATTTAATTGCCAAAGAAGAGGAGGTTGCCTGTTTCTAGGGGAACATTATAAATGTTTGCATGAGATCAAACAATGGGTTTTGAACATCTGTTTTACATTATAAATATATGTGTGCAAACACACACCCTCCTCTGTTGCTTTTCACAGCTTTTCTAAGAGGTATCTGAGTATTCACCCGTATAACAAGGGGGTTTCTAGAAAAAGGCCACTTCTTTAGAAAACCTAGTCCCATTGGATTTCCAGAGCTTTGGATGGGCATCCCCCTAGTCTGTGAAGCATCATCCTGAATCTCCTGGGTAGCAGAGGTGCCAGGCTATGAGTGAGTCATTTGAGGTGGTGGGCACAGTGTGCTCTGCCCTGCTGGGGTGCACCCTGTCACGCCACACAGCACAACACAAGGGTTTCACAGGATCCTAGATCCTGGGACACCAGCCCGTTTCTGGGCAAAGAATGACACCTTCTTTGCCCCTGATGGCACACTCAAATCCCTGACCCTGTCCTGTCACCAGGACACCCTGTGACACAGGCAGGAGACAGGATGGTGGCAATTAAGAACAAGCAGGTCCTGTGAAGCTGTGGACCATCATCTCCTGGAGCCTCCTGAGGGCCTGGCCACCTCTCCACTGCAGCAGCACTCTGTGTTCAGGGCCACAGCCTTTTTAATGACAGCTGTGTGGGGAGGGACAGACGTGTCCCCTGGTCCCTCTCTGACTAACCCCAGGCGGCTGACGTGGGTTTGCCAATTGAGGAGCGGCGGCTGACTCACCGTGGTGCCGGGAGCATCGGGGGAACCGCGCCAGGGACAGCTCAGGGTGATGGATCTTGGACCCAGCAGCTGCTCCCTGTACCTCCTGTAAACCTCAGCAGCACGTCCCAGCCAGCCAGAGCGGTTTTATTACTGGTGCTTATATTTTTAGAGTTTGTTCCATGACAAAGCACCAAGTCCTAACCCCCACAAACAATGCATGATTAATATCGCAGGCAGGGCAGACTGCTATAAAATTACTGCGTTTTCAGTTTGAAGATCCCAATTTAGTGACAGAAGTACCTGCCACTGAGATCCCCAGTATTCCCATCTGGACAGAGGCAGGATAACATAATCACTTAATATTTATTCTGAGTTGGAAGAGAATCGCAAGGATCATCAAATCCTGTTCTGGAGTGAATGGCCCATATGGGGATCAAACCCACAACACCAGCACTATCAGCACCATGCTCTGACCGGCTGAGCTAAGCAACAAACTCCTGAGAGAGCAAATAAAAGTTGAGGAACTTTGGTAAGAAATAATCAGCTAAACAGAAAAACAACTGGAAAGGAGGTCTTTATGGCATGACACACTGGCACACTAACTTTTTTCCACTATTCTCCTAGGGTCCCGATGGAACTGTTGATACAGCTACACAGCAAATTAGGCAAGACCAGAGTTTGGGACATATAGTACTAGAACAGACATCTGATCAAGCACTAAGTTTCTTTTTTATTTAAAACACAACCCATTTCTTTAGCCCACTCCTTGGTATTTCAGTCTCTCAAACAAAACAGATTGCTGTTGTTTTCTTTGTAAAACCCAGGAAGGTTCCTCTGTTTCTTGCTCTCTTTGGCAGGAGTGTACATGCTAAGGAACAACCTTAGTACAGGCTTGCCCTGCTGGGTTAGGGCAGGAGGTTATGTGTGTTTCCCTGGGGCTATGGAACACAAATGTCTTATAGGGGACCAATACAGACTTTTCTATATCATTGTAATATAAACATATTATGATGATTTTCACAGCTGAGCAAAAGAACAAGGAGTGTAGCTTCTCAAGGACCTAGAGCTCTTCATGTTCCCTCAAAAAACTTAAGCTGAAACTTCACCTGGGAAAATGAGATTGAAGGTGAACTGAGTAGGATGACTTTCTGATTCCACAAAGAAAATCTTACATGTATTATGCATTCCCCAAGCACCAAAAGTGAAGCTTTGACAGTTTTCTGTTAAAATTTTAGTTCAGTTCCTCTGCTTTATCTTGTAATGGTGAGGGCATCTTAATTTGTTTACTTAAATAATCACTGAAACATGTACCGAGCAAACAAATCAATGTCTATATTCACATTCCGTTGTAGCAATTCTCTTTTTTTTGGTGAAAACTGTAAACAAAAGCTGACACAGCATTAATAAGCCAGTGCAATTAATATGAAGAGACATGTTTCCCAAAGGAATGCCTAATCCTTTTCATTTCTATTTATCACAGCAGTTTACTAGTAAACAAATCTGTGCTTATTTCACTTCATGTAACCTATGCATTGTTATTTCCAAAACAGGGCTCATCCCAGCAAAGTCTTGCTACCATAGCTACCAGGCTACCTATACTTATAGCAAGAGCTTTGTCCTCTTCTTGTTTGCTTCTGCAGGGGGGAGTTAATCTGTGTGAGCACAAAGGAGCAAAGCCTCTGTATCTTACATGACTGAAAGAATAAACATTTGTTTAGTGTGGCAGATCACCTAAAGAAATGAGAATAATATCAAGATGCTTTATGATATTATTAGAAATAGCACATAAGTTTGAAACTTAGGAATGTCTAACCGCAGCAATCAGTGTGATTATACCCAGACATTGCTGCCCTGCTGTATGCCACTGCTTTTTGTGCGGTTAAATAACAACTGAGTGGTTGGGAAAGGGGGTTTTTAACAACCTGAGGACTTTCATGCCGTTGCAAGAATTCAGGAGTCGGTAACAGATGTCAATCAAACTCAGCTTTTTCCTCAGTAGAGATAAGGAAGCTTAAGCAGCAAGGCTGGGAGGAGCCCTTCAGGCACCCGTGGGTGCAAGGATGGGAAATCAGTGCTCATGTGACTTGATACTCAGCTGCAGCCTCTGCTAGCAACCTCTGAATCAGACGTGCCTGCCATTTCCCTCAATTCAAGGGGCTAAGGATGAGAAAACTTAATGGAAAATGAAGGCTTATCTGGTCATGGAATAATGGTGTTTCTTATAAACACTGAGGCAGACACAGAAAGTTTAACAGCAATGTATTATAGAAAAATTTAAATGCAGACTGCTTAGACAGATTTTTTTTTAATATAGAAAGTCACTTTTATCAAAAAAATTGATCTGTCTGCCAGTCATTCTAGATATATTCAAAATCCAATTGTAAATATATTAGATTGAGATAGTGTCTGGTATTTCCGAAAAGCAATACAGGGCACAGAGCCAGTGAATTGCAGGGGTTTTATGAGGATGCAGTGCCTGTAACTAATGGATGGTCAAAGCTTTTGATGTGCTGTTCTACCCAGAGGAGTATCACTCAGCCTGACTGGGGAGGTGACAGTTTCATCTCAAGTAATTTCATGCCACAAAATCATCATGGTTATCTGCTCAAACAGTGATGTTCTTCATTCAGGCCTTTCATTTAGATTCTGCTATGTTGACATTACTGATGTTAAAATTATACACATTAATTAGTAGTGCTCCATTATGTCCCCTTCCAAAAGCCTGAAAGTAACAGTGATGTAATGGTTACTCATGGACTTGATCCTGCATCTGCTAAAACCCTCAGGAATCAGTAAGTGCCCTGGCAGTAGCAGTAGCAGACAGGGAAACCAGTGCCTGTGGCACCATGAGCAAGCACCGTGTATCTTCTTATCACTGCACACTGCAACCTCAACTCACCCCACGGCTATCAGTCTGCCAGGAAAACAGTCAGAAGCTGGAATACTACAAAGCACCTTGTGTTAGGTGACTAATTTCTCATCTTACCAACACTGTCCATATTTATTTCTGATACTTGTTCCATCCACTGTCCCAAACATGATTCATTAGGGTTAACAATCCTTCTGTCTTCATGCATCAGTCATTCTGAGCTGCATTAGTTCAACTCTAGTATTTAAGGACTTATCATTAATTAAATACAGCTTGTACTGAGATTTGTAAATGTAAAGTACTATCTAAAGACTATAAATAATTGTCAGATATGTCTTAAAATTACACAAGTAGATCCATACTTTGCCCTATCTGCCATCCTTGGTGGGAATACAATTTCTACATCAAATTTGACCTGGAGAGAGATGGATGTGGTCCTCCAGCGCAATTTGTTTCAGACACCTGTGTTCAGTTCAAGCTCTGTGTTGCACCATGTAATCCCCGTCTCTGTCTGATGCCCCCTCTCTGTGTGTTCAGCAATAGTGTGCATCATCTCAGGAACTAAGATTTTGTCCTCAGATTCCCGGAATCACCAAGCACCCTTTACCAGGGACCCAGTGTTTTCTGTGCTGTAATTGTGGCTTCAGATGTGATTTTGCCACATCTTGCAGGGCAAAATCACATGTGAAGGGACAATGTGGGGCAATTCTTCTGCTTCTCCCGTGGTCCATTTGCCAATATTCAGTCAGTCCAAATGTTTCATCTTGCTTGGACTGGATTTTGCATACACTTGCCTGATAATGAAAAAAGAGCAAAGATAACTGGGCAACAGAGAACTCCCTTAAGGAAGAAGTAGTGGTGGCGAAGAGACCAAACCAAAAGCTCATTTCTAGATAATTTCCACACTTCAGCCACAAGGTCTGCTCTTGAGGATTTACTGAGATGAGACACACACACCTTTGGCTTTAATGATATTTGTGGAGGATCATAGCACTGTATTCCAAAGCCTTTAGGATTTCTGTGGAGGTCTTGTTTCTGGCAACATTACTGCAAGGTTGAAGGAGGCAGTGTTGGGTGAGTGAGAGCTGCAAAATTTCACAAGTGACTTTGACAGAAGGCAAGATTTTATATTTTCTAGTCAAAAAATGCAACACTTTGAAAAATTTCCAGTCTTCAAGAAGAATGCTTCATTCAGGGAACACTTAATCTTGCTGTGGGCTGGCAGGACATGCCCCATTTCTACTCCTTTTCCTGCTCATATTGCCCACTGGAGTAGGGAACACTTCCAATAGACTCACTCCAGGGAAGACACTTCTACATACAGGGCCCTAATGGGAAATAAGCTTGCAAAGGACTAACCAGCACAAAAATCTAGGGGGGAAAAAATATGTTCCCATATTTGTTTTTTCTGTTCCAAATCTTATTCCATCACGTGCTGATGATTTGTTTGACAGTTGATGACCAGATAAGAGTGGTAAAGTTTCCTCCTCACTTGAGGAGAGTTTGGTGGAACTCCGTTTCTATGTTCAGTATCAAAATCTCTCAAGGATCAGACTGCTGATCTCTGCCAGCCACTAAAGGTTGACTCAAATTATGTCTACCAATCTGCAGGAGAATCATCTCATCATCTACTGTTGAAATAGGCCCCCAACACTGGATACCCAATAAATATGTAAGGAGTGATAAACTGATTCAATATACGGGATGTATAAAACCAATTTGATCATAGGATTATTAAATATTAACATGTGGCACCTGCCACTCTTGCACATTTTATGTATATGTGTCTGTTTCAATGAGGAATAGGCAGATTCACTTCTTAAGTAAGAAAAAATTGCCTCCTTCTGCTATTTATGGCATAAAACATAAAATATATTTGCTTCTATTTCCTGCACTGCAGGAATCTGAGCAAGAACTTCTGATTTGTTGTTCAACTCAAGAATAAGTATCTTATGTTTATAGACATTCTAATCTTTACTTAATTCAATAAAAACCAAAGACATTAAAATTTAAGCATTTTGTGACTGTTAAAATGAAGGTAAATAGTCATTTTGAGTAGCTTGTTTCAAATCCAATCTTAATGAGGCAAATACTGTTAGCAGACTTTATACTGATTTTTGGTTATTTGAATTTTATTCTCACACTGCTGAAATAATTCTCACGCTGCTGAAATAGTACATATATTCAGTAAAATAAATAAGCTTTTAATGAAATTTAAAGCCTCCATAGATCTTGTGAAACAATATTCAAGCACATTTAGCTTTATATTGCCACAGCTAAAACTTATACCTGAATGGAAGCAGTGATGAGACAACAGAGAAATACAATTGCTGCCGCTGAGAAAGTGTTTAAGCTACAAATACTGTAAGTGAAATAGTTTTGACAGATAGGAAAAATGAAATGTGGATCTACCATCAGGAAAGAGAAAATAAACAGTAAACAACACTTTGAGAATACTAAAATGTAATAAGCAGGTTTTAATGTGGTCTATTTGCACATTTTTCATCTTTTTTTTTTTTTTTCTTTTTTTTTTTTTTTATTACAGATGTGGTTATGACTTAACTTCCAGGCTATTCTTCTTCAAAATCCAGACAAACCACTTCACAGTATTTTATAATAAATATGTCTGGGAAAATTCTTCCATTAACAAGTCTGTTTAAAAATATTCTTCAGCGAGTATATTTGTTTTGGTGGTTGTTACTCATCACTTCTCAAAGCCCTGAGGAATTCATTAACACTTTTTAGCTAGTACCTTTTCTTTTTCAGCAATTCATTTCTTTGTGGCATAGGTACAGGTGTTTTTGGGAGTGTGCAGAGGATAAATTCTATGCAACAAAATACTTTAAAAAAAAAATTAATCAATCCAAATATTCAATAGAAATGAAAAATGAATCCCACCCCTCCTAAAAATGTGCAATGAAAACTCAATAGATTTGCGTGTAGAGATATATTTTCTCTCTTTTTTCGCTTTACCACCATCACTTTATAACACATCTTCTTTCTTCCGACCTATCCACAGAAACCTTTTTCAGGTCTTATTATTTGCTTTTTATCCACATATTTGCTCAGTGAATCCCATCCAATCTTCATCTAATCTCCATGCTCTATCCCACTCTTGTCTTGGTTCAGGGACATCAGTCCTCCTCTCCTGTCTACCTCGTGTTGCTCCAGTTCAAAAGTAAATATGTCTCTTATATCTGTCATTGTTTCTGTCCTAGGATTCCATCCCTCCAGATTATTTCTCATTATATCCTGCCTGCTTGTCAGAACATTACCCAGTGGCTCCTGATGCTTCTTCCCCATCCATTTCAACTTCTCCTTCCACCTCTGTGACCAGGTACCCCCACAGTTGTTGTGTCTTGACTTCTGCAAGTCTATCACTTGTCCCATCATCACCTAAATCACAATATTTTCTGTCAGGATTGTCCAGGATGCATGGAGAGCTTGCAGCTTGCCTGGAGCAGACATGTGGGACATAATGGAAAACAAGACCTTACAACTGGTCCTGTGGAGCAGCCTTTGTAACAAAAAATGGGGCAGAATTGGTATATTTATAAATTAATTTTTATAAATATTTTACCATAATGTTTTGATTGCTTCCATTTTCTTGCTGCTTGGAATAACACCACACTGTGTGTGCTCACTGGTTAAAAAAGAGGTGGTGTTTTTGAGGGGATTTGAAATGCAGGCTGAGCACATAGGTATGTACACACAAATATGTGCATGTGCTTAGGTTAATCCTGATTTATTAGCTTAAAGAAGAATTCAGTGGTTTAGATGTAAGTTTTTATGATTCATTCAGAGGCTCTTTTATTTATGCATGTAGTTTTACTCTACACCCTTAAGCTATCACAGATATTTTATATGACAGTATTTAATTGTGTTCATCCACCAGAAATGCTGATTGAAAATTAAAATGTTCCTGCTCATTTCTTTCTGGGGATATGCACATCGAAGATTAATAGATTCATTTTTATTACGTACATGAAAGAAACAGGACTTGTTAAGATGGTGAAATCATTAAATCGATAGTTTCATAACTAGAAAGTCTACCTGAAGCAGTTAGTTTGGACTTTAATGGGTGTTCCACTTTAGCCATGATCAGCTCACTAGCAGTCCTAGTACCTGAGCTTTATCTTCATTATTGGTTTAATGAACTGAAAGAAAAAGAGGACCAAGGTAAGTGCATGTAAACCTTCCATGAAAGTATGCTGAAACTCATTATCAGTAAGGTAAATTCGTTAAGCAAGGGGTAAACTGCCTTTCACGGCAGATGAGGTCCATTCCTGCATTTTCCTGGGAAAGGAAGAATGGAGGAGAAATGAGGGATCCCACAAGATAGCTCACTGGAAGAGTAGATGAGGGGTGTTTTTCATTCCAGTGTACCCAACTGCAATATGTTGGTGCCTGTTGAGTGAACTGAACAGATGGCCAGGCTGTCCTTGGTCCTCTTTCTCCTGTCCTCAAGGCTGGCTTCCAGGAGTGCTGAGAGCAGTCTCTTTCTTATTGCCTATCCCCTCCACCTCCTCTCTGGAGAGATGATGTTTGCACCCCCTTTCCTTACAGAAGTGGGCCAAGGGGTTTGAGGGGCACAGCCAGTGCTGAAGCCCCTCAAGAAGAAAAGTCCCTTCAGGTGTGAGTGCCTACTCTTGCCCTGGGCTACCTGACAGTGAGGACTTCCCCACTGCTGTTATCCTCCCTGAGGTAAAGAAGGGAAGAGAAAAATTAGACTGGGCCTGAGGTCCATAGACCTCCCTGTTTTTTCCCGGCTGAGGGAAATCACATCCCATTTTCAGTCTCAAAGAGAAATATTCATCCACTTTTCTTTGCTGAAAGGGAATGAGCTGTGCATGGGAGAGACGACCAGAGAGGCGCTGCCTATGAGGCAAGTATATCAGAGAAATATGATCTAAATTCACGACTTAATGAATATCTGGAGAGCTTCTGAGCACCTGGATGTGGCATTTCCACTTTGGGCTTTAACCCACCCTGTTCCTCATAGTCTTATAAAGCCAGACTGGGGGAAAGAAGAGAAATATTTGGTGTAGTTACAAATTTAACCCCAGGGACAACATGGCTTTGACCTTGAAAGACTTTTTTTCTTTTTGAGCTAGGCCTCTCCTAGTTGGGAAATGGATGTTGGATACCTTCAGCTGCTAATGAATTAATTTCTGCCTGAAATAAAATCAAAAGGAGATCACGGCCAGGTTTTCTGGGCAGATGCCAGTGTAAAGGCTGGGTTCAGTATGTTGGGTATGCCATAAATGCCAGTGAAACGCTTACCCTGGAAATAAACTGGCACCCAGACACCGTGTGTTTCCAAGTGTTTCAGTGTTTGAGTACCTTACATCCTGTGACACAGTCATGTACCATCTTCTTCTGCTAAATCAGAAATACTGGTAGATAAATAGAAAGGATCATGTTATTTTTTTGGATTTCTTTAGCCCAGTTGCATAATATTAGTCACTGCAGTCTTACATTAAGAGATTTTTTCAGAAGAAATATACTCCTTGTGCATGAGATTAGGTTAATACGTATGAAATGTCATTTTTTGCTGCAATATGTTCTACTGGCCACAAGCAAAGAAAATTGGGAAGAGGAAACCCCCATCTGACTTATTGGATCGAAATAGAGAACAATGTGGAAAACTGAATATGTTTCCAGATTTTATGGTTTGCCCTCAGCTCCAGCACTGGGACTAGAAGAGCTGCACCATGTAGAAGTGAAGGCAGGTAAAATACCCCGAGTAGAAGATGGAAGTGGGTTTGGTGGCTTCATTTGGAATTGTACCCAACTACAGAGAGTGAGTATGACAGCTATTTGCAAATGTTAAATGGTTTAGAATTCAGTGCATCGCTCTTCTCTCTAGACACGTACATCATAGCCGTGAAAAAGTGATGTTAGTCATAAGTTCAAGCCTCGTGCCCAACATTCCCCAACTGGCAAGTCTTTAATTACATTAACATTCACATTTGCTTGCTCCCATGTTCCTAAAATGAAGATTAATTTTCATCATGTCAAAGTTCTGAATGTCACAGGATTTCTGTAGTCGTCATTCACAATACTTGCCAGGAAGTAATAGTGAAAGCAATTCCAGCTGTTGGTAAGGAAGGCTGGAGGTTGATGAGGACTAATTGCACAATCATTTGAGAAGAAATATGTAGTGCTAACCCACTCCTTGGTATGTATAGCTTTGTTAATGCTTTGCCTAAATTTTGAAGTAGCAATGTGATTTCTACAAGTTGTAATGCATGCTTTGTTCCTACCTAGTGTCTGTAGGCAGTAGAATTGTTGGGGACATAGTAGTAGGTAGAGAAGGTAAGTTGCTATAAATTGAAAAAATAATTTAAAGTTTGGAGTTACAAGTAAGAATTGTGCTCTGTGCTGTAATTTGGGTGGAGGGGCATCCATGATTTATGTTAGCAATAAAGAAATGAACTTATAATAATGTAGCTGCTTTATTAATGTAGTTATTAATTTATTCTTTATTACGCATATGAAGAGAGACGGATTATCTCATAAAAATCCTTTCCTAAAGACTATGCATTAAATGAATGGTAAGCAAGGCTATGGTTGCAGCAGCAGGTAGGAATAGGAAAAATGTTGTGCAGAGCAAGATAATGAATGCCTTGGATTGAGAACCAGCATCAGAGACTCTGCATTGCTGTTATGACTCTCAACCTTTTTATTCAACTGCAGCTGCTTCCCTGTTTCTCCTTGTGTCTGGTAGAAGATGTATTGCAGCAAAGCTTAGCAAGGTCCTGAAGCTGAAGTGACAGCAGAAGAGCAGGACAGATAACAGAAAGCTTAACATCTTCTACAACAGCTCCACGTGTTGATCCACAAAAAGCATCTGAGCTGCTGATTTCAGACTTCTCCTCTGGCGAAATCCTTTTGGAATATGGGTAATCGGGTTTTTGGGGGGATTTTTTTATTTGTTTTTGTTTGGTTGGTTTTGGTTTTGGATTTTTTTTGTTTGTTTTGGTTTTGTTTTTGAGGGTTGTTGTGATGTCTTAAACACCCAGTCTTTCCATGAGGAGAGGGCTAAAGAGGCCATGTTCTGATAAGGCTTGGGTGGGCTTTCAGTTGTTCCAAAGCAAATCTTAGGCAGACAGGGACTGTCCTTGTGGTTGTATGAATGCTCAGGTAGCCCAGGCAGCCTTCACCCCACTGAATTACTCCATCCTATGAAACTATTCTATGCTAGCCTTTGTCCTGAGCTGACAGAAAGGCAGTTCAGCTACTGAATTACCCTGCCCAGATGTGCTCCAGATGAGGAGAAAGGTGCTGCAGGCCGTTCTCATGGGGCTGTTGCACATATTAACTCGGTCCTTTGTGAGGGGTGCGTCATGGTCCCTGTGCTTGTTCTAACTGACCTTTTGCCAAGACTAAACTCCCTCCCACAAGTCCTTCCCCTTTCCCCTGCAGGGTGAATGCTGGGCAGAGATGCAACACAAGGAAGTCAGAAAGCAGCACAGTGAGGAATTGGAAAGACATGGCTCTGGTCTGAAGTTGTGCAGTAGAAGGGCAGAAATTGAATGTGCTTGTGGATCAGCACTTGAGAAGGAGATGGTTTAATTTCCTTCAAATACAAGAATTTAACATCACATTTCCTAAGTGTGGCTGGGACTTCACCTATTGCTCTTTCTCACACTGAAAATTTCAAAAGCAAAACCACAAGATAGCTGATTTTGAGACGTCAAACTTAACCATTAATTCCCATTTATTGAAAGTTGAATTCCATGCTAACGTGCTGCTGTTGCACTTGTGTTGCTCTGCCATGACATCTTCTGCCTTTGCAGCAGGCTCCCTCTAGACAATGCAGGAGGGCTCACTGCAGGAAAGAGATTTGTGCTACTCCTGCAGTGCATCACCTAGTTTGTGCTATTAGCACTCTGAAAGCTTTCAGTATGATTCTTCTCTGTGTGTTTGACCAGAGCAGGGGCTGTCCTTTCAGCCTGACAGCCTGGCTATTGCTCTGCACCGAGCAAGCCCCAGTCAGAAGGAATCCTGCCCCCTGCCTCATGTTTTTCTGTCCTTTTGCTTGCATTACTACAAGTCAGGCAGAGGGAAGAGAGAACAGGACATGATTTCCAGCAGCAATGCAGTCCTAGATCAGATTGAACTGCCATAGAAATGGCACTCTCCAGAGCTATACAAAGTTATTCCCAGACACTTAGCAGAAGTGGTCCATTGAGGTCTGACCTTTTTTCCAGGGGAGGTCACATCCTAACAACATGAAATTCTGTTTGTATCTGTCCATTAGTGGTAATAAGCTGGTTTATGACTGATTTACCAACTATCTTTTATCAAATATGTTCTGCTCATCCCTACCCAAAGTACCCAGTATTTGATTGCCCCCACAGAACTGCAGATTCTGTTTCTCTCAGGTGCTGCTGAGCAGGTTGATATGAATAGAGTTCATCCCAGCCCCATCTGAAATTCAACAATTCCCATGCTCAGAGGGATTGCTAGGTCTGCCCTGATCAGAGCTGGCTACCAAAGGACACTGCTGGAGTAGCTTACTCTGTGCTGGAAGCAATCTCAGCTGCTGGCTGAGGATCATTTTGTTCTACTTGCAAGGAGGAGGGGTTTTTATAGGGCAGATATGAATTTTGAGCACAGGGATGAAACAGAGAGGGAGATCATACAAGAGACATCATAAAATCATGTATTTGTTAGTCAATTAAGGAGTAATTGATTACTTACAAGAAAAGCAATCAAACCATTTTAGGAGCATTTGTTTTCAAATTGCTTGTATCTGGCAATCAAGTGGAATAATAGATCTGTGTGGGGGCATGACTGACAGACTGACTTGCATTACAACTTGCTGGAATAGCATAAATGTTCAATCCAGGCTCAGTTTACCTATATTAAAAATGTAAAATAGGTGCTGACTTTGTGAAATCAGTGGCAAGAACTACATACTCGTTGGACACAAGCTCCCTGTACCTCAGGAGATGCACTGAGCCTGAAACAAAAACAGGTTTTCATTTTCCCTCATGGAAAGGCAACAGTCTACTTGAGATAGATCTGCCCAGGTCCTTTTACAATTTCTCAGAAATGCACTTATCTCATCCCTGGAGAGTGTTTTACGGAAATATATTTACTTAAAATGTATGCAGAGGATTTCCAAAATGCAGATAAATTATGAAATGCTCAGTAACACAAACTGGGAGAGGTGGTTGCAGTATCTTTCCTATATTTTCTAAGACATTTGGGATTCAAATACATACCTGGTGAGGTCTGCAGAGGTATTACAGTGAGCTGAAACCTGCAGAAATAAATTACAATCTATTTAGATATTTCAGAAAACCCTCCTAAATGCATAATCATTTTCTTTAGTAACCCAGTGCTTCCAGAAATCTTGCCCACTTCTCATATCTGCAAATGCCTATACAATGCAGGACACAGCTCCAAGGGAAAGGAATTTACTGTAAACAAAGTCCTTCTCATAAGTGATTTGGATGAGCAGAATGAGATTTAGAATTTGAACCACTGCTGGTAAATAACTTAGCTCCTGACATCAGGATAATGAAATGTTTTTGAAATCTTCCAGCCTATCCCTGTTTACAAGAACATTTTAAAAAATTATTCTTACATTAAAAAAAAAAACAAACAAACAAAAGAAAAACCTACATTTTTTTCTTTGCAAAAGGATCAATATTACAATAATTGCATAAATGAGACCTTGATGGTGAACGAAAATACAAAGCCACTTAAAGTGATTTTTGCTCCACTTGATTTTATTGGTTTGTTAAATTCGTTACTGGTTTGTAATATGTCAGCTTCATTTCTCTCTCTTCAGTTACTGTGGCATCAAAAGGTTCCCCTCTCCTACCACTAAATCATTAACGTTCTCCTAAAAACTCCAATGTACGATCTCTACCCCAAAATTAATGGCTAATGACAGATAATAGGAAAGAGTAGCTAGTTAGCAATCCTTCTAAATGTAGCTTGGAACACTGACTGCTGAGCCAAGCCACGCGTCCTGAAGCTATAGAGATACAGATTTCTTTGCCTCTAACAGCTGGTGAGCACTGAGCAAGACAACTACTGAAGGGATCTTCTTCTTCTGAAAGATTTCTTGCTTGTTATGCTGACAGAAAGAAGTTGTCAGAAAAGTCTGCAGAATCATAGAATGGTTTGGGTTGGAAGAACCTCAAAGATGTTCCAGTTCCAGCCCTCTGCTGATGCCTTGGGAAGGCTGACCTGGAACAGAGACTAGACAGAGCTAAGAGAATAAAGTAGGTATTTATTAAAAGGTCTTTAAAGATTCACCTTGGGCAGTACAGGAGCCTGACCAGGGCCACATCCAAGGCAGACCCAAAATGATCACAAAATGGATGACCAGTCACGAGGTCTCACATTTTTACAAGTTTTGGTCCATTTGCATATTGGGGTTAATTGTCCAATTACAGCATCAGAATATGAAGTCCCATCCTTCTTCTTTTCTCTCCCATTGTTTATCCTTTTGGGTCTGAAAACTTGTACTCATTGTCCTTGGTCTCCATCTGGAAAAGGATTTGTTTTGTCTACCTACTCTGTGAAGAGAACTTACTAACACTTAATGTGAGGCTCAAAACTACATACCTAGGCAGCACAGAATCTGAAAAACATGAAAGCTAAAATTTAAGGCATCACTGCCATAAACATGTATGCCACCCACTAGAGCAGGGTGCTCAAAGCCCCATCCTGCCTGGCCTTGAATGCTGCCAGGGATGGGACATCCACAACTTCTCTGGGCAACATGTCCAGTGTCACCAGTATCAAAGGCTTTGCGCAACTCCAAGTGCATGTCATGTGGTTTAGTAACTTAAATAACTGTAATAGGGAATAAAATCCTGGATTTCTCCTGATTTTGGTCTTTTGTGATGATCTAGGCTGGCTCTGAAGTTGAAGGTGGCACTGGGCTGACTCTCTCAGTGAGTGTCAGATCTAGCAGGATCCTGCCTGGCGCTGCAGAGAATATCAGAAGTGATGAGTTAATTTGGTGAGGCCCTTTCTGCTCAGCCAGCAGCCAAAGCAAAAAAACCATTAGGAGAGATGAACAGCAGAGGCAGATTGTACTGCCTGAGTTAAAGGAACAGCTTCAGCTAGTGTGCCTCTAACACGGACTACACCACTCCCAACCCAAACTACAAATTGGCCTAAGCAGAGCAGAAACTGAGAAAAAATGGGGTACAAGACACTTCTACGTTGCATGTTCACCCTAATTGCAGGGGAGACAAGCCCATAGGCCTTTCTTGCTTGTTAGGCTTTTAATTTATCATTTTTCACCAAAGGCTCCTCCTACCTGTCAGGTCCTCACTAGTGTTCATACAAAGAATTATTTTAGCCTTGTCTGACAAGGTATCCTCAAATATGAGGATAGATATTTTTCTGCTGCAGGGATGCTTCAGACTAACTTGTGTGTATTTACTTGTTTGAAGAAAGGAGGGACCCGATCTTAGCTGACACAAGTTGGCCATTTCCAAAAGTGAGACAGAAATTTTGGAAACTTCCTCTAAAATTTTGTCATGTTAGTGCTTGTGGACCAGCTTAGTCCATTTCACAGTGTGAGAAAGGCTTTTTAATGCCTAACCTGCACAGGAGTAGAGAAAAGTCACTAGGTTTTTCCTAGCATGCTGACCTGGAGAGCCACACCACCTGCATGGAACATACTAGCAATGGTGTCACATAAGGCTTTCATCTAGAAGGTGACTTTGTGCTCTTCAGCATGACTTCACTTCTTGGCTAACTCTCCAGTTTTGCTTTGCTCTTTGATTAATGCTAAGCCATAATGACTGGTGTCTGGGTTTTTCCTCTTACAGTCTTGCTTTTGCTGACTAAATGTCCAGAAGAAATGTTTCCTTCTTATTTCACCTTACTGCATTATACTTAGCCAGGTGTCCTGGTTTCAGCTGGGATAGAGTTAACTTTTTTTTCCTAGTAGCTGGTACAGAGCTGTGTTTTGGATTTAGCATGAGAATAACGTTGATAGAACACTGATGATTTGGTTGCTGCTTAGCAGTGCTTACCCCAAGTCAAGGACTTTTCAGCTTTCCATGGTTTGCCAGTGAGGAGGTGCACAAGAAGTTGGGAGGGAGCATAGCTTGGACAGCTGAACCAAATTTCCAAAGGGATATTCCATACCGTAGGACATTATGCCCAGTATATAAAGTGGGGGATTACTGGGAAGGGCTGATCATTGCTGGGGGACAGGGTCTGGCATCAGTCAGCGTGTGGTGAGCAACAGTATCATGCATCAATTGTGTTTCTTGGGTTTTATTCCTCTCTCTTTTTGCTACTTCTGTTTTCATGACATTATGATGATGAGGAGGAGGAGGATTTTTTTTTTTTTTTTCATTTATTAAACTGGATTCTTATCTCAACTCACAGGTTTTATCCCTTTTCGAAAAAATTCTCTTCCCCATCCTATTGGGGAAAGGGCAGGGGTGAGGAATGACAGAGCAGCTCCCTGGTTCTTAGTTGCCAGCTGGGGCTAAACTATTTAAAGTCCAATGTCAGCTCAATACCTTTCCTAGAAGCCACAGAAGTCCCACTCAAGAGGGAACGGGTGGGTAAAGGTCTACTGATAGCCCATTCTATAGAGTTGTAGACAGAGCATCTCACAGTGAGATGCCTTTGTAGTCTTTGTGCAATGTGGGTAAGTTACTCCTCTGCCTGCCTAGGTAATGGCAGCTTTTAAGTAATACAGACCTCTTGAGGGAGGCAGAAGTTTGTTGCTCTTATTTTAGCACAAATTTGCAATGTAAGTATGTTTTGTTTAGTGTAAAGTTTAATTATTTTTTTTTTTTTTTTAAGAAAAGAGATCGACACACTTCACACCATCAAGACTATATCTGAATTTTGTGGTGCTGAGGTTTTGTGGCACTGAAGTGTATTATCTGAATGTTGAAGATAAAAACCTGATGAAAAGGGCAGCCTGTAGTGTAGGAAGAACACAGAAATGGAGAGTAAGATTTGGAAAGTTACACAATAAAGGACTTTAATTTTAAAATCTCAGCCGACCTCATAGAGTGATACCATACTACACTGCTTAAAAATAGTCTGTACTGAACAGGAGAGAAAATTCGATGCAAAATCCATTGTCAGTAAAGGGTTACCTTTAAAACTGTATTTTAAACTTGATTTCTGAGATAATTGCAAAACTAAAAGTATCTATTTTTAATATCATTCCTCATACCAAAGAAATCCCTAAAGAATGGGAAGTAGTACCTGTTTGTAGGCAAAATTGGTGCTTATTGCAGTTGTGCTGCATGCAAAAACTGCTACATAAAGCTTGCTCAAGTCTCAGAAATTGATAGCTATTTGCAATGCAGTGGCCTCTGAAGGTCTCCGAAGAGACACACAGTATTACAGCAGAATTACCAAAGTGTCCTCAAATTTCTCGGTATGAGAGAGAGAAAAAAATTAGATTATTCTCCACTATGTCTGACTTACAACATATCAGACAATAGTACGTGATTTTTATTATGAAGTGTTGATTGTGAGCCAATCAAGCTGTATTATGCTGTAGTGGGCACCGGCATGTAAAATAAATTGCAGAAAAGATTCAGGATAAAGGAATGCAAACAGACATGCAAAAGCAAAGGAGATAGAACAGCAGGGCACAGAGAAACAAGATATGTACAGCAACAATTTCCAGGAATCTCTTGGTCTTACAGAGTTTGTAAGAGAGAACGTCTTGCCACCTATGTGGCCTGAGCCAGTGCGTGTCTCTGGGTCACACTGAAGGCTGTGGGGTTAAAAATCAGGCACTAGATGATCCTGTTTTTTCTACTAAGATGTAATTTTGTCAGTCAAAAGAAAACCAACCTAACCTATTTTCCTGGGCACCTGCTGTTTTCATGGCCAGTGGCATCCTGACTTGTATCAGAAGCAGTGTGGCCAGTAGGACCAGGGAAGTGATTCTTCCCCTGTACCCAGCACTCAAATCCTGTGCTCCGTTTTGGGCCCTTCCCTGCAAGAAAGACATTCAGGTGCTGGAGTGTGTCCAGGGAAAGGCAACAAAGATGCTGAAGGGATGGGGGAACATGTCTGATGAGAGGTGGCTGAGGGAATTTGGGTTGTTCAGCCTGGAGAAAAGGAAGAGCAGGGGGACCTTATTGCTCCATAATTACCTGAAAGAAGGTTGTGGTCAGGTGGGGGTCAGTCTCTTCTCCCATACCTCAAGTGAAAGGATGAGAGGAAGCGGCCTCAAGTTGTGGCAGAGGAGGCTCAGATTAAATATTAGGGAAAAATTCTTCACAGAAGGGTTTGTCAAGCATTGGCACAGGCTGCCCAAGGAAGAGGTTGAGTCATCATCTCTGGAGATGTTTAAAAGGCATGTAGATGTGGCACCAAGACACATGGTATAGTGACATGGACTTGGCAGAACTGGGTTAATGGTTGGACTTGATGACCTTAGAGATGTCTTCCAAACTCAACAGTTCTATTATTCCACTGCACCAGGATTCATGTTGGAGGCAAATGTAAGGTGGAATGATGCCCAGCCACCTCCCAGGAGCTACTGCATGCCAGCTAAGACAATAGAACAGTGAGCACCTCTGTTCCTCATTCACTGCACCTAGTTGCTAAAAATATGTGAACAAGCTGAAATCAGCAGTGGTTTGGGTTTTTAAATCACAATGATCAAAAGGCAGAACCTTAATTTTCATGTGTTATACAACAGAGGCACTGGGCTGAGACCCACAGAGATCATTAGGAGTGACCAACTTGGGGGTCAGGGTATGAGAAGAACATCCCAAGGTATTGTAGCTAGGTTGGAAACCAACCCCCCCCCAGGGCAGGAATACACAGACACACACATTTATTCTCCTTGCATGCTGTATGGATGTGCTGACTTTGTCAATGAGCTCTGCTCAGCAAGCCCATGCCCAGGGAAAGCAAGCAGACACAGCACAGGTTACCTGGCTGAGTGGCAAGTGCTCTGCTGCTCCTGAAAGTGCCCTGCAGTCCTCCAACAACTTATGTTCATTTTGTTCATTTACTCTGTATTAGGCTATTAAAGCAGTGCTGCTGCCTGTAAGCAGCTGTGTATTACCACACAGATAACCTCTGACTGCAGCTGGCATAGCAACAGAGCAGTCAGCAGGATACAGCTACAGCTGCAACAGACTGGAGAGGCAGGCAAGAGGGAGCTGTGCTGAAGTCTTGGTTTCTTCTCCATTAGGTGCTCTAGGCAGTCACAACACTCACAGCAAATCTGGCTCTGCTACTTGCCCTATATTTCTCCAAAACCACAAGCCAGAATTGTAAAGGCAGCATTTGGGAAACAATTTGTGTTCATGTGAGATTAAAAGAAGCAGTAGTTTGTGCATTCCTGAATGCCAGTGGCAGAGGAAAGGGTGCATGTATGCTCTGAACTGACTGTTTCTTTTTCTTACAGGAACATGTATTAATAATTCCCTACTTGGGAAAACAAAGGAGCAAACTCTCCCAAACTGCAAAGCACAGCAGTTCTACAAGAACACTGTCTTCACAGATGGTCCTTGAACAACCCCTGGATATATGCCTGAGAGAGGGAGTTCTGGCAGTATCTGAGGATGGTGGAAACCTCACAAAACATGCACTGTGCCCCCTTGGTTGTGATGTGCAAAGTCTCATGGGGCTTCAGACCCTTATAGCAGTGGGGTGGTCACAAATATTCTCAGTGTGAGGCTACTTATCTGGGGAGCTATTCTGTCTCTTAGCAGCAACTGAAAGTCTGCTTCTGCATTCAGCTCCAAAGTGAGATTAGCAATCTGATATGTATTGTAGCAAGATGCTTTAGCACAGACTCCTCTTTTCTGTCTTCTGAAGGGAAGAGCTGAGTGGAGTTTGTTGCTGCCTCTCTTAAGAGAAGGACTCAATGTCAAAGTAACAAAGCTGAAGGTAATCCTTGGCTCAGAAAAATGTGCCAGGAACTAACAGCCAAGTGCTCCCTATGCATGAAGGAGGTAGGACCGTGTTCCTTCCAGCTACAAGCCCAAATGATTTTCATTTAATGATTCTAGGTGGACCTTAAAACAAGGACAGTTTTGGAGGTAAAATCATCATACAGTTGCTATTATGAAGACAGGCAAATCTTTAGCTGAATTATTTTATCCTCCACAGAACATATCAATTTCTTGCAGCACAATACCTCCATCAGGGAAGAGGACTCAGGGCAGCTCAGCTTAACCAGGCTGTATTTGCCCTGGAATCAACAGAGTGGTGGTAGCTCATCTCCAGCTGCCATGGTGGAAGCAGAGCTCTGCACATTTATCTTCTACATATGCCTGACCCTCCTTCAGAGTCAGGTTTCTTTATATTACTGCAATTTGCTTGCAGAGAGCTTAAATTTCACTTTTAAGGTAGTACTGAGCTGCCAGAGAGGCCCCAGAGATTGGCAGCAACAGGACCAAAAGCTAAATGTGACCTTTGCAGAACCTAATTTATGAGAACCTCTCTGCCTCTGAGGAGAGACTTGTATGCCTATTCTTCCTATCCTGTTGAGTTACTAGGACTAGTTACTAGCCTGACTGGGGTGCTGGATGTCACCTGCAATCAGCCAAATTTGCATCCTGCTGCAGCAGTGAGGCAATGCCTTAGGCATTTATAAGGGGCTACAGGACAGAAGCTTCACCTGCCATCTAGAACATTATCATGGGTGAAGATGGCACCTTATATCCATGTCTTGTTAAAGAAAACCCAGACAGAGTAGGAATTTCTCACCAGTAGGGTTTTTCTTGGTTTGGTATGTTTGTTTGTTTTTGCAGCTTCTGCACAAAATCCAGTCGCAATCTTGAGAGTCCTCATGAATCAAAGACACCTTCTCAGCTGAATGCCCCATTGACACTACAGGCATTTGCATCCTCCCTGTTCTGATTAAATTCTTTTCCAGCAAGGTGTCACAGCTTCCACAGGGAGATGCAGCCTGCTGACTTCTTGTTGGAAGCTGAATCCCCAAAAGCAGTTGTCCCACTGCTAAGAAAACATTGTACCTTGAAAGGGTCTAGGGACATGGAAACTGAGAATGCAACAGCTGCCATCACTGTTCTGAATGTCAACAGCTGTGCCCTGTCCCATCAGTCCAGCAGGCTCACGCAATGATTACTGGAGGCAGCTCACCCCTTTCCATGGACAGAGCATCCTCATCTCCTGTATGTGCTAAGTTATAGCAGAAACAAAGTGCACAATCACTTAGCCCAGCTGGGAAAGGAGCACCTTATTGCACGTGACAATGCCCAGAGCATGTGCAGGTTTTCAGTCAGACACAGTGGACCCAGGCACCTTCAAGGCAGTGACAGTCAAGCTGTGAGAGATACCCCTTTGGCTGTTCCTGGAATTTTGCTGAAGCCTCAGTCCATTTTCATTTGTTGGATAAACTGCAAACACAGTCCCACTGAATGAACTGCAAACCCAGTCCCTGCTCCATTTCAGATAAGCACGTATCAAAGCACTGTCTTGAAAGTAGTCGGAATTTTATGTGAAATATCTTCACAAAACACGAGTGAGTGGCAAACTGCATGCCTGTGTACCAAAGCAATGGAAGTGCCCTGTAGGCATAGTTTAAAAAGATCTACACCACACCCCTCCCCACCAAGTAATTGCTAAATGTACATAATCAGGTATTCTTCATTTTCTGTTACAAGATTTCCCTGGTTTAATTTTATCTTTGCTGTTGAAACCTATTAAAAAAAATGATGGAGCAAGCAACTAGAACTTATAGGTGTAATGCTCAGTTGTTTCCATAACCACAAGAAAATAAAGTCAGATGGTCCATGTAATTGAAAAATGAAGAAAATCTGACCACCATCTCAAGCAGTGTTTGCTTAATGAATATAAGACAGTGTTGATAACAATATTTCTTGTTGGTGGTACTTTATCATGTTATACCAGCTCTAATTCTGGTTTGTGTTTTTAAATATACTTTTAAGGAAGAAAAGTAAATCTCACTGCTCTTAATGAGTATATTCTTCACTCATAGGTAGAAGGAAGGGGAAGGAAATAGCTTTGGGAAAAAGAAAAAAATAAACATCTTTTATTAGAATAGGAAGAGGATAAGGAAGTCTTTCATGGAATGATACGTTTGGACCTTCCATGTAGTTTTCCACCAGTCACACAGATCTCTGTGTAATCAGTCTCACAAGAAAAGTGCTTCCATCTTGAAATCCAGTTTCAAATGCTTATTAGTGAGAGCACATTCAGAGACTGTTGCTTTTCAAAAGGCACTCTTACTGATATTTTCACAATTGTATCATCTTTTGGTAATATTCCTGTAGACCAAGGGCTCTCATATGAATGCAGATGTCCGAGGACATTTACATAAAGTATGCATGTAAGCATAAGCTTCTAATTTATGCCTTTGGGTTGATATAAGTGAGAAACTGAAGCAAAAATCTTTGCTAGAATTTCTTAATAAGGTTCAGAGGGATTTTACTTATAAATGGTATTGTGAATGCAAAACAAAAAACCCAAAAGTTGTTCTTTTTGAGGAGCTTCTTTGTCATTGGTATGAACTTTACCACGGGGGGTAGATATGCAGAAGTGGAAAATTCATAGTACATTGCCCTCTCTGCTGGAACTATTGTTTTTCATTATATAAATAACTGAAATGAACTGTTGAAAGATTGGGTGAGTAGAGAAGGATATCTTTTTCTTTTAATGTAATCCTTTTTCCTCTAGTGCCTGTTACACCTCAAAACTGTGTAGGTTAAAATCCTTTCTGAATCCTTTCCCAGAAACATCAATGAGAATTTGCTTTTAAGTGCCTTGGCCACCCTAGCTGTGGAATAAAGCAGAAGTTTGCTGCAATTCATATGCTCTAACATCTTATGCTAATTAATCCCAACCCCAAACAAAGCTAAGGAGAGAGAGAGGGGGAGAAGCAATGAGATAATAAAACTAATGCTTATGCAATTAGGAAAGAATATTCCTCGGTGGTTAGCAGGGTGAGCATACAGCTCATTTTTATCTCCTCTGTATGTCCCTTTTTGCTTCTCTGTTTTATCTATCTTCTCCTTTCTTCTAGTAATCCTGGATGGAGGAGCAAAGCACAAGGTAAACCCTATGCTCCTAGGAGGATACTTCATTATGCCGTGGAATGGAAGGATACATGCCTATCCCTTAGCCAGAAAGTTGTTTTGATACAAACAAATGTGTGAATGATCAAACCCAACCATATCCATGAGTCTTCCCTGGGAAGGAATCATGAAATGCCTGTATTTACTGTTTTTTCTCTTCTACAGACCCAAGTGACTCTGAAGGTGAAATCACAAAAGTTCGTACTGGAGTAGACAGCACAAGCCCAGGAGATCAAACTAATGTTCCCATACCCCAGGAAGACTAAACACCCTGTCTTCATGGTAATCCCATCCTGATCTCCTTCCTTCCTCCACCCTTTATGTAGGGATTTAAGGGTGTTTAGGTAGCTTATGAACACCCAGGCAATAAAATATAACTGTAAAAGCTTTCTACACTGAGATTGTTATAGTTCTTTCTTATTGCAAACCTATCCAAGGCACCATATCTTGTGCAATATATCTCACCTGGTTAAAAACCTGTGTGACACCCTGTGTGAATGAAGGGCCACTTGTCTTAAGGATGTAGGAAACCTGGATACCAGAATTTTAAATAAATCATAGCAGAAGTCTGTAGCAATTTGAATTCTGAGTATTTCCTTTTGAATCAGACAAACCAAGAAAGAAATCTACTCAGGCTTTCTTGATGCTGTGTAGCCAGAATACACTCTAGCTGGAAAGTCCCTACCCTAAAAACCCCGATGCAGACCCAGTGTGAGTGTGGTGCATGGAGTATGGGGTCCCAACCACACCTACTGGCACTGTAGCAGACCACTTAAAACCCAGTTGGAG
>VZSR01001854.1:7623641-7667121 GCA_013398615.1 Brachypodius melanocephalos
GGAGCCTCTCACTGGTTTTCCTTTGCTCAAACCAGGACAATGTGCCACCTCCATCACAGCAGATGGAAACAAGAACTAATGCTGAATTGAAGAAGCAAGCGGACAGAAGAGATTGTTGCTGTGCAATTTTTGGGAACACAGACCACCTTGTTTCTCCTATCTTGCAAGTGACAGACAAGACATTTTCAAATATAATCGACTTCAAATGTCAGGTGTCATCGAGGGTGAGACTGTGAATGCAAATGGACTGTTTTGATAAGTGCAATCTAAATACCAAAACCAAATTACAGCTTCCCTGTCATGGCAGCTCTGCTGTGTGAGGCGAAAGCAGCACACAATCCTGGGATGGGAGCAGAGGATGTGCATTTTCTCACTGCACTTGGGGCACAGGCACCCCTTGAGACCTGAGGTGGTTACCAAGAAATGAGGGAAAGCTGTGATAAAAGTGCATGGCAGTTGAACTGGAAAAAAACAAAACCCCAAGCAACTTCCTGATATTCTCTTTAATTACTGCTTCTGTCTTCTATCTGAAGGACAAATAGGTGGTCTCAAGTCCTATAAGAGGAGATCTGCTAGAGAAGAAAGCTATCTAGTCCTTCACATCTGTCCTGGTTTAGGGCAAATTTGGCAGGAAACTTCCAAAGGGTCTCTCTAGAAAGTAGATTCAAACGGCCCCTCCTACTACTGGTTGAGGAAAAGATTTCCTTGTAGAAAAGTGGAAAAACAAGTGTTTATTTAACAAGCAAAGTATTCACAAGCATAAAAATTGGGTAATATTAAACAATAACACCTCTCACTGTTCTGAAGAGATGGCAGATTCAGGAAGTCCTTGCCATGGGGTGTAGCTTGGCTTGCTCAGTCCCTCCTGCGCTGGAAAATGCTGTCCTGGGCCCTGGTGGGCCACAGGCACGAGCTCTGGGTGTTTTCTGGGTTTTTCAGCCCAGAGCAGGGCTGATCGGTTCCAAGAAAAAGGAAAGTTCCACAGTCCAAGGAACTTCTCTGCCTCAGCTAGCCAAAAACTAACTAAAAGCAAAGAAGAGCTCTGTCCCCTCTGTCTCTGCTGCAGACAACACCATCCGTGAGAAGAACGCAGGGGAGCAAGTGCAGTTTCTGAACACAAACTGTGTGCTTCTTTTCCCAGTCTTAGAACCAGTCTTAAAGGTGAAGAACTTCATATCCAGCATAAACAGAAGAGACAATTGGGAATACAAGTATCATAAAATCACCCTAGGGCAACAAGCTGTTTATTCTTTTGTACCTGCCTATTTCTTTTGGACATCACTGAATTACTCGAGTTGTGATCTGGAGACCTGCCTTCTCCTCTACTACCAACCTGAAATTACTAGTACTTTATTTTTCTTTAGAAGGACAATCTTTCATGAGCACTGAGATGAAGATTTTTAAATTACTCAACCACCCTATGCAAATAATAACTAATTTTTGCAATGCCCTGGTGAGGCAGGTAATTATATGTTATCCTTTCTAACAGGCAGAAATATTAAATTTGAATTGGCCCCAGACCAGAGGAGATTTTTGAACTCAGTTTTCCTAGGCTGAGCTGAAATTTTGAGAAAAGCTTTAGTTTGGTCGGATGCAGGTTTTCTTTTTCCATTTTTGTCTGATCAAGAAACCAGGCTTGGAAGAATATCCCTTGACTGAGTTGCCAGAATACGTTCATAAATGATTCACTTGAACCTTTTGCAGTCAAAAATGACACTGAGAGTACCATGGAAATAAATTTTTGAGGGTAGATGAGTCACCCAGGTTTCATTGTAAGTAATGATAAAAGCTGATTCTGTTACTCACATGAGTTTTATCATCATTACCTAAAATGCTTTTGCTTTATAGTGATCTGGCTGGATTGCTCCAGCTACCTTTCCAGTTTAGGGTCTTGTCATAGCTTGGGAAGTGTGGTTTGGTTGTGCTAGAACTGTGTAAACCTGAAGCAAACAGCGCCCATGTTAGGTGTAATCAGTAACCCAAAACTGGCTTGTGGTCTGAAACAGGTTTTGTATCTCTTCCAGAATCTGCCACCTACAACAGCTCAATTATCCTAGGAATGACTCACAGTTCTTGTGGCAGTGAGCTCCTGTCCTAATTAAGGGAACAACCACCTGAGCTCCTTCCTTGCACAGCTTTCCTGTTCCCCTTTTATCTTCCCTCTGCCATTCCGTAACTTAATTCACTGTGACCTGTCCCCAGCTGTTTGTGCCCATGCTTACCTTCCCCAGTCATCACATTTACATGCTCAACATCACTCTGAACCCGTTCAGCATGATTTTAGATGACCAGAAGGATGCACAGAGCCCCAGGGGCAGCAACACGGGGCTTACAGGGCAGCAGCACTATGAAAAAGGCACCATTTCTTGTCCATAATGACAACTTGCTCAGCTGCTGATCTTTAGGCCACAGGTGTCCTCTCACTGGAGATGTCAGATTGTACTTGCTGGTGAAGGCCATCAACCATGCTGTTTGATCTCTGAGTACCCTGGGAGAGCCACAGTGCTCATCCCTGAGCACATCCCGCTCTGACATCCAATTACTACTACCACCATCCTCTTTAGCTTCAAAATAAAGCCATGAGGAGATCTGGAAACGAATGTAACTTGTCCTGCACAGCACAATATCTGCATCCTGTAAAGTACTCCTAGCCCCATCCTCACAAGAATTCCAGCACTATAGACTCTCAAATATTTCTGAAAAAAAAAATTACATTTCTTGATGGAAATTACAATTTTTACATGTTTCGAATGTGTATTTTTTTAAAAAACAGTATTTTCTAATGAAGTGATGTACAGACTGACAGCAAATCATTGCCTCAAACACTCTGTAAGAGATGTATCTATCCTGATTTTTAGAGAAGAATATGAGGAACAGCAGGATAAAGCTGTTTGATGAAAATCACTCAAGTCTGCTATGACAAATGAGAACTTAAACGAGAACAGTGATATCCTGATTTTCTGATATGCTATTCATTAAGTCACTCCGTAGTCATGCTATAGTGCTGTTTTCTTATTTTAAGTACAGTGTTTAGAAAGCAAAAATTAACTTCTCTATTTATGCATGTACAAGTAGGCACGACATGTATCTCCTCAGACTTTAGTTCCATGTTAATACATGGAGAAAACTTCCACCACCTGTTATCTGATCAGGCATTAAACTGATTTTTGCTACAATACAGGGTAGGATTTGTGTTCACAGACAGTGTACAGTTAGACATGCTCTTGGTTTAGCATCTTTCATCCTAGATCTCTAAGATGGAGGATGAAGACTTCCACTCCAGTATAGCAAGGGTTTTCCCCCTATTCTAAAAATGCAAACACAAATACCATTTCAGATGAGTCTTATAAAACAGATCTAAACCGTTCTCTTTTCCTGTTGTTTTCATTTGCCATTGTCAAAATGGGATCCAAGATCTGTTTGTGATGCAACTACCAACAAGCCAATGGAGTTAAATATTAATTTTCATATTCAACAGATAACATGCATCATTATAATAATTCAGGGCTTCAGAAGTATATTGAAGAAAGAACTCATTTATCTGGTTTTGCTGCATCCACCTCAACACAAATGCTGATTTAATAAACACTCTTTGCTCCTGCTGGCTGGATTCATTGTTCACCGCAGGTGCTATTTACCTCTGAAATGCATGATGACTACCAATCAGGCTCAGGGAGAGGCACATTTTTCAATAATTAATTGGTGTCTGAACATGTCAGCAGCTCATGCCATACCAAAGTCTGGTGATGTTAACACTGAAAACAAAGGTTCAGTTCATAAGTTCAGAGACTTAGCTAAGACAAGCAGGAGCACATCAACCAAATGCATTGCTGCCATGTTAGACAAGGGATCATTACCTCTTGGGAGGCGTTTGTCCCTGTACTGCAGGTTCTTTCCATTGCTGTATTTACTCATTTTGTTTTCAAATGCATTCTCTCATGTGTGCTGTTAACACCTGGGCATCTCTGTGAGTGCACTTTCTAGGAGAGCTCTCTCTGGACGTATGTCCCAGGGCCACATGTGATTCTGGGAGCATCAGATGTGGGAAAGGATTACAGAGCCCTCATTCTTATTGTCAGCAGCTTTTATCCTGGCCAGAGGATAAATGGAAAGCAGTACAAAAAATTGCTGAGAGTAATGAGGAGCAACAAAAAGTGAGATATCTGAAGTACTATAGAAGAGACAGAAATCCCATTTCAAGCAGATTTATAAAAGATAGTTATGCTGTTCAGGTTTGATAGGTCCAGGCTTGTGCAGGGGTACATCAGCAGGATGTGGTATTCTTGTGGCTTTAGCCATTTACACAGATCTAACCTGGATTGGGCCAGAAAAGCTGTGGAGCTTTGCTTTTTGTTTAAAATTTGGGAGCCTCAAATTTCCATTCTGAACAGAGTGAGAAGAAAATCACCTTGCTTAGAAAAGAGAACATAGACAAGAGAGTGCAAACAATAACCCAGAAATTACTCTGTGGACAGAAATCAGCCGAATGTGATGGTCACAGGAGTAAGTCTGCCTGTGTTTACCATCATTCAAGCAGCTTCTTGGGCAAAGAAGTTTATGGAGAAATAGCTTTACCTCCCAAATCAAACTACCATGTTTTATATATTTAGCCAAATAATTACCAGCCTAAAAGGAGAAGAATTTCAGTTTGTGCCTCATGCATCTCAGGAGAATGCTTTAATCATTAAGTACTGGTTGGTGTGAATCTCAGTCACTTTCACCTCCTAGAATCAATCCTGGGCTTAGTAAGCCTTCTGGATCAATACAGCAAGTTAATTGAACCTGTTCATGGAAAAGTTCTGTTTCACCTTACCAACATTTTCTCTTGGGAAGGACAAAATAGCTCCATATCAGTATTACTTCATACATTGTGCATGAAAATGCCATCTATTTTAGCAGCCTATTTTAGTAGAGATATTTGGGTAGACCACAGCACTTTTTTCCAATTACTTTTTCTGATTTTGCTTAGATGCTATACACAAGGGGTGGCTGAGAAAATCTTTTTGCTATCTTTCTCCTCTAGAGAGATTTGTTTTTTCCAACTCTGAACTACTGCTGAATTCAGATGAGCATCAAAGCCTAGAAAACACTGAAATTCTGTCCCTACAAGAGACAGATCATCTACTAAAAAACCCCAGCCTGAAATATCTTCAAATCTCCCAAAATAACTATATAGTGTCCTGATGAATGCACCTGACTTAGCATGGAATTAGAAAATGACAAGCAGGAACAGACAGTGTCATCACTCTGCCATGAGTGACCCTACTGTGTTATGAGCTCTGTTTTAGAGTGGTTTTGTCACATCCACCAAACAACACACAGGATGCTTTCTAAAACAAAAACAAAAGTAAGAATGACCTAAATGTGATGGTGGTCATGAGGTGGCATTCATCAATAATAAGTAGGATGCCCAAAAAGATGACTTCCACATCCCACCACAAATCCAAAATTTTCCCTTCTATTCATGATTTTAATTATGATGCCCAGAAGGCAGCTCCATCATCTAAAATAAGAGACTTGGGGATAATGGGGATAATAGCTAGTGGGTGTGGGTTATAAGAAACATGAGAAAGAGAGGAAAATAACTGAAAAATAGTAGAACTTTTTGAATAGTCAAAGTTCAAGTAGCCCTGGAAGAATAGTAAAAGTAAGAAGGAACTGCAGAAATACAGAGATGTAGGCTTTGGAGTAAGCTCTAAAATTCTCTTTGTCTAAAGCAGATAAATACTTGAAGACAGTATTTCACAATATCTTTGCAGCTCTTGGTCTCAAATCTCAGGAGTAGAAGGAAGACATTTATTCACATATAAAATGGATACAGCTGAAGGGAATGTAGTAAATAAGGAACAGCCACTCAGCCATGTGGAGAGATTGCTGGTCAGGCACCAAAATAAGTTAAAACAGACTATTCACCACCTATGCAAAAATAGAAGTTAGGATTGTTTCTTACACAGAAGTCAAGGCTCAGATATTTCAACTCTGCAGCTGTGGCAAATGATGCAGAATTAGAATGTGTTTGTAGAAAAACTATTAACAATTACCAACCATGTCAAAGCTTTCTCTCTCCCCTTCTCTTTCATAAATTGTTCTTAATTAGACTACATTTCAAATGTGGTTGGTATTTAATAAGAATCTTCAAAAGAAAACAGAGCTGAATTGACAAAGATTGTAAAAATGCCTAATTTCTTTGGGTTTAATCCTTTCTGCCAAATAACCTGATGTTTTCTCAAATTTCATGACTTATTTTAGAAAAGTTAATTGTCTGAGAATGAGTATCTGCAGACAAACAAGAAGACAAAGTTTGGTATAAAGGCACCCATGCCCAGTCAAGCTTTCATTCTCAGCCCCTCAGAGAGGGTACATTAGTGCAGGAAAATAAAAATCCTATGGTAGCCAGAATCCATTACAGAGCTGTAAGTATTCATCACGTGTCCCTTTATGCACACTTTCCCAATAATGCAAGTGCAGAGCTGCCTTCTAACCTCGTATTTGCTATGGAAAAGATGATGTTTACAGTGCTCTTGCTGCCCATATAAGAATTACTTAAATTTCTTCAAGCATGTGTGGATTGGAACTTTACTGTATAAGCTCACAGAACAGTGAAGAGAAGCCATTTCCCCTGGAGACACTTTGATCAAAGGAAGCCCATGAGAGATAATGCTGAGGGTCACGGAAGAGGGACAGATTCTGTCACAGGAATACACCCTAAGGCAAGTGGATTTACAAGAATCAAAAGGAGAGGAGAAGTGGAAAAAAGATAAGGTACGTGACAGGAGTTAATTTTAACTGCCAATATAAGAAGTGGCAGGAAAGAGCAGGACATCTGTGAGAAGCCAGAAAAGCCTGGAACAAACATGGTGAACTGGCAAGGTAGAGAAGAAGACAAGCACAAAAAGTTAATTGGATGCTTTGAAGTTATATTGAATATTAGATAGAGAAAAGGAAACTAGCTTGTGAGCCTAAAATTACCCACAAAGTGAAACAGAAACATCAGTGATGGGAAAGAAATCCCTGATGCAGCTCAAATATCCGAGGAATAAAGGAGGGAAGTCAGTAGAAAAGGCTGCAAGTTCCAAAAATGCATGTTCACCCATGTTTCTTCAGGTATATGGGGTTTTTTCCCCCTTTCTAAGAAATCTAGATGAGGAGGGCTGTTACTACTTCATAGTTCAATGCATCTAGACTCCACCTGGCTTGGCCAAAGATGCCAGGATCCTCCAGGTTCCTGACATTGCTGAGAGCCCCATTGGTAGCACCACATGGGAAGTTGATGTTTGCACCCCTGCTAGCAAAACCTTGTCACATAAACCCACCAGTGACTTGCATGGCTACTGAGCACCACTGCAGCTGATGAAACACTTCCAGAAAACCACAACTGGAGCCCAGCAAGCAGCAGCTCCACAGCACTTGTGTTGTATTAGGTCCTAAGAGCAGTCAAGGTGGAAACTGGGACTACTTTGATCACAAGCAAAGGAGAAGAAAAGGAGGAAGCAGGTATTGCCTCATCTGTATTTGCAGCACTCCCACATTACTGCTCATATAACAATTGGGGTAAAACCCAAAAGCATCACAGAGTGCATGTGTCTCACTGTCTGCCCCAAGTGGTGGGGCACAGTAATTAGGATTATTTGTGGAACTCAAGATTTTGACTTGTTAACTTGGCTTGCAGGGGCAGACAGTTGAGTGCAAGAGAAATTATGATGGCAAAATACAGGAAGGGAAAAATACGCATTAGTCATAAAGTAAGACAAGTTATGTCCCTCATCTTGATGCTTTTCTTTGCTTTCTTACATATCTATGTGTATACATAGATATATAAGTAACCTCTGACACGCTCAGTTATAATTCAGCAATTTGTCAGAAAGTTTCTTCTCTGGTACTTTGCATGTTTTATTCCCAAGACAAGAGAAAAGAGGTGGAAACAAAACTGTTCTCAATACAAATCTGATCAGCCCCTTCAGTTTCTTTGTTATGATAATTGGTAATTACAGGGGGGGGGGAAATCTTCATTTAACATGAAGATTGCTTCAAATGCCTTCCCTACACATGATCTGTCACATCCCACCTATGGATGACATCTGTACTGAAGGTTAGACCAGGTCACACAAACTCTCTGAGCAGCTACTGCTCCCTCTTGCCTCATTCCCCAGCACCTAGGGAAGCAACTAGGGCAGTACCAAGACCTGGATATTTGAAATGGGCTCCAACATGAGGTGGCTCTTTGAGATATTACATTTCCCTCCCTGCTTAGCTCAGTGGATGGAAGTTTACATGGTGTAAATTTTGGCTTTGGGCCAAAATCGGAAGCTTAAAAAGGATTAACCTCATTCTGAGAAGAGTCACTGCCTAGTCATCCTCTGGTTGGGCCAGACAGATCCTTGCTCCCTGAGGATGACTGTGGCTACAGGCATCTGGTGCTGGGTCACTGCACACCTACCCTCATGAACTGAACCTTTCCAGCAAAAACCTACCCAGCTTCGTGTCCATCTGCTGCACTACACCAGGATGAATCCTGAGTGATGACAGGTGAGTCCCGTCCGTCAAAGTCAGCTTCTCTGCATGTCACAGAATCCCAGAATAGTCTGAGCTGGAAGGGACCCACAAGGATCATCAATTCCAGTGCTTAAGTGAATGGCCAGTACAGGAATCAAGCCCACAATCTTGGTGTTATTAGCACCCCTAAGGGGCTCTCACTTTCCACAGACCAGTTTTTGACCAGCATTGGATTATGGCACTCACACTAACACCCAAATTCAGACCTGGATCTCATAACCAGTTTCTGTTTGCACTCTGGCTTGAACCCTTGGTCTGGGTTACCAGGTTCACTGTGGGCTTCACGAGTCCTGACACTGCCCCAGCCTGGAGGCAAATTTTCCTGGCACTGTGGCCAGGTAAGCTTTGCTCCCAGCAATGTGGGGGAACTGCTCTGACAAGTCCCCAGGGGCTCTGGTGGCAGTGGGGAGGGTGATGGGAAATGGCAAAGCTCTGACTCAGGACACTCAGACCTATTTCCCCAGCTGCTTGGTCATCCTGTTGCCTTCCTGGCCTCGTCCCCTTGCCTACACACAAGCACAAGTGTGGGTTTGCACACACACACACCAGCACAGCCTTTCCAAGCTCAGAGTTCTGCTAGGCACAACTTGCAGTTATTTATTTTTTTTCCTGAAGCAGAGACGTGACATCTTTGATGGAGAGATTAGATCTGGATAAATTAGATGTAATATCAAGCAGCTTTCAGTGAAGAACTGAACATTTTTTAACTGGTCCTGGAAAAGAGGAAAACATTCGTATTCCAGAAAAGTATTTGCTAACACTGCTGAAAGGAGTTGCAATTTGATTCAAGGGTAGCCTTGTCTCTTTGTTTCCTTCTGAATGCTTTTGGGAGCTTGCTTTCTAATCTTGACTAGATACATGTGCTTATGTATGCCCATTCTACACTGCTGTGCTCTTGTGGATTTTTCTGAAGTATTCTAAAAAAAAAGGAAACAAAGAAAAACCCATTGATGTGAAAGAAATTTCCAGCTGAATCTGGCTGCTTGACAGTGTGTACAGGTGTGCTAAAATAAATACACAGCCTCTCAGAAAATGTAAAACAGGCATTTAAACAGTCTATGGTACACTGCAAACAAATCTGCCAACAGCTAATGATTGAAAAATGATTGTGACTACTGAACCTCAAATAAATATATTCCACTGTTATCCAGGGAATGTGTGAACTCAAATGTAGTCACAGATTGTACAACACCATTTTATGGGACATTGTCTTTATGCATAACACTTTTAAATGTAAAGGGAGAAGGAACTGACTGTGTGTATTCAGAAAAAATACCACATGCCACACCAATGGGAGAGCCTATTGTTTGGAACAAAGCAAAATCAGCTTCAAACCTTGTTTCCATTAAGAAGCTGAGCAGTATTGTATATAGATAATGCAAGCAAAGCTGACAAAATCTGTTGTTGTCTGGGCTTTCTGGCTTGCAGCAAGCGCTTCTTTGTCATTTATTGGTAATTTCTCAGTCTAATGGAGTTAAACTGGAATTACATTGGTATTATCACTAACAATTTTCAATCTGGCTTGCTTTATGAGACTTTTAAAGAGTTGTTTTGGTGTTCCTATTACTTCTTTCCTTTATCGTCAAGCCAGTTGCAGGATTGCCCTCTCTCACTATAGATTTTGTATATGCTGTGTTTGTGTTTTATGTGTTCATCAGAACAAAGTAATGACTTGTGGTAAAGGAACTCATATGGGAACTTCTTCAAATGTGTACTGCCCATGAAAATATACCCTCTACATTAAAAATACTGTTTATCCCAAAGAACCATAGCAGTTTTAAATTCAGAGTCACATGCTCCTCATTTTTGTAGCTTTTGGCCCAGATCAGAGAAACCACCACCTGTAGACCTGAGAGTTGGCTCCCTTGGCACTGAACTGCCAAGGTTTTTGCTGGAGCCAAGGCATCCATGGTGGATGGGGAGCTCCCAAGAAGGACATCAGTATTTTCCACAGAAATAAACCTTAGGTCTTTCAGCTGCAGTTAAGAAACCAGGAGGGGTGCACAAGTAATTCTGAACCAGAATTCTGAACCAGAGCTTTCCTTGGGAACCTGATTTCCATGTCTGTGTCTCCTTCCTCTGCCCAGGGCTGTACCTGATACCCTGTCATTCCCATATCTTTTTGAAATACCAAGAGCTCAGCCCTCTCTGAAGGGGCAAGTAGGTGTTGCTTTGCCCTGCCTGCAGAGGTCCAGATGCTGCCTGTGCCCATCAGCTCACAGGAATGCTGGCAGCTATGGGGCATTTGGAATGCAATGTGTGCCCTCCTGCTTCTCTCCAAGAATTCCCTGCTGCCCTTAGAGCAGCCCCGTTTCTGTGCCTTTGCTCCCTGGATTTGCCTTGCAACACACCGTCCTAATTCCCTGTGGGCCTCGGCCGTGTCATCTGTGCAAAGGTTTATGATGTTTTTAAGGTGTAAACAAATGCCATGCAATAAATCATTACTTTTATAGACTCATTTAGTGCGAAATCACATTCACACTTCATTTACCAGATGCCAAAGCTCCAGAGAAATCAGGATCGTTTGTTCCTAACCAGGCGGATATAACTGAGAACAGCAAAGGAGGACAGCTGCCAGGGGTTATCCAGGTGGATCTTAAAGCCAGTTTACAGGTCAATAAATACAGGTATATTCATTATAGCTGTATCCAGAGGCTGCACAGGGATGAGCTCATGATTGCAGACCATAAAGCTTTCTAATGTTATTCAAGAAGGGTAACACTGAAATCGATGCTTCTGCCCACCATGAAGATGTGGTGTAATGAATGAGAGAGGAAAGCCACTGCCTTTGCTCAGAGATAACTTGCACTTTCTAAGTGCTTCTGAACAGGTGAAATAAAGCAGCTCATGCCAATGAGAGCAGAGTTAATACACACTACAATATTTGTTTAGCTTGGGACACTGGGACTGGAGGTGAACAAAGCAACAGCAGAGTTTGCTGGGAACCTGAATGTCTTTTATAAGGACAATCCTGGCACTTTATACAAGGGGAAAAATCCTTCTAAACTGGAGCCAGGATGTACGAAAATTCAAATTTTGCATTACCCAGAATTTCTGGGAAATGTTGACTTGGTACTTAATAATTTTCTCACGAGTCATGTGTGAGCATTTAATTCAGCGTGATAAAGACCTTTCTCTTTCTTTACATTTGTGGTTAGTTTCATTTACTGCTATGACATATGAAATGTCATGTAAATTCCCATAAATCATTCAGTGAGAATCTCTTCTGCCTCGACATTGTGACTTGTTGCAAACAGTGTCTACTTAAGAAACCATCACATTCCCAAAGTCTGTATAGCAAGGGTTACACTTGGGACTTTCTGTGTAGTTTACAGCCAGAAGGAATCCTGCACTTGTTATGTTGCAGTTTGGAGGGTCAGATTACTTCTCTGTTGGAGCACATCTTGGGAGAGATAGTTATTGGAATACCCCCTGTCCTCTTCATTTTCATCAGCATTAATTTGCAGCTTCCTTGGTCCCTCTTGCTTCCATATTTTCTCTTTAATGAGCATGGGGAGAACTGGTCTGTTATGAAATACCACTAAGTTACAGATGAAAGTATATCAGTATGAATAGGTTTAAGCAAGACAGCAAGAAAAGCTCAAGTTCTACTCCCACTCTTCCCATATCTTAAAAGCATAAGAAATTTGACAGCACTGTCACTGGAACTAAAAAGTAACTTGGTTTCTGTGAGATGAATGAGGCCAGGCTGCACATCAGGCTGGCATATCCCAATACATTAAAAATGGCCAAAAAGGCCAACAAAATCATTCCTGCCACACAGCTTACAAAATCTGGGTCTCTGTTGGAAGGACAGCACTAGTGAGATTCATCAGAAAAGACCTCAGCAAATGGGTTTGCTATGCAGAATTCACTATATTTCCCATTCAATTGATTTAAAGTGTCTCACAATGGATAATAGTATGTTACAAAAATACATTTTATTTTTATTTCTTCATACAAACATTTACAAATATATTTTTATGTCTGTGTTTTTAGAAACTATATTTAGAGTTTTGACAATAATTTATTGCATTTTTTTGCCCTTCATCCCTCTAATTTTAGATCCATGTATCTGTTGGGATTTCTCTGAGTTTGCCTTGAGTTACTTGCCTAACATGGGGCTGGGGTGATGTTTGAGATGTTCTGTGCTCTCCTACCTGGCCTCCAGTGCCCAGCCCAGGGACCTGCCAGTGCTGTGCTGAGGGTGCCCAAAATGGCACTGCACACCTAAAGAGCTGAATCCCAGCTTGCAACCCTTCCACTAAAGGAAATAATGGAAGGAGAGAAGCCTGAGATGCTGACATGGAAATTCATGTTTCTATATGCTGCTGCCTACATTGCTGCTCTTGCAGCCTGGCAGCTTCTTTTTAAGAGCTGTTGCAGGATGGATTTGCTTTTTCCCTCTGATTACACTGCTGTTAGAGCTGCCTGGCAGGAGCTGCAGCCCTTCTGTTTCCTGACTGAGCGTGTTTGTGTGGGGTTGGATTAAGTGAGGCTCCCCGTGGGAATGGCTTCTCTGTGTTCTTGGTTCCCTTCCCAGCCTGCTTTCTCTCCGTGCTGCAGACACCGAGATCCAGGTGCTGAGGGGTGGAATTCTGTGCCCTGCAATCTATGCAGAGCAGGATTTAGGATGTTTGATGGGGGCAAAGAGCCTCGTCTCTCCAGCTCACCAGCTGCAGTGTTGTCTGGGCAGGAAATGCTGTTCTGGTTGCCCAGAGCCCACCACTCAGGAGGACTCCCCAGTCCTAACCCATCTCCAGCCCTTTGCTTTTTTTCACTTGTCTCCCTTCTCATCTGCTGCTCAGGATGAAGCTGCATTTTGTTCACTGAATTTGAAAAAGCCTAATGCTTTGGAAACACTTGTGTGCCAGAATATGGCCCTTTTAATTTATTTACATGAGGTAATTAGAACTGGCTCAGGCAGAAAGGACCTCTTAAACATTTTGGGGACAGAAAAGGAGGTGTATGAACCACGGGACTTGTCAAGCTGGTTTAACCTCTGCTCCCATTTCTGCTATTTCCTGAGTCCAGTGGTGAGGCATCCCAGTGATGCTGGTGCTCCTTTCCAAACAGGAAAAAGCATCTTAGCCTCCTCAGAAGGGGATTATTTTGTGCTCTGAAACATGAAACCTTAATTCCTCCTACAACCACGTTTCATTTCTGTGAACAGTTGAGCCTTCTTCGATATTTTTTGAACCTGGAAAAAAAGAAGAATTATTAGAAGTAAAATATGTTATTAAATGAGAGCTGACATGTGTCAGGCTTATTGATGGGAACTTGCATAAAATGTGATATTACTTCATTCCTACCTTAATTGAAGATATTTTCAGCCTAAGTGATGTGTAACTGCTCGGTGATTTAGCTCTCTTTTATGAATAATTATATTACATGTATTCTCTCTGGCTATTTCCATTGATACATAGGATAAATATCTCTCAGAATAGCCTGTAAAGGGGTCAGGCAGATGTCACTTCATTGAATCCTTTTGAAAATAGCATATTTTGCCTTCTTAAAATCAACGGTTAAATTAATAAACACAATGAGAAACCTTTCAGATGAGAGGAATATTCCCTCTGCTTATGATCTAATTCCCTGGACACCCACTTACTAAAGATTTGACAGGAGTAACATGAAGCTACAGCATTCACTATGTGGTTCATTTTTTATCAAACAAGACAGAAAGAATGAAGCCTTGTCTGTGTTTGAAAGCTGTATCATGTTTCTGCCATTTCTTCAGGCATTCTTACAGAAACCTTTCAGTTCTCCCTTTCTCATCTTCTGCAGGCTATTGTATTAGCAACATCTTTGCAGTGATTAACAAAATAATTGTGATTTTTGCATGAAGCATAGGAAGAGCCTCATTCTTACCTGGGTACTCATGAAATAAGCAACTTCAAACTGTGATGAAAACAGAAATAAAATGTAAACACTTCAGAAAATAAAGAAATCTTCAAGAGCTATATTTAATATTAAACACCACACAGAAAATTTCCCAGGCAACAGGCCAAGCTGAGATTAACTGGATCTTCTTTAAGAGGTGTTAGTAATGTAAATTTAAAACCAAATAATAAAAAACTCTTTGACAAACCTTTACATCATTGCCATAATCTGCACCTAGACCCAATAAAATAATGGACAGGAAAGATGCCAGCATCCAAGCCAGGAGTATGCAAATGCCATATTCTGCAGCTCACTGATAGCAGCTGGAGAGCTGAATCTAACAGCACTGCTTCAAACTCTTCCTAGGAAATAATTGAACACTTAACGATTTTAAAGTTCCAAGAGAGGTCTAATGCCAAGTTGTTGTTTAAATTAATTTACCTAGCAAATGATCTACACATATGTCTGGAAGATGCTTACCTCTGCATGTGTGTTTGCAGCTCTGCAAGGGTGATGAGTAGAACAAGAAATGCAGTGGGGCATGGATCTTGTCCCAGGCCACTGGGATAAGCTGGGTAGGTAGTTGGTTCTGGATGAGGTGAAAAATCCACCTTTCAGACTACAGCATTCCTTTGATATAATTTATTGGTGCCAACTGGGTCTGCTTTCAAGGCAAACTTTGGAGGGCATCTCTCCTCAAAATGCCAGAGAAGACTCAGAGTTTCCCGGGGCAAAGAAGCAATGGCTTTTGTTCAAGGCATTTCTGTGTGATGTTGGTGTTTCAGTACCAGCTAAGCTGGCTTCTGTCAGCTTGAAGTAGAGGAGAGAGGCAGTCAACCAACAAAGCCACAACAGGACAAGTACAGGAACTTCCCTCTCTGTCCCATTTCTCAGAGTGCTGAGGGGCACCCCTTGAGATGATGAGGCAGCCTACTTTCAACACAAAAAGCAATGCTGTTCCACACCACTTCTGATTGAAATGTGGCCCTCATCCCCATGGTATGTGCACCTGCATTACCTGAGGCCAAGGCTGTCGTGTACTCCCCTTGTTTCTGCTCACTTGCCATTACCCAGGCAACCTCTAGGTATCTGCACTACATTTGGCATGATTCTCCATCTTTGCTCATCATCTCTTTTGGCCCCAAGACCTGCTGTAACCTTGTCTGCCCTTCTATGGGTCAAGCTTACAGTATGCTGAAGGTTTACAGCAAAGTTGTACATAGGGCCAAGGGCAAAATAGAACTTGCCTTGTGGATAAATAGGAATTTTCAGCCCTCAGGTTTCTGAATTAAAATACATGGCCTCAAAAGGCTGTAAGATAAGTTAGTGAAAAGCAGTGTGTGGAAAAATGTTTAAGAGCCTTACAGCATGAAAAGGGGAAAGAGAAACTCCAACCAGCCCGGTCTTGCAGAAGGTTTAATCCTTCTTTATAAATTAGCCTCTTTGTACCAATGAAACATGTTTGATCAGATTCCAAATCATGGTGGTGATTTGTGCCAGCTGGGAAGCTGAAGAGTAGAGGAATGTTGGATATTTAAATATTTTACCAGCCCTTCATCTGGGTTAACATTATATTAGCAGCAAATATGCCTTTCTGCTAAGGAGTCTACAAGTACTGCTCCCCATGCTGAGGTATGAGTACCTTTGCCTTGTACAAAGGCAGTATGAAAGATAGGAGTCAAGGGAACAATTGCTGCCACTAATTCCTCTTTCTAATTTCTAAGAAATTTCTAATTCCTTTGGGTGCACCAAACGTATCCATACTGATAAGTGTTTGCGTTCTCCGTGCCTTGATTTGCAAGCCTGAGTCTCACAGTTCAGCTTTGTTTGCATTCACATTGCTTTCTACAGTACATACCAGCCACAGTGTAGCTGCATCATCCAAACCATACCAGATCCCTGGATCAGACCATCAGGATGGCAGCTGGCAGGTCAGTAGGACAGAGAGAATTGCAACACTAGCTATAAAAACTGTTCAATCCGAGTTCTGACGACTCGGTTGCCAGTGGGACAGGCCTGCCCATGACTTGTCTTCCTGTATTCACCACCAAATGCGTCATGGTTGGGGTTGTTGGCCTCCCCTTCTGCAGGCAGCTGTGGCAAGAACACCACCAGGTCTCTGACAAGAGCAGGCATGGATATTGTCACACAACCTGATGCCTTAAATTTTAGCTTTCCTGTTTTTCAGAATCTGTGCTGTCTAGGGATGTAGTTCTGAGCCTCATATGAAATGTTAGTAAGCTCTCTTCACAGACTAGGTAGACAAAACAAATCCTTTTCGTGCTCAGGACCAAGGACAACTTTCAGCCCAACCACACAAACAACGGGGGACTGAAGAGAGAAAACGAGAAGGATGGGACCTCACAACCTGAAGCTGTAATTGGACAATTAAACCTCAATATGCAAATGGAACAAAATTTATAGAAATGTAAGATCTCATATTGGTTAGCCATTTTTGTGACCATTCTTAGTCCACCTTGGGTGTAGCCCTGGTGAGGCTCTTGTCCTGCCCAAGGTGGATCCTGGAGGTCTTTTAATAAATACCTACTTTATTCTCTAGCTCTGTCCAGTCTCTTTTCCAGGTCAGCCTTCCCAAGGCATCAAACCAGATTTAGGATCTTGGAAGACAGTTAGTTCAGCGCTCGGAGTGCAATAGCTACAGCAGGGTACAGTAGACTGTTCTGTGCTGCCACCTGAGCTGGCCATGAGCAGCCATGTTCAGTATAGAAATGTCTGTGTAGATAATTATTAAAAAAAAAAAACAACCAAGGCAAGTTTCCCTGAGCACCTGCCTCTGGAAAGGGTATCAGTGAAGCAGCAATACAGAGGTGAGCTGGTAGGCTGGGAGCATGGGGGAACTGCAATGCTAATTAAACCATCCACATGAGAAACTGATATCTGGTAGTATTAATATACTAGAGTAAACTTTGTGGGAATTTACCTGATTGTGTAATGCTACCAAGTCCTGAAACTTTATTTTTATGCATATCTAGCAAAAAAATTACACCCAGTCTTGCTGTTTGGTCAACTCATAATGGACTATTTATTCTAACAAAAATACTAAAATTATTTTCTCCCAGTATTTTGGTTGAGTTATTGTGCCAAGTAATACCTGGAATTCACATTAAATTTAGTATTTGTGAAGAGGGTAGTAGTGACTAGGACCATCCTGCTTTGTATTCTTCCTCCATTCTTTCATACTATATGTCCTACTAAATTAATTAAAAAATTGGGGAGCCCTCCAGTGGCTAAAATTATAGAGCCTAAACTACCAGTGTATTAAAGAGGTATCCAAACATTTGATGGTGTCATCCAACTTCACAAAAATCCATACAATTTTAATACAGAACTTTACAAAGTATTCTCTTTCTACTGAAGACACAATTTTTGAAAGGTCAGTCCAGTTAATTACCTGTGGAGATATTTGAGGAAAAAATTTTCCCTAAATGTTGGGGGTTTTTTAGAAAACACCCACAAATGCAACATATCAAATATTAACTTTGAGCTCTTAGGGATTTCCTTTTAAAGGTAAACACCAAGAATTTAAGAATGTTCTGCATTTGGTAATGCAATTGTTCTCCTACTCCTCAGACTCTTACTTGATATTCTGCTTTTCATTAAAAATAAAACCAACCCCCCACCCCAAAAAAAACCAAACCTCCCCCTCCAAAATCACCAAAAAACAAAACAAAACAAAACAAAACAAAAGACCAACAAAACAAATAAAAAAAAAAAAAACCAAAAAAACAAGACAACCATTCTCTGTGCGTGTGTGGGAAATCACGAATCTTGACTCTTTGGCAATCTTTGTGTTGATTCCTTAAAAGTCTGTATATTGCACGTTTACCCAGAAAATGTGCCAACACAGTGTTCTGTTAAAAGAAGAGAGAAAAGTAACGCAGGTTTGCAGCCCAGGTGAGGTAAACAAAAAGTGTTGAGGGACTCTGCTGTGGATCCTTGTTGATCTCACTTCTAGAATGCTCATTGATTTCCATGAGAAGAGATTTGGACTAAAAATCCATGGGGAGATGTTGCAAAGAAAAATACAATTTTTTGTCCTTAAGGCAGTAACTATCTCCTACTACATGCTTCGGATTTCTGCTAGATCATGGAACTAAGTACAGAGGGCACATAAGTAAGACTCTTATAAATGAGGAAATTTGGGACAATTTGATATGAGTCTCACTGCAACAAATTGGAAACCCAATGCAAAGCCCATTTAAGTCAATAGCTTTTGGCTCGGGCTCTTGGAGTAGGACAAATGGATCAAAGTAAGAAAAATGCCAAATCTCCCTTTGAGCCAGGAGACAATCTTTGCACAGGAGATGACTGCTGAACTGCTGCTGCCATTGAGTGGGGTGGTGATGCCCAGCCCAAATCCTGAGCTCCCAGTCATCTGTGGCTTGCTGTCAGCTGCATGGCAGCCATGAAGCAGAGCCAGTGTGGTCACTAGCCTGGAAAGAGACTCCTGCCCTCTAATTAGCTGTGAGTTGACGTTGCTGACTTGAAAGACCTCATGGTTTGGGTTTTTTCTCCCTTCCTCTCAAGTATTGCAACAGGTCTCTGACCCCTTGCACACTGCTCCACAGTCAACAGGTGACCTCAGTTCTTTGTAGGCAGCCTGAGACAATATCCCAGAGCCTGCCCAGTGGAATGGCTGTCACAGCAGGGCAGTTCCTTCATCACACGGCTGCAACCACCGACCTAGGCACTGCTGGGCTGCAGGGAGTGACAGCCACTCTGAGAAAGTTGGAGCATCAGTTTCAGCCTGATGGAAACACCCTGCTTCCCAAAGATGAGGATGGCCAAATTCTGCACTTCACTGTGATCCCTGCCCCGGAAGCAATGGCTGCTGCTGTTGGTGAAGGGCAATCCCAAAGGCCCCTCCTGATTGCCACAGCACTACAAGTCCAAGAGAAGAAGGTGAACAGTGCAGCCATCATCCGCAGAAGCATAAAAATAGCATGGAGTGCCTACAAATTGAAAATGGTCTGTGTCAAGAGCTGTCAAAAGCTGTGGTTGCCACAGGGATAATTGGTTTGTGCCAGCTGTAGTTGATGGGTACCAAGCTGATGAAAGGAGACAGGATAATATGCCTTCTGTTGTTTAATTAAGGATTTTCTAAATCTGTATAAACTGAAAGCTCTGGATGTTGAAAACCATCCAAATGCACCCCAATATTTGTAATAATGACAGAATGTTAGGGAAACAAAGTTCCTCCTAAAAAGTGCGAGCACTTCAAAAACAGAATCCCTGTGCAGGAGCAGGCCATTTGGCCATGCTCTTGCCCTTTATTTCCCACCAAATTGCTCCCTTCAAATTAATGCTTTTCAGAATCTTCCCTTATCACAGGGGCTGCAATCTTTACTTAATACCCTGAGGGAGGGACATCTTGGGTTATTTTGCACAGTGCAAGTGATTGAAATATGACAGCAAACCGTTAACATGATCCCAAAAGTGCTGGCTCCTGGCCCAATATCTTTTCTACAATCATTTCAAAGATGGTGATTAATAGCATGTCAGAGAGCTGCTCTGTATACCAAACACTACTTGAAGGACTGTAAATAGATAAAACTGAACAATCAACAACTGTATACTGAAATAAGGCCAGGTACCCGAAGGGTTCAGGGAATCTCAGTTGTGATTTCTACTTTTATTGTTGTTAATAGTAGGTATCAAGAGGAGATGAATAGCTCTCAAATTAAATTTGCAGCTAATCTCATAGTAGGTGGCAAAAACTCTATCATAGAGGCAGCAGCCTTATCTGGAGGATAAAGTAATAAAATTCGACCTGAACAACACAAGCTAATACACCCAGAAGAAATGAAGAAACTCATGTAGCTGTTTGATGGGTCTGGAGGTGTTTAGAAAGTAGCAATGCTGGAAAAGTGCTGGGTAATGTGCAGCAAAGCCATGAAACTGGCTGTAAGCTCCCAGGGTGGCATGGCAATTAGGCTGGGCAGCCTGTAAAAGCAAAGTTCATTGTTGTGAGTCTGGGCAACATGAAAAGGATCACATTCATTTCACAGGACTGGCGTGCTGGGGGAAAAATGTTACCGTTATGCCACCAAGTATTAAACTTGTGAGGAAAAGGCTGGTGATCCCAGAAGTGTTTATCCTCCAAGCACCTCCCTCTCTGAATTCTCTCCTTGTCCCCAGCTTGCCCAGTTATGCAGGGATCTGCTCCTGCAATCAACTATGAACCAGGAAGAGCAGGGGTGGCACAATTGTCCTCCCCTGCCAAAATCCCTGCTAGGAGTTGCCAGTGCCCTGTAGCCCAGCTGTGCTCTGGTTCTCAGCTGCAGAGGCAGTGGGCAACTTCAGAGGAATGACTAGTATTGGATCAAAGACTGGTCTCAGCAACAGAGGTGGTGCTGGCATTTCATAAGTGTAGTATTGCTCCACAAAGGGAACACCTGTCCTCATCCCAAAAATAAGAGGATGGGAAAAGATTCAGAGGTGGGTTGATCAGGATATTCCAAAGTGTGGAATGGCTTTTACAACAGGAGCAGCCACAGAGACCAGAACTCTCCAGCCCAAGAAAGGGTATGTCCAGGGACTGATGTGCTCTAGGTCCACCAAGCATCATGGAAGGATGGGTAGGGAGTGACTCTTGGCTGCCCCACGTGAGTTTGGTGTCCCACCAGGATGCAGTGACACCAGAGAGTGGCTAGGGCAGAACTGGCAAAAGGAAACAGTTCTTCACAGAGATGGGACCAAAAACAACTGGGTGAATTCACAAACATCCACTACAACTTCTAAATACCAAAATAAATCTTCTGGATTGGGAGCTGCAAATTTTCAAAGGCTGGGAGACTATCCAGGGAAAACAGACCTAACTTGTTCTTGCACACTTGGCTTGTGTGTCCGCTGTGACTGTGGTCAGAGACTCAATACTGGGTCAAATTGGCAAATAGTCTGACCCAGGAGGGCCACTGATGGCTCTGATCACCTGTATGTGTCACAGGTTTCCCTGTGTATTTCCTCTTGCCATAGCACAAGAGCTGCACCAGGCCAACCCTGATGCCTCACTTCTCTCTGCCTCTATTGTGGCAGTGGATATACGACCAAGCCACACACTTCTGTGCCTCCAGTAACCATCTCTTTCTGTGGTCACTATCTTCTCCAAGGCAGGACAGGAAATAACAGAGAGGAGAATCGAAATTGGGGAAGAGGTATTTTCAAAGTCTTCCTGAGAAATGATTTTTAGATTTCTTATACTGAAGTCACTTTTGCCACTTTCAGATCTGGTTGGTACATTTGGCTGTAGTTCCCACAGTCCCAGACCTTGCCAGGGCAAAGCAAGCTACAGCTGGATCAGTCTCCAGGGATGTCTCTACAACTTCCAGGTGTTGAGTTGCTTCAGGTCCTAGACACTCATCCTTGTCTTAAAGGAATGTGTCTTGCACCAGTTCATCCTGTACCAACCCCAAAAACCCCCATGCTCAAAGCAAACATACACTGTTTGACTGCACACTGCTACTCTGATCAGGGTATCACTTGCTTCTCTCAGGTCCATCAGGCTTGGATCAACCCCTTGTTACCTTACAGGTAAAATTGGCAGCTCTCCAGAGTATGCAGTGCACGTTCAGCTTCTCCATTTCTGCCCTGAAATAAAATCTGGCTTCTTCTGAAGATTGTAAAAGTAATCAATAATAGGTTAAACTGCACATTTTCTCCAGGCACTGGGTCTGCTTACATGTAATAAGTGCTTATGAACTGAGAAAGGCATCCCAAATTTACAGAAATGCTTTGGTAATCGTGAAGCTAGATTTTTTTTTTTTGGATGCCTGTATGCTCTGTAATACCAATTTTATTGTGCTTAGGGGATAAATTTTTACTCACTAACACAGATTTGGATAGGTTTGCTTTTATCATAGTTAAAAACAGGAGGCTAGTCCATCCCCCCACCACTTACACTACTATTTCTTAATGATGCACTTTTGTCAGTGAAGATGAGTTGGTAAAGACACGAGGATTACACTCAAATTCAGCTGTATTTGTAGTTTAAACACACAGGAAATGAGATGAGGGGAGGAAGAGCTTATGCTAATCCAGACAAATACAAGAGCTTGTTTTCACATGGTTTATTTGAAGTCACAATAAATTCTGTTTATAACCAGATGCATCTGCAAAGCTGGGGCTGCCAAAATATATATGCTTACCTCTGGTTATACAACTACTCTGGGGCTTTTAATGAACTGCCATGGGGATGCTTAAATCATGTGCTGTGTAGGCAAAGCACAATATAATTTATTAGACAACTAATCCACAAAGCCCATCTTTTAATTCATTCAGGTGGGCAAATGAAGGTAGAAAGACAGAAAGGACTAGCTTATGGCCCCACAGAAAACCTGCTCAGAGCTGGGATAACTGTATGGGAATCTGTTGGGGCTCCCAAGCCCTAACTCTTCCCAGGGCTGTGGTGAGCCTGTACTTTGGTGTCCCAAATGAGCATGAGCAGTGTGTTTCTCAGCTCCAAAGGGGACACTGCTTTACAGAGGAAAACAGTGCTTCCTGGGCAGCTAATTAATCATCCCCTTCATCTTTGAGAGGCAGTGTTGGCCCTTCTTCACACCACTAGAAAATCTGCTCATGTGTCCCTTGGGCTTGGCTGTTTCTGGGAGGTGATGCTGGCTCCCTGTGCCAGCTGCTCCATCAGCCTTAGTCATAGCTCATCCCAGGTGAATGGGATAGCTGGTCTTGGAGCCATCAAGGAGATGAAAGACACAGGGACCTTCCACCCTGAGCCAAAGATTTGACTTTTCTAGTGGTGAGGCCGGCCAGAGCAGTGCTTCTTCAAATGGAATTGACTGTTTCAAGCTAATGTCATCCTTCGTGCACAAGGTAGAAGAAAGCAGATGGAACAGAGGTACTAGAAGGAACCACCCTGCCAGTGTTTGGTGGGGTGTCACTCTTTAAATGGTGAGCTGCTTTCAGTCAGACTCCACAGGTGCTGCCCAGATCTACAGAAAGAGGACACACCCTGCCTGTATCAACCTTTCCAGTTGGTCTAATGAGCATTTCTGTGAACAATCAGAGAGAGCAGCTCCCCAGCTTGCTCATGGGTGGTTTCCACTGCTCCTTGGAAAGCCACCCTAGCACAAGACACCAAACTGACACTATGCATGTGTCCCTCAGGCAGTCATTCAAACTGTGCCTGCCAAGTCCCTTTTCTGAATAGAAAGTGTGTCACCCTCTCCATCAACATGTGTGTTAAACTGATTGCTTACCTAAGAAACAGAGACATATTTGGGATTTTTTGAAACTTTTTACCCACTTTTGTTTCTATTCTTCCCCCTAACTCCTTTAAAACAGGCCTGCTGGCCTACATTTGCAATGCTGAAGAAAGTGTTAGGACATTTCCAATGTTAAATATTTTTGTTGAAACCGTCTTGAGAAAATAGTTTTTAATTAAACACATTTACTATTTCTCATCTCTGTGTAATCTGTCTGATTTCCTGACTCCTCAAAATGACAAAAAACATTTGTCTGTTCATAGATGCTGGCCCAAAGCCCATCACACCCACAGGCTGTAGTTTTATCATATGAAATGTTTGCCTAATTCTACGTACCATGGAATTATAACCTTAGTTTAAGGAAGAAAAAAAAAAATCTGTTACATAAGCAATCCCACCAGAACATGGAATTAAAGAACAAGTTCCAATCTAGGCAACTCAGAGGAGTGGACATGTATTTACTCTCTGAGATTACCTTTTAGAAAGTGGTAAGATACCACAGTGAGAGGTGATGTTATAAAAAGAAAACATGGATTACTGGAACTAAAGCTCAACCATTCCAGAGAATACTAGAAAATACCTCTGCTTTCTAGCACTTGCTCTTAACAGGTACCCTGCACAGCAAGGGGGCAAAAAATCCACCCCTCAAAATCTCACAGTACCTTATTTTGCAAGATGTAAGACATTTCAGGTAGATGTTAAATGACCCCAGCTCTTGATTTCAGTGAAAGCTAAATGTACTTTGCTATGCCACCAGGCAAGGCAGGAGAAGGAGGAGGATGTGCTCAGAACTTTCATCAAGAAGCTTTACACATGCCAGCTTTCTTCTCCTACGGATGGGATGAGACACAGGCAGTATTTCTTGGTAAGTATTTTCTTGGTGAGTTGCGCGTATTTCTGCAAATCACTTTCATCACGTTGCAGCAATTCCAACAGATAACATGACATTTTTCTCCCCTTTTGCACGACACCTTTCTCCCTTTTCTTTTATAAAGCACACATTTGTGTCTTGTAGGTTTAAGAATATAATCATCACCCAGTCACATGGCTCAGTACAACATTATGTTTCTTACATGTTATCTAATAATGCTCAAACACTTCTTGGTATCACTATATCTACTTTGTATTTACTGCTACCACAAACTGCTCACAAACAACAGATGAACTGTTGCTGTAGCTTTCCTTTCCCCCAAAAACTGACACCACAACTTCATTTTTGAATACATCGGTATTTCCCAAACTCGCATTTTTCAGGGTTGTCACAGTCTGCTACTCAGCATGCCCTGACATGCTCCTGCCCTGATGATGCTGAGCAGCACAAGGGCCAGTCCCTTATCACACATCTCCCTCCCCTGAGGAGTCACAGGCCAGGTGCTCCTCTGCCCGTCCCACCAGCAGAGCCTGATCCAAGGGCAGTGTCAAACTCCTGCCCAGGAATGTGTCACAAGAGCTGGATGTCCGCAACTGCCGTTCTTCAGGAAGGCACAGGGACCTATATTTGCTGTTCCTCCTCGCATGGGATAATAAACGTCCACTTAGGGTGAGAAAGAGCACAAGATTGAACTTGCCTCTGTACAGCCACGGTTACGGGTGGTGAGCTCATGCACGGGCAGGTGGGATCTGAGATGTGCTCAAGAGAAAGGTGCACAGACCATCCCCTTTCCCCAGGGAAATGCTGAAACCAAACTGGCCTTGGGCTCCCTATGATCCCTTCTGTCTTCCAGCTGGTGCTTAGCAATGCCATGGAAAGGTGGACAGCTCCTCCAGGAGAAGCATGAGTGCCCCAAATTCCCTCTCTCCGTGTGTTACAGCCTGCAGAGGCAAGAGACATTGGCCTAAGTTGTCTTGAGCAGGGAGCAGCCTCTTGTCACCTGTATGGTGAGCTGGCTACTGACATATTAACACCAAAATACTTCAAAAATACCAAAGGGAGGAAAACACAAGAATTTTAAGCATCAGTCTCCAGGGGACAGTAAAGACTTGCACATTTTTAAGAGAGAAGTGGCTCCCAGTACTCTGACCTGAGATGGATGTGCTCAAGGGACAACCTATCCTCAGTGTTTTCTTTGGGCTGGTTGCAAGCTCCCATGTTGGCTTGCTGATTGCTCTGACACCCTGCAGCTCCAGCACAGGTCATCAAGCCAACCTGAGTACTACCCTGCCTGGAGCTTGGACCTCTTTAAATGTGAATGATCACAGCTGCCACTCAGATAGGATCCTAAAGTAGAGGAGAGCAGCTGGCCACAGAGCGATGAGCACTGGTCATGGATCCAGAGTCCATGGGGCTGGCAGCCAACACAGACAGGATGCTGTCTGGCTTTGGCCCACTTGTGCTGCCTTTTTTCCAGCCTGGTGAGCACAGCTGGGAGTGGGTGGCCCTGCCAGCAGCACCAGCAAGGCATTACACAGAAAGAGCCCACGAGCCATGCAATAGGATGTACCCTGCTGAAGGAGGAGACATCACTGTCTCAGGGCTTTTCACCTTAGCCAGCCAGTGAGTGGTGCCTGCTTGGCTAGCAAGAAGCCAGGAGAGTGCTCCTTTCTGGGAGAAGGGGAAGCCCAAGCATGCAGCCAGCCTAGGGTGAAGACCTGCCCTTGACAAAGGTGTGCAGGCCAATGAGAAGCAGATCCAATTTAGCAGGTCTGGTGTTTTCCACCGAGTGTGCCCTGCAAGATCAGGCACCTGTGTTCTGCCTTATGCAACAGCTGGCCCCAGGGCTCCTCTCTCTGCTGAGCTGCTGCTGGTGCTCCTCTTTGATCCTGCATGGCTTCCTTCACAAACCCTATCAAGAACATACACCTGCTTATGCAGCAGGTAATCAACTAATTCCTGAGGACATGTGAACCAGCTTTTAGAAACGGCAGCAACATCTTTAACTTGTTTCCTTTATCTGCTTGAGCAGCAGAAACAAATCACCTATGCTGCTGCCTTAAGTCACTGATTAACTTCAAGAGAGTCCATATTTTTGTCATCTGAGGTTTGCAGCCACAAGTAGTATTGCTACTTAGATCAACTGGTACAATTTGAAAAGTAGCCAAAGTTTGGGACATATGGTTTCTTTTTTAGGTCTGGAGTGGAAGGAGCAGAACTAATACATTTCTTTGCAATACAAGTGAATCAAAGCAGTTTCTTCTCTTGTTTTGACAAAACTTCATTATTTTTTGCACCTGATTTTCATATCAAATAAACATTAAAAAAAACCAAACAAACAACCCACAATGCATTCAGTTTTCATTAGAAATGGAATAAACATAGTCAAAAGAAACATATATAACTACAGATCATTTTGCAATGAAGATTATGTACTTGTGACAGAAAACGTTCATGCTCCAGACTGGAATCAGTTAATGAACTCCTTGTTCAAAGAACATGAACTCATACACTCATAACCATATTAAGACCTATTGAACTCTTAAAATCTATTGGACTATTGAAATCAGAAGTGATATGTCAATAAGATCCAAATGACCATAGAATGGCTCCTTTTTACAAAGAAAAGAAAACTTGGGGCTGTCACAATGAAGTTCCTCCTTTTCTAGCTTGATTAACAATAATGATTGCAAACACTCAACTCCTTTGCATATTCTTCATTGGATTTTGCAAGGAGCAAAGGAAAGGTGATCAAAAATACTAACTCTGCATCTTAAAAGTTCATCGTCAAGAGATGTGTTACCAGGTACTCCAGGTTGAACTGTAAGGGCTCCAAGCAGCTCTGGAAGAGGGATCAGCAATGCAATTGATTCTCACCCACTGCTGTAAATTCATTGTTTCTCTCCTGTCAGTCACTGTCAGAGGTAGTGTAGGAGAATGACTGAGAAGCAGATGGCTCCATCTAATAAATTTTGCAGGCTCATTTTTAAACAAGTGAGGCAGTCAGCACTGACAGTGCTTCACAAAAACCCTTCTGCCTGTCCCAGTGTCGGCAGCAGCAGTGAAAATGGGCTGCCTGTCCCTGCTGGTTAGTAGGCTGGTCCTGCTGGGACTGGCAATAGCCTGTTTCTCAGTTCCCTCAGTGGTGGCACAAGTTTCTCTCTCACTAGCAGGCGTCTCCTGGGGGTGGGGAGCTGAGTAGAAACCTGGTGGATGGAAAGAAGTAAGAATATATTCTTACATAAGGAGGACGTTTTTTACAATGATGGTGGTGAAGCACTGGAACAGGTGGCCCAGAGAGGTGGTAGATAGCCCACCCCTGGAAACATTTAAAGCCAGGTTGTACCAGGCTCTGAGCAACCTCATTTAAAACTGTCCTTGCTCATTGAAGGTTGGTTGGACTAGGGGACTTCTAAAGGTCTCTTCCAACCCAAACTATTGTATAATTCTGATGCTATGATTCTATGACTCTTCAAAGCATCATCTTGCACCTATTTTGATGCTCATTGATACAATGGTGTGTAGGATTGTCAAGTCCTCTTCAGTATGCATAAGCAAGGAGGATTAATCGGTGGATGGTGCTGCTGGTGGTTTTGCTATTCTCAGTGGGACTCCTTTTCACTTCCTTACATCTCCAGCAGCTATTCTCAGCATTAGGTCAGCTTGGCCCAAGCTAAATGCTGCATATGCCTCCAGTAGCTTTCCCAAGCAATGGTACTTTAGGCTGTGTATGCACTCACACATGCATTATCTGTGTAGGCAAAAATTTGAGGCAGACTCTCTTTGCAGCTGTGCCAAGCACCTTTTCTCTGAGGAGAGTGCAGCAAATCAATTCCTGTTGTCAGTAGAACCCGGGGGGGGGGAAAATCGGTCTTCATGGATTCCTGTAAGTGAAATATTTAACATATTCTGAAGCCATAAGTTAGTTTTCTCACATTTCTCCCATTTTGCAAAGAAAGTAGTAGTGCATGCATATTCATGAGTGTATGAAATTGATGGGGAATAATTATGCTATTCCGAGTAGTAGTAAAAATGGTTACATTTTAGTCACTTTTAGCCTGAGAACCTCTGTGGAAACAGTGGCTCAAATATTTAGAGAATAGATTCCTAAAGAATAGAGGATTCCTGAAGTTTCTGTGTGTCACAACAGTCTCTCCTTTGAGAAGGTCAGCAGAAAGTGGATTCCATTGTCTATATATGTTTTATTTTACATAGAATCTAGAATTTACTCTCAATATTACAGACAGTACATTTAATTATATAATACATCTTACATACATATAACAGTTTGTATTTTTCTGACAAAACTCGCACTGAAGCAGGTAGATGATTAATAATTTTGTTTTGCCTCATGTCAGAAAGTCCCAAGCAGTTCTGTGATTTGGGCTACTAAAGATGTGTTGCAGTACACCTCCCAGAATAACAAGGCAGCTGTCTTGCAGGACTTCCCAGTTATTCATGGGGAAAAGGAAACATTTCAAAAAACTGCTAACCAAGAAAACTGCTGCAGAGAAAAATCACTTCAAGATTACTTCTTCAGTTCACATTGCAATTATATGAAAATTTTGATTGATATTTAAGCAATAGCTTCCTGACGAAATCTAAAATTTTCTTGGTTTGGTCTCTGTGTATATTCTTGTATAAAAGCAAACCATTTGGCTGAACATTCTTAAAAAGCTATTTTTGGTATGTAAAACTAACCACAACTTGCAAATCTTACATATAAAAATGCACCTCAGCATTTCAAACATCATTTGAATACCATCCAACACATAATCACCTCCAGGTTGCAGAATGCTCTCATGCAATGCTAAAGGCTTTAAACAAAGAAACTCTCCTGTGATAAACATGGCTATTGGACACCTGATTGAAAAGCTCTCTGCCCAAAGACAGAAAGTCCAATGCACTAGCAGACAAATCAAAACTCTTGGTACAAGTATGGCATCTCTCATTTGCTTAGAGAAGCCTAGACTGGTGTCAGATGTAATGGCTGTAGACATAATTAATGCAAATTATCCCCTGCTGTCAGAAGACAGAGTTTCTAGACCACGTGCTCATTGTTGACCTCTGCTTCTTCATGCTGCAGCTATTTGGGGAAATATTAAGTATTTATCAAAAATGTCCTTTATACCATGTCATTTGTTTCTGAGCTTTCCTGTTAAAGATCAAAAGCAGATCTCAGCTTCCAATAGGGATGAAATAGATGGCAATTTTAGGACACAGAAAGGGAAGAGACAGAAATCACCTTTCCCAGACTTCATTTTTTGGAACCTATTAGGGTGGACTGGACACTATAATAGTGTCACAGAGGTTGTTTCGTGATAGATACCTCTGCTGATAACTGACTCCTCATGCACTCTTCCCTCACACTGAGGAAGAGAATCTTTAACTTCACTGACCACAACTGCCTAATACATCCTACATGCCCCAGCATTCTGGAGTTGCAGGTATAAGCACTTTCTTACATAAGTCTTCTTTCCCAACTAAAAATATTTCAGCACTGACATGAAAATAATTTATCATCAAAATAATAATTTTAATAAAATAGCAGTGGGGTTCAAACCATTCTGTATTCTCTCATAACATGTAAAAAAGGCCTCAATTTTTGTGGAGAGACAATTAAGATATGCCACTGTATAATCTGTTTTCTTTCAATATACATCTCATGGACTAAGAGTTCACTTCATTACTGGTTATGGAACAAACCTCTGGGAACTGGAACACTTCTAGCCTTACCTCAAGCGGAAGGTACAGAGGCTTTCGTGTTTCTGTTGTGTGTTTTTCCTACAGCAGGTATTTGGTCTGTGAAAATAGAGCAGGGCATGAAAGCAGGCATGTAGACCTTCTTCCAGATTCAAGAAATCAGGTCTGTTATTGTGATTTCAGCACATGCAGAATATTCAGTTATGCTCAAAAAAAATCAGATACTCCATCCTGGCTCCAGGAGAAATATGCTTCAAGGTCCTCATCCAATTTATGGACGTGGGCAATTTTACATAAGGGAAAGTTCTCTGCTGATGCACTTTCTAGCAGCTGGAGATGTGCTTTTTGGATTTGAGCCCTCGAATATGATTTGAAACATGTTGTGATGCATTGACTTGTGGTGGGTTACACACTGCTCTGCGTGGACTCCCACTGACTTCAAGGAGTCTGCTAACAGTGCCAGGACCCACTCAGAACTTAAAACCTGGCCCTAGGCACAACATATATTAACTCATCAAAAATTCATTTTGAGTTCTGTTTGGGGAAAGCCCTGTGCACCTCAGTGGGTGACAGCCATCAGTGTGTTTGGTGCTGCTTTCTAGCTATCCTTGATGTAGGAGAGAGAAAATTCATCAACTCTTCCTCTGAGGCTACATGAATCACCACGTGCTCTGGCATTTCTCACAAGTCACTAGGTTTACTGCTCCCACCTCTCAGGGTTGCAGACTTTGGGGTTCCTATCAGCGTGTCACCCTGCCCTTTTATGAGCTTTAGTGAAGTTATTTCTGTGCTTTCAGTTCATTTTGGGCTCTGGAACGATATGCCAGGGACAGCAGGATGAACCTTCTAGCACAAATAAGATCCTCACAGCTGAATTTAGGGAAAACTCCACAATACTCTATTGAGTTTTTTTTTTTCTTCTCAGTACTTAATAAAATTTCACTTCACTCTAGAAGTGTAACAAAATGATAAGATTGCATGTCCCATTTACCAGGACGTCATTCCTAGACATCAAAGGCCTGCTTTTAAAATGACACAGGTTCCCCTTGACCATTTTGTTTAAAGAGGATATGTGCACAAAACTAGGTAAGAGCTTCTGTACTGAATTTCGGTGAAATACTACTGGTTGTATGGCTGGTTCACTGCAGAACTAAACAATGATGCTGTGTTTACAAATGCAGGAACTTCATCCTACTGAGTTATTTCTCAACTTCTGTCAAAGTATAGACAGGTATTTTTCCCATCAGACACTTTCACAATGAAATCACGTGAGTGTGATAGCAGAAACCAATCAAAATCTTTCTGTTGGCGAGGGAGGAGAGAAAAAAGAGCACGAGAACAAGACCCTCTTACGGCATCTTACTCATCTTGGTGAGAAATAAAAGAGTGTAGTCCCATGCCTGAGTTATAAATAATTGTTACTTTTGGCCTGGAGTAAAACAGGCCATATGTCTACACTGCAGCCACCGCAGGGCACATGAGTAAACCTGAGTTGGGCTTGAGCTCTCCCCCAGGCCTGCCTTGGCAGCAGGGACATCAGTGCAAATCCACCTCTCCAATCAGCCAGCTCCTTTGGCAGCATCACTGTGGCACCTACGGTCTGAGCAGTGCCTAAGCCAGCTCACGGCTTTGTCTCTCTGATCCCCAACCAGGTGTAGAAACAGGGAAAACAGGAATAAAAGGAGGGGGGTGGGGAAAAGGAACGGTGAAAGTTACAAAAGGCAGCATCCTCCAGAACAATTCATGACAGCTGCTCTGCACTAACCATTGAGCCACAGCTCAGGACTGTGACTCCCTTTGCTTCTCAGGGGTCTCAGCCCTTTGGTAGGCTCAGCCTTCTCTGCTTCATTTCTCCCTTCAAGCGTGGCAGAGCTGCTGCCCTGTGTGCTGTCCTCCTGCTGGTGCAGTGCAGATCAGCTGAAACCTGAGAGGGAAAGAGACTCCCGAGGGAGAAGTAAGCAGAGCAAGGTCCTGGGTGACTCACGGTGGAGTTCCAGCGCTCCCCAGGAAATGTGCCCGCTGATTACTACGCTTTCATTTGCAGTCTGAGGTGTAGGAGGCATGGACCTCAATATGCATGAGCAAATGGCAGTGTCTGAAGGATGAACCACTACAGCTTTAGCACAGTATCCCTCTGTACTTCATCCCACGGGAAGGATCCTTCGTTAACTTCCCGCCAGAAGACACCGGTGGCAGAACAGCCTGGCATCACTTTTGGCACACCCCCTTATCACTTCCATCCAGCTCCTCACTCTCCTGTCCATGCATCTCTGGGACACTCCATTTCTGGAGCTCTGTCAGCGCTCCATTTCTGCTGGTTGTCAGACAAAGGAATACTCCACATCCATGGAGTAAGTCAGTCTGTCTGGGAGGTGGGTGAAGTAACTCCTGCCCACTGAACAAAGTAAACACAGCAGAACACTTCACAGCTATGCCATACACAGTTACAGGCACGACCAGATAAATGTTAGGCTTACTCCAACACAGGATTATGGTGCAGTTTGTCACAACAAAGCCAAATGAGAGCTACATTATCTCCCCCATTCGCATGGCACGCACAGTTCCTGGCTTTGGTGTATGTATAATTACTGAGAAGTGATTCAGGTGAAGTTTAGATCCTGCACTACGCATTTTTCTTCCCCCTTCCCCCAAGTCAGGGAAGTAAATATAGAAATAATTTCACAAGAAAATTTGAGTATTATGTTTCTAGAAAAGAATTTCAAGAAAGTAACAGGTGACTAATATTATTGATGTAACAAGAATATAATAGGTGAATTCCAGCAGTAAATCTCAATCATGTTACCTGTGCCTTAGGGTATCAAGACGTGATGTAGACTTGAGAATTTTAGAGACCTCTGATCCATGTTCCATTACAGGGTCATGAAAACTGTCTCATAAAAACAAGAGGGAAAAATTAAATAACACTGGCATTTTTTTAAAAGTTGGTGCATTCTGTCACATTAAAAAAGATATATTCTTATTATATTTCTGATGTAATCATGAGCCTTCAGCTTGAGACCTTGACAGAGTGCTACTGTACTAAAATCCATACTGAAAAATTTCCATCATCTCGTCTTTTAAAAATTAATTTAATTGGCGCTTTTTTTTCTTTTTTCTTTTTTTTTTTTTTTTCCACAGCAGAGCTTTAAACCGGGGAAAAAAATTCTGGAAGTAGCCACAGGTGAAACAACACACTACTTTCTAGGACACCAGTCCAACTGGTTCCAACTGGATATAAGGAAAAACAAATCATCAGGAGGAAAATTAGGCATTAGAGCAGGTTGCCCAGGGTCATTGTGCAATCTCCATCCTTGGAGGTTTCCAAGACACAGCTGGATAAAACACTGAGTACCTTGGTCTGATTTCAGAGCTAACCCTGCTTTGAGCAAGCAGTGGGACTAGAGACATCCTGAGGTGCCTTTTGACCCAAATGTTTTACGCTCGGCTGAGTAGCAGGCAATGATTCTGCTTTGTGGTGAAGCATTTTTTTAACATGTAGAAAGGGGGTTTTCCTTTCTTATTAGGAAAAAATAAAGCCTTCTGAATATTTACATGAAAATGGAAGGTGTAGGAGTGTCAGCTGCACTCATCTGAGCCTTCTGGCTAGGGTGGTGGCTCTAAAGGTGAGAGACCTAGCTTCTCATCTCTGCTGCATGACTCAGAGCAGAAGTTTGCCCCCTGCACCACTCCAGATGGGTTGCCAGTGTCACACCATTTGGATCCCTGTTTGCCTCAGCTTGCTTGTAGACGTCCTTGATATGTCTGTGGTCACCACTATGTTTTTGGCTCAACAAGGCAGCACAGTTTGGGGATTAAGTCCTGAGCCCTGTGGAATCCAGCAGCAGTCAAAGGTGGTACAGTGCCTGCTGTGGCTTGGCCCAGCCTCAGACTGCTCCAAGTTGTTTGTGGCCCCTCTTTGTCCACAGAGCAGCTGTCTGAGACTCCACAATAGCCCAAGAAAGGTCACGTTGCTGATTTTCTCCTTCTTAGCACATGCCTGTCACAGCATAATTCTGCAAGGTGAGTATGGAATACCAAATGCCAGCACCCAGATCCCTGACCAGTCTCCTTTGTCACCTTACAGACAGCACACAGAGATTGCAAAGGAGCCCTAGGGGGAGCACGGTGTTTTCAGCATCTCTGAGAGCCCATTCAGTGCCCTTGGAGCCTGGTTATGCTGCACAGAGCCAAAAGTTCCCAATGGCCAATCCTGCCCCTAAAACCGTCTCCTTCTGTGCCCTCAAGCACAGCATTTCACCTCCCTGTTGCAATTTTTTCATCTGTAAAATTGGGATAATGACATTTTGCTAACTCGCAGGACTGCTGTGAACTTTAATTAAGGTAGGTTTTGTAAAATGCTGTAATGAGGGAAAGCACTAAGAACAAGTAGATTATTTAGTTAAGCTGGCTGATGTAGTGCTGCCAGACTTGCCTGAATAACTCAGGATCCGTATGTACACACTGGAGATTACTATTCTGTACACCTTCAAAGATAAGCATTGCAGAGCTTGAGTCTTGGGCAGGCAGGATTCATTTTGTGAGTGTCTCTTCCTAAGAATGGTGTGCAGAACTTGCCAGGAGTGACAGAATGGGTCAGGCTGAAGGGACCACAGTGGGTCACCTGGTCCAGCCTCCCTGCTCAAGCAGGGTCATCCTAGAGCACATGGCACAGGACTGTTCAGATGGTTTTTTAATATCTTCAGTGAGAGAGACTCCACAGCCTCTCTGGAGAATCTGTTCCAGTGCTTGGTCACCCACACATGAAAGAGGTTCCTCATGTTCAGGTGGAACTTCCTCTGTCCCAGTTTCTGCCTGTTACCTCTCCTCCTATTGCTCAGCACCATCGAGAAGAGCCTGGATCCATCCCATTACATCCTCCCTTCAGATAATCAGAGATATTGATGAAATCGCCTCTTACACTCACTTCCCACCTTCTTTTTCTTTATCCTGCAGATGGCAAACAACTTCAATTTACCAAGATCCGCCTTAAAATGGAGTACAAATCCAGACGGTAGGATAGTCTGTGATGCCAAGGATTGAATGCAGAATATCCTTTTTAATCTCCTCTTTCTGTGTATAGGAATAGCCACAGGTATGTACAGATTAAAGGTAGGAAACCAAAGAATTTCTGTACTGCAGTGGCAGGTATTATAAGGTGACAGCATTGCATCCAAATGCCTTTTCCTTAGTGTGTGAACAGGAGTTTTGTGATGGAGTTGCTTTGTTCTGCTGCCACCAGGCAGCCACAGACCCTCCTCTGCCGTGGGCTATAGATTGCATAAGGTGGCTGAGGCAGAGTTTCTTGCAGGGAAGTGAGCAGTGTGTCCACAGTGTGCTGCAGGGAGATAGAAGAGATCACCCTGCCTGCTGTATCCAACCCTTCAAATGCACTCACACTTCATGTTACTATTTTTCTCTATGCTGGATAGCCAGACAGCAAGGCTTTGGGCATCTGGCAGCACTCAGCAGAGGGCTGACTGTCACATAAATCCATGCAATCACGGTGTCTCACAGGTATGTGTCCATCTGGACATTTTCTTTCATTTTGCACCTTACAGCATGCAGCAGGTGATGGCCATCATCCTTTCATCTTTCTCTCTTTGCTGCTTCCTGGGCCAGGAAAGAATTAACTGCTGTGAGCTACACTGAACAATTGAGCAAGTGAATGGAGAAAGGCAGCACCAAGACAGGGAGGGCTGGGACCCAAGCGGTGCCTCTGGTCCCTCAGAGAGCAGGAGTCAGGCAGTAAAAGGGACAACATGGGGACACTGTGCCTCTCTGTGGGGATCTTTCACTGTCCTTCCTCTACACCTGTAGAGGTAGGTGTCACCACAGCCCTGCCCAAGGAACATGGCCCTGCTCTGCTCCCTCCCTGCTCACATGCTGCCTGGTTGCATCCCTTGCATGAGAAAAGACCAGTCCCTCCAGTCAATTCATTTGGAGGACTGTTGAGCTCTGGGACTCCATATTCTTCTCTGAGGAAGATTTAATCTGTCTGGCTCTTAATACCACCCTGCTGCTCTTTGATCAAAGATTATTTAAGCTATTATTGAAATATTGTGCTCAGACTTCAATTATGGCTGGTATTCACAGAAACAATGCTCCTCACTAGCTGAGCAAATAATGTCGAGCTGTTTGTTTTAGACAGAATTCCACATACTCACTTTATGTTACTTTCACCCTGCTGGTCATGAACAATGACACTTGTCCAGGGCTACAAATAATTACTGGGAATCATATTTCGGCAACATTTCCAGCAAGCTTCTACAATGAAAATTCATTTGCAGCACTTCCAATTCCTGGGCATCTCTTTAAGAATCAGACATCTCATTGGCTTTGAGGTTTTGTATTCTGATGAGTGCCAGACTTCCTCACTGTGTTTCCATTCTTTACATTTTAACCATGTTTGCAAAATGTCAGACGTCTAAATCAGTTTGTCTTTTGTCAGATATGGAAGATTATTATCTGTAATGATCAGCAGCCACTAACCTGGCTGAATCCATGATGTTTGTTTGCTAGTTCTAGTATGGACACCTTGGCTCCCAGGTATTCTCAAATTTGAGCACTAGCACGGTATTTTTCTTACTACAAGATTGTTTAGAGTAGCAAATAAAGAGTCAGAGTAATGACCACAGACCAAGACTAAATGTTTGATGTTATTGCTCAGTTTAGATACCTGATATGGCATATATTGACATCTATTTTCAAGGCAGAGTTACTTAGTCCAACCTCAAAAATCAAGCTACTGATGTGAGCTATAGATCAGGCTTATGAAATTAGTAGATGCTATTGACAATCCTGGAACTTTGCCAGAAAAGTTCCTGTTAAGGTTTTTTTTGGTTGTTGTTGTTTCAGTTTGGTTTATTTTTTTCAAGTGCTCCTGAGAATCATAGAGTCATCATAGAATCATTGGATGGTTTGGGTGTGAAGGGATCTTAATGATCATCTAGAACAATCTAGAACAATGTCCCTGCCATGGCAAGGACACCTTCCACTACAACAGGAGGTGGCTCAAAGCCCCATCCAAGCTGGCCTTGAACAGTTTCAGAGATGGGACACCCTGCTCCCCTTTTTTGTTTGTTTGTTTTTAATAAATATTCCACAAAGTTGTTTCCAAGTATATTTTGGAACAATTAGTGCACTTCAACTGCTGCCCCACTTAACTGAGAGAATTTGCATTGTTGAGATTCATCATGCATTTGAAAACTGTTTTATGGCAAGTCTAATAATCCAAATTATTGTTTGCTAATCCAATTAGGCATTTTAATTAAACTGTGCAAAGTTCAGCGCTGCTGTGAGGTTTTATATCTGCCTCTTGGTTCATTTTATTTTATAACATTTAGGTGTTATCAGATGACAGAGCTCTAGCTCATAAAAACAAAGGTGAGGTGTCTGCATATTGGCATACTGAGTGGGTAGCTCTCAAACACTCCCATCACTCTTTCCTGAACAGTAAAGTCAGATAAAATTGCAGATCCCATCATTAGCAAAGGCATCCAGTCCGTTCCTCTGCCACTGGCTCACTCCTGGCTGTATATTTCCTTCTGTTTCCTTGTGACCATCACCTAGACTTCAAATCTGCTCAGAATACTCTTATGAGATCTGGGTCCAAACTGACGTGAAAGTTTTGTTACATAAACTAGCGAAGCCCAGAAATAGACTGAGGGAGTGCACATGAACTCTGTTAATTCCACCTAAAAAAGGCAAACTGAAGCATACCTAAACTGGAGTTGCTTTGTACTTGACAAAAGAGCCCTGCTTTTTAAGCACACCCTTCACTCCACAACAGGTCTTGTTACATCTATTCTCATTCTTCTGGCACAGAAGGAAGAGGAGAATGATAACTCCTCTGTGGCCAGATATGGGAACCCTTTCTCTTCATATGAGAAAGAGTGACCCACTCAATACTCTTTTCCTCCTAAACAAAGCTGGAGAGAGGCAGAAAACCAATCTCCCAAGTGGAGAGGCCTGATGAGCTGTTGTATCCCAGTGCTGCTTTCAGGGTCAGCGTGAGCTTTGAGCTACCAACAAACTCTGCTCCGAGAGTGTAATATTCCCTTTTCCCTAAGCACAAACAGTGCTGGTTCTGAACCAACAAAAAGGGCTGACTATCCTCTTGGGCAAGCAATATGATCATGATTACTCCTCCTCTGCTTGTAGATGGGAGATCAGATCTTGCCTCCACTTGGTGGACGGAAACAAAAGCAGTACAATCCACTACAACCATGGGACAGGCACTCATCTTTCCTGACACTACTCAGGAGGAAGACTAGCAGAGCTTTAACTCTGCTCCATGCTTCTACAACATCAGTTGGACAAGAAAAAGAATAGAAAAGCAGCCCTATATTCCTTTAATTTTATTATATGGAGCTTTACTCTTTTCTTTGCCAAGTTCACATTGTCAGAATAGTTTATTTTGTTTTTAATTATTTAAACATCAATTCTTTTATTTTGAGATTTTTTTTTTCATTTTGAATGATCTTATATCTCCAAAAGTCTCCTCCAAATCTGTTTCAGGAGGACTAGAAAGGGCCGTTTTCCTGCTGTGATGTGGGATGTTAGACACTGGATGCTGGATGGGTGAAGAGCCAGGTTCCATGCTGGCAATGGGCTTCTCATCAACTGCTGATTGAGATTTGTAAAATTATATATTAGCTGACAGCCGAGATCTGTAATTGTGCTATTAAAATTATGACTGGCAAAGGAGGCAGCAGGAAGATTCCAGGCACAAGATTCCAGCAGGCCACCCCTCTTGTTAGGATGATCATTAGCGCTGTCCTGCATCAGCATTTAGGATGTTCTTTACCTGGGGCTGGACTTCACTGCCACCAGCAGCCCAGCTGCCCGTCTGTCACAGTGTATTGCTGCTGTGGAAAGGTTGGTGTTGGGATAGCACAGGTTGCAGTGTCTGCTTAGTCAGTGGCTTCACTTCATACCAAAGGTCACTGAAGATCTGGAGTGTGGCTGTGTCCCTGCTCACCCGTCCCCCCACCTCCAGCAGAAGCAGCAGGAGAGCTCTTCTCACCCTTTCTGATGCATCCTCTGTATCTCAGAACTGGAGGCTCTACCCCTGCACAGCTCCCAGCTCTCCCAGTTGGCTGGGCAGAACTCCAGTTTGGGATTCAGTTTGGGATTGCAGCCAGGCTTATCTTATCTTATCTACAGAGGGGTTTGCCCGAAACCAGGCCTGAAGGGTTTTCAGTCCTCACAGGTGAAGGGGATTTTTTTTTTGACTGACTTTTACCAGAGAATGCTATACTGCTCTGGGTTTCATTCTTTTTAGGTAAACAACTCTCTAGTCTGTGTAGATGTGCCTCCAGGCAGGTACAGATACATTTTAGGAACTGAATAAATACTTCAGCTACACATTTGATCTTGGCAAGCAGGGAGTTATTTCACCATGCAGGATGAAGATGGCCCTTGTGACAGAGGTAGATAAGAGATAACTTTCCAGAAATACACCTCTTTTCTAACTTACACATGAGAGTGTTCCTTTCTGGGCTATCTGAAGCCTCTAAAGTAATTTCTTTTTATCTAAAGATTTGTGCTTTAAAGATTCATAGTTTTCACCCTTACAATAAAACCAAAATTTTCATGATTGGGTCAGAGAAAGAATAAAATGCATGTTTATTTTCTGAGTTTGGGGAAAGGGTGATAAGCACGACAGCCAGAAAAAGCACAGGGTGACACTAGGCATGGCTGGGTATAATTCCATTTTTCCTGTTGCTCTTGGAAAATAAAACGGGATTACCCTTCTGCCCATGCCTAAGTGGGTGTTTCACAGAAACTGTCTGACTGGCTGAGAGGGCTGGCCACATTCATCCAAAACACAATTTTCTGAGAAGCTGGTCTTTGAAAGAACATGTGCATCAACAAGTAAACACTTTCTCCATCCTACTTTTTAATTTTTTTTTAACCTGAGAGGTGAGTCCTGCTCCCACAGTGAAAGAACCCTTGGTAAATTCCAGCTTGGGAGCCCGGCCGCTCCTAATATTAGCTTATGCCATTATGCAAATGCAGCCCTGGTATTCCCACAGTCTGGGGAGGGACCCAATCCCAGCTTCCCACAGCATCCAGCAGCTGCCTACAGCCTGGGCTCTGCCACCATCGAAGTGCAGCATTTGTCTGCACTTCAGTCCTGACTTGGGTTTTGCCAGCTTCTGTCACCGCATGTACTTGTTGCAGCTCTGTGCTTCAGAGTCTCCCTCTGCTCCAGTTTTCAAATGCAGTAAGACGCTAAATGCTGAAAATACAAAACTGCAGCTGCTAACATTTAAGAAAGATGGTGAAAGCAAGATTTCAATCAAATGCTTTATCTCAATGCTTACATGTAAACTTAATCCAGTAACTTTCTGTTCACCTTTTCTGGATAACTGTATAAACCTGCTCAGCACTTTCAAAAGACATTGAAAAACCACAAAACCCTGGGGTTTTTTCATTTTTAAATTTAATCTCCCAGCAAAGCCTGAGAAAACATTAGACCTCCTGACAAAATGTAAGCAGTCTGTTTCTCCACTCAGGAGCTATTCCAGTAGTGCACTGAAATGCTTTTTCACTCAGGTCAAACAAACTACATTGACTGCATTTCTCCACTAAATAGGATCCTAGCCTGGACACAATGGAACTCTCACGTTACAGGGTTCCAAGCTGACACCTGCAAATGTTTGGCTCGGTTGCTCTGGGATAAGTTTCGGGCCCTGGCTGAGATGGTAACACGTTGGTATGCTCCTGTGGAGAACCAGGTCCAGAAGAGTTGAAATCTCTTTTCTTCCCGCCTCTCTTCAAAAGGCCCCCTCACCTCCCCAGAGCACAGGAGAGGAGCAGTCAGTACCCCTCACCCTATCACTGATCCTCTTGCATCATGCAAGGCAACCTCAATGAACAAATGTTTACAGCCCAGCCTATTCTCCTATTTAATTTTGCTCATCTATGATGGTGAGAATACTTAAATACCCAAACAGAGAATACTTATGGTTGCCTGCCTGTTAGCACAATTTTTTTACGCCTGCCTCTAAAAGTGCAAACATGGGAATCAAACATCTGTTGTGCTTTCAGCAGGAAAAGAGATTACAGTGAGGTACAACTACTAACATTCTTTATTTCTGGCTCAGATTTTTTTTTTTAATTGCTAAGAGTTTTAACACAATGATCTTACATACAGTATAAAAGAACTTATATTTAAATAGGCCTACAATTATTTTCACTACATCTTAATAATTTGAATGACACACGCCTTACTCTTTTATGAGCTGCCAGGGTAAAAAAAATCCCATCTAGCCCAGTGAAATTCTCTCTGCATGGCTTCACACCAGTGAACAGGAAAGGAACACTCCACAAATCTCCAGTCTTCACCCAAAGTCTCCCAGTGACTTTCAAGTCTGGAAGCGATCCTATTGTCAGGTTGTAAGACAGATGTTTTCTGTGCTGCAAATGTTAGAAGAGTTCATACATTCAAACTTGCAAAGGAGTCAGAATCATGCCATTGCTTTGGAAAGAAATCTGCATCCAGTCAACTGAGTTCAGGTGTGGCTGCAAGTAGAAGGCACAGCAAGTATTTTGGAGAAAAAAAACATAGGGATTGTTGTTCACATAAAAATGATGCCATGTAAATTCATTTGTTCATTTCAGGCAGAACTCTCTGTACCAGTCTTTTTTTTTTTAGAATTACTTGATTTTCAGACAGATTTCTTCTGTGCTGTAACTTGGACTACACTTAAGGGAAACAGAGCTAAACAAAAAAATAGTTGTTTCCATCTCCTCAGCAATGTGTTGTAATATTGCCAAGTTATCAAAATTTCTTATGAAAATATAAAACCCATTCTTTATAATTAAGTCTTAGGATACATAAAAGAAAACTTATTATATTAATAATTTATATTTTTGAAAACTTCTCTGGCTCAAGATGTAGTAGCCAGCACTCTGCTGTGTGTTACTATGTAGGCCTGTCTTCTGAGCAGATGCAGTCCTTCATGTTTGTATTTTAGAGGAAACATATCTTTCTACATCACTAACTTTAGAAAGATGAGAAAAATAAATTCATGTCTCTGCATGCTTGGGATCCACTGTGTTTCCTCATGATTAATTCTGAAGGACACAAATTTTCTCCCAGTGATATAAGGAGGATCTTTCTTATCTTTCTGCATACTCCAGCCAGTCTACATGACTTGACTTTTGTTTTTGGGAAAGGGCTTCTGAAAATCTGCCAGAAGTTTTTCCCAGTGATTCTAGCTGGTAAATTGTCATAGGCATGGGAATATCTCAAGACAAAGATGATACAAACCTCGTTTTCTACCCTTCAGTAGCATCACAACCCTTTCTGTGGTCTAAGTGTCTCTCCACCTTTCACTGCCTTCATCTGACAGAGGATGCAGAGAGACTAAAAATACTGTTAAATAAAAGCGTGTTTATGTGTCAAGAGAAAGAAAACAGACTCAGAAGAACATTGGAATGTTCTGATGCCATCACTGCAAGATGGCATAGGACAGTGTATGCACAGCACAGTGCCTGGCAATAAAAAAGAGGAAAATGCTGGGAAAGAAGGAGTCTCTGTTGATAGTGCATATATATTATTAATATTTGATGGAGGAAAGGAAGGAGAGGAGAAGGATTCAGAGCAGATTTCTTCAGCTGGTGCTGTAGTTCTTACGAAATGAAAACCCCACAAACTCAGTAGGAAAGTAGCATGTAAGGAAACTTAAGTGATCAAGTAGGTATTAAGTCACAAAATCCCTAAAACACTTTCCCCTCCAGGTCACATATTATTAAGAGATATTGCTTTCCAATCCTATCATAGATTTTACCTTTTTTTTTTTTTACTGGGATAAATTTGCATTTGTGTCTGACAATCTATCTAGGAAGCTAAAGTCCATATACACACAAAAGAGTTCATTAGAAAATAGATGGTGTTATTTCATTCAATACTCATGTTATCATATGAGCTGTTTGCTGTTTAGGAAAATGCAATTTATAAAAAAAGAAGCTACAGAACAGTTCTACTTCATGAAACAACTTTGTAGTATGCCAGCAAATTGGGTCCACATCCCTCAGGTTTCAGCAAAACCTGTGCTAGATAATGTAAGATTAGAAATAATTTTATTTTTTAAATTATTTTTATTTAAACTACTGGCACTGATAGTTCAGTCTTTCAGTTTGGATTTTTCCTTCTTGTTTTCTTATTACTGGCAGGCACAGGACAAATCAACTGATTCAGCAGCCTTGATAGAGGCTTCTT
>VZSR01001854.1:7667131-7764881 GCA_013398615.1 Brachypodius melanocephalos
TTTTTTTTTTTGTTCCCTCAGAAATACTTACTTTTATTGACTCACCTCTTCATTTGCTGACTAGTTTGCCTCCAACAAGTTGCTCCTCTTGAAGTCTAGTGCCTTGGCTGCATCCTGTCCCTCATGCTCTTAAAGAGTTCAACAGCTGAGGTCTCCAAGTGAGGAGGGGATCTCCTTTCTGCCACCAGCGTAACATCCAGGCAGTGGAGTACCCAGAGTATCTGACTTATGCTTATTTTAATTAACCAAATCTAATGTGATGGTTGTTCATTATAACCTCCACTTTTGTTTTATTGCTCAGTTGATTTTTAATACATATTGAAGGTTTCCAGCAGTTCTCATAAGTGGTTCCTGCCCATCCATTTTTGGCTTTATTAATTCATGCACAGCACAAGAAGCCATGGATATCTATTTTCAGTGGAGATATAATTAAAAGATGCATAATTACGGTTAGAACATATTCCTAGAAAACTTTACTCTTTCGGCATGTGATGTTTGCTTCTAGGTAACGTTCTGAGCAATATTCTAGGCTCACCAAAGATTAATATCAAAACAGTTCACCAGTGGAAAGATGCCTCAGCAGTGGAAAGATGCCTCAGTTTTTCAGCTGAGCATCTGTTATCTTTGCAATTTAACAAAGCTTTGAAATCTTTTTCATTAACGCTTTAAATCTAATCATAGTTTTGAATATAAATAATATTCAATATTATTTCTATGCATTGAAGTCAGTATAAACCTGATAAAATTCTCACTAAAGGAAAGAACATATGATTAAGTCATATTAAACCTGCTTATTAGATGGATGGGCAGCATCGTAAAATATTCACTCATCAAGAAACATTTTCTTTCTGTAGATTTTCTAATGGAAAGGTTTTTGTTCTTACATGTTTATGAACAAACCTCTGTGAATATACAAGAACACCTCTTTGAGTGGACACATTTATGTTTCAGTGAGGTACTATTTTATTTATTCTGAAAAAAAGAGAATTTTTTTTCTGTATATATGGATTAACATGAACAACAATAGCTGCCAAATTTCATGCCTACTGAAACACTGATATTCTAAATGGAGGGTTTTTTTATTATTTTTATTTTTTTAATAATGGAGGACTTTTGAAAAATTTGGAGTAAAACATGATAAAGGAAAGTCCTGACTACCTGTGATCATGTGGCACCCTTTGCAGGAATTCATCCACCAGCTCCAGCATCATGGCCCTATGATTTGCATAACTTTCTGCCTATTCAAACACATATTTCCATTACAATTGTATGAGAGAGATTCTTAGTATTTTTCTCTGCTGTTAAACAGCTGCTGCCTTTCAGTGTTGGTAAAACAGTTCTACATATAGTTTTCTCTTTTTTTTAATGGAAGGGCTTTGGGATCTCTTTAGCTGAGAGATGGACTAGAAATGCAAATTATCCTTAGCCATATAACTCAGAATTACCTTTGTATTTTATTCTAAATCTGTATCTGGATATATAAAAATCCTGAAAACCTGTTACATTAGACCTGCTCATATAACTGACATGCTTTTGGGGAAAATAAACAGATAGAACTGCCAGCTGCTGCATGAATGTTGTAATGGAATGAGTTCTCATGCTGAAAAATATCTCCTTTAATGAAATTTTTAATACAAAAATTTAATTCATTTATGTGCTTAGAAAAAAAGCCCCAGAAAATTAATACCCAAAAGCTTGAGTGCATTTATGTCACAACTCCTCAAGTTTCTTTTTCTGCCCAGTTTTATTAACATAGACATTTGGGTTTGGACCAATACTTGCTCTTTGAATCTGTTTATGTAAGTTTCCTCCAAGTAATGACTGTAACAAAACATACCCTGGCAGAACCTTGCAAAATGTAAGCCTGTTTAAGTTACTCAGTAAAGACAACATTTCTTCAAAAATGCAGAAAAAGAAATTCTAGCTGCATGTAAATTAAATTTAGAACACTCCTTTGCATAGAGTGAAAGTCTGGCAGGCCAGGAAAAATCCATAAATGTGACTACAGTGACAGAAAGTAAGACAAGAAAGAGGTCTCTGATGTCCAGGCAGCACACACATGCCTTATGCAAAACAAGTCTCTTCACAGAGCTGTTAGTGGCTTTGCTCCTCTATCCCCATGACATGGTTGCCTCCATTTCCAAGCTTTCCAAAAGCTTCCAGACAAGATTCGAACAAAACCAAAACGCTGAAGGAAAGAGCAAGAATAAAGTGCCTATCAAACTTTTATGTAGTTATTTAGCTACAAGCAGCAACAGGGGCTCCAATGGTTAGAGATTCCCCATCTTGCTGCTGCTACACCAATGTCAGGAAGGATTTTGGTAAATGCCCCATTTACACACTGCTCAGCACCATGGCAAAGCCATGGGTAAAGCTGGTTACTTGCTGGGATTGCTACCAGAACTTCAATATGGGTTAGGAAAAATGGTTTGCCTAGATCACCACCTTTCCTGTGCCGGTAACCAAACCATGGCTTCCAGCAGAAACTGGAGTACTCCATGGGAGGTTGATGTTGCAGTGGAAGGGTATTTTGATAAAGATTTAAAGGAAATGCCCTTAACTACAGTACAGATGAAGACCATGGGAGTTTCAGCTTGAGTCTCTCATTGGAAAGCAAGCAAGTAGCAGCCACTCTGAGGAGGGACTGCAGGACAGGCACCAGCAAATCAAACCCCTTCAGGGCCTGTCCATCTGAAAATGGAGAGAGGATGTCGATGGGTGAAACATGTATGTACAAATCTGAATATAAATGCTAGTTTAAATACTTCTCAAGGCATCCTCAGTACCACTGTTGCTCAAGGTTTTTGTTTCATGGCTAAAGATAGCTCTGCTGGTAACATGAGACAAAATAACAGTGGAATTGTTATACTCCAAGAGAGGCTGGGTACTAAGGAACCAGCTTTATTTCCTCCCACCACCAGCTCCTTCTAAAAAATCCTTTACTGTGAGCATTACCTTGTATTTCTTAACATGAGCCTTCATGGGATCTCAGCATCAATATGGCAGTTCTGTAAATGTGGGACTGCCTCTAGGGTATGGCCATTGGCCTGTATCAGGTGTGCTGCTAATGTAAATCAAACAAGCCCACGTTTATGCATTTTAAAATACCAGGCTTCTGTTTCCATGACAGAAGTTGAAAGAGACAAAGGGCTGAAGTCTCACAGCTTTGGAGTAAAAAAAAAAAAATTAACATGGCAAAAGATTTGCTTGGTTTTTTGCCAGTCCAGTCCAGTCTCAAGTGATGCAAGACCTCTCTTCCACCCCACTCTCCTTTGCACCAGAATTGCTGTAGCTCCCTCAAGAGACAAGAATATTTCTGGAGAATTTCCAACTCTTATTTGTGCTACTTGTGGTACGCAAACGAGCTTTATGGGACTAGGACACAGTCACGGTGTTCAAAGCAGTGAAAGAATCCCAAGGTATGTTGCACCATTCAGGATCTGAAAGAAAATTGAAATTCTGCTCCTAATTCAAAGAAAAAAAAAGAAGGAAAAATCCCCCAGAATCTGTAATAAGTGTCTACTTTTGATTGTGAACATTAGCAGGCAGGGATTAGCACCTTTCCACTCTGTTTCTATAAAAGCTCTTTTATGCAGCCATAAAGTGCAGAAGGGCTGCGGGTAGATCTCTGCCAAAGATCATGCAGTTTTAGTGACGGTCTTGGCTGATGAGACACTTCAAGACCTGATCCAGGGCATTGAAGGAACATGGAAAAGGATGCAGAAGCAGCAGGCAGTTACCTAATACTATCAAGTCTCAATAAAAAATGACAAGCTGAGACATTTTGGCAGGCTTTCTGAATACCTAATAGGACAATGCTTGTGTAAACGGGCCTGGAAGTGAGGTGAAGAGAAATAAATTCACAGCAGAAAAAAAATCCCAAACCCACACTTTAGAAGCAGCACATTATTTCAGTTCAAAGCTCTTCAGATCACATCTGACCATAGGGTGACAGAATTAGCCTCACTGATTGTTTCTGCAAGACATGATTCATAAGTCCAATATTTTAAACGTACCAATTCAGCAAGAACGTTCACACTCGAGCCAGAATACATAAATATTTAACTTTTTGGCAGAGTGACCGTGACAGCATTTGTACCTATGGATTTGCTGTGACAGATAAACAAACCCGTACTCCTTCCTCACAGCCACAGAAGTGAAAGAGATTAAAACCCCGGGACGGTGGGGAGGGTTTGTTTTTTCCACGGGGCCAAGTTCTCACAGCGGTTTCCTTGAACCACCAGACCGCGCTGATCGCAAAGGCAAACGCGGTGGCATTCCCACGCACCGGGCAGACGTGTCTGTGCACGGGGATGTAGGCGGCGGCGGGAGAGGCGGTGCGGTGCCCTCCTCCTCCTCCTCCCGGCGGGATCCGCCACTTCGGCCACCTCCAACACATGCGAGACCCGTCCTTCTGCCTGCGCCCAGTTCTCCATCCCCCCTTGTCTTTTTTTATTCCCAAATAACTTCCCCCGTCCCTCTCTCGCCCGCCCGAAGGGGCGGAAGCGGCAGACGGGCGCGGGGAGGACGCGGGGCGGGGGCAGAGCGGAGAGCTCGACGCTAAACAGGGCAAGCCCGCTCTCCGGCAAGCCCGGCCGGCCAAAGAGGCTTCACGCCCCCGCCGCTTCTCTCCCCTCCCCGGCACGGGGGCGGTGGCGAGGGGCTGCCGTCGCGCAGACACCGCCCCAGCGGCCGCGGAGCCGCGGCAGCTCCTGGAGGAGAGGAGCAGCGCGGCTCGGCTGGGCTCGGTGCGCTCGCCGCGGCCTCCCCCGCAGGTGGCGGCCCGCCGCCCGCCTCAGCAGCTCCCCCTGCCCGCCGCGCCGCTCGCACACCCCGGAACGCGGCGGCGGGAGGGGCCGCGTCCCGCCCCACCCCGCCCCGCCCCGCCGTGCCGCTGCCGGGCGGCGCTGCAGAGGGCGGAGCGGGCGGCGGGGCGGTGCGGCCGGCGCCCGGCGCGGGCTGGCTCCCGGCGGGCGGCGCTGCTGCGTTGCTCTGGGAGGCGCCGCGGGGCCGGGCGCGGAGCTGCGGGCTCGGGGGTGTGAGCGGCCGGGCAGGGCGCCCCCAGGATGCTGCGGTTCCTGCGCAGGACCTTTGGCCGGCGGTCGATGCAGCGCTACGGGCGAGGAGCCGGGCGCGGAGCCGGGCGAGGTGGGCTCGGCGGCGAGGTAGACGAGCGGGACGGGGGGCTGCGAGGAGCGGCCGCCGCCGCCGTCGGCTCGGGAGGCTTCCCCTCCTCGCCGCTCCCCGGAGGGGTCGTGCACAGCGCCGGAGCGCCCGTCCACATCCCGGCGGCCGGCGGCAGCAAGCCGGTGCTGCAGTGCCGCGTCCTTCTGCTGGACGGGACCGAAGTCAACGTGGAGCTGCCGGTGAGTAGCGTGCGCTTACCTCCGCCGCCTGCAAAACGGCGCCCGCAGCTACCCTCTCCCCTCCTCCGCATCGTCCCCCCCCCTCCCTGGCGACAGGCACCTGCGAGTGCCCCCCCCCGGCCGCACAACAGGCGCCGTTCTCCGGGAGAGCCTCGGTAGTTTCGTCCTTCCCTCGGCGGGCGCCCTCGCCGCCGTCCCCGCCTGCATGCACCTGCTGCCAGGTGCGCGGCGCGCCTCCCCGCCATGACCGCCGCTCGCCCCCGTCCTGCCGGCGGGAGACGTCTGCGCCCTTCTTCCCTCTCCCCGGAGCCAGCGGGGAGGTGGGCACCCGCTGTCCTCCTCCCCTGTGCAGCCGAAAACAGCCCCTTGCGAGCGCTGGCTTCCGCGGCGCCTCTCCCGCCGGGAGCGGCCGACCCCGCGGAGCGGGCGCTACCTGTGCCTTTCCCGGGCTGGTGCGGGGGGGGCTGCCCGCTGAGCCCGCCCGACGGCACCGCCGGCTACGGGGGGCATCGCGGTGTGCCGGGCGGGGGAGAATGGAGCCTCTGCGGGGCAGCCGTGCCTGTGATCTCGCTGCCCCGTGGCTGGCAGCCCCCAGCCCCGCAGCACCTGTGGCGCCGCGGGGAGAGCGAGGCGCGGCCGCGCTGCCCCCGCAGCGGCGGGGTCTCCAGGGGGTCGCCGCCTCCTTCTTCTCCCTAGTTCTTGTTTCCCACCGCCCCCGCTGCCGGAGCGGGCTGAAGGGGCCCTCCGGGATGCCCGAGGCGCTCTCCCCGTTCCGTGTCGCCCGGGTGCGGGTCCGGGGTGAGCCCGGGCGGCTCCGGGGGTGCAGCCCGACCCGGCCCGCGGGTGCGGGGACGGTGCCGGCGCTGAACTTTCTCCCCTCCCGCCGCTGTGCAGGAGGAATGAGGAAGGGACGGTGCTGGCCTGCGGGGCTGTGCGTGTGTTGTTTGTGCCTGCTCGCTGGGGTTGGGCCGTGTTTGTAGGTGTTTTAGCATCCCCAAAGCCCGTTGTGTGTCTTTTTATCTTTCTTAAAGGCAGCTGCATGGTGTGTATCGGTAATTTGCAGTTTTGGTTTTTTCATTCCTCATAGCTCCTAAATACTCACCACCCATCCTTTTTTTGCTGACCTTTTCTCTCCCTCTTGAAACCCAAGTTTCCCATGAAATAGTATGGAAGCTTAACATGTTTGAAGAACATTTAATCTTTCCATTTCAACCTAAATAGTCACCAAGCCTGGTCTCCAAAAACAGGTGGGAGAACTTAGTAACAGGGAATGTAACAACCTGAGAAATTGTGCACTGCTTTAATCTCCAGCAGTATAAAAGAGAGGGTTTTTTCAGAGTACCTTTAGACTCTTGTTAGGTGCCTTTCATATTATCTGTCATCTGTATATGTTGGCATCATTTCACTAAAACATGGGATTTGGCAACCCTATTGTTTTTGCTTAAAAGAAGCAGAAGAGATTGAGTAAGACTCTTACAAGTGAATACAGAAGTATGTGAACGGAGCCACCTAGAGATACTTGCTGCAGCATTATCGGGCCTCCCTTGCCTACAGACTACATCACACATTTCCAGATATTTGAAATGCTAATATATTTCCTCTCCTCACATCCCCTTCACAACTCGCTGCACTCCTCCTAGAATCTCAGCACAAATCTTTTATAAAGTAGACTTGATGATTGTTATCAGTGTGCTAAGGGTTTACTTATAGAGATCTGTGTCAATAAGCTTGGTAAATATTTTGTTTAAAGTTATACTCTGATTTATCAAAGGTCAGATTTTGCTGTAGACCCCATTTAAGACAGTCTGAAGATTTGTAGAATCAGAAAGTGAGGTAATGACTCTCTTAGTCCTTGAGTGCTGAAAACATGGACATGTCTGCTTGGCCCAGTAAAGAAGCTGTGGAGCATTCTTGCTTGAACTGACCTCCAAATGAAGCTTACACTTGCCAGTCCTCTCAGAACGTGAGCTGCACATGTGGTGGTTGTAGCTCAGGTGTCCAAAGACAGAATAAGAACTTGGCTTTTTTTTTTATGTGAATCTCTAGATTGATGGAGGACTTTGGAGCATGTAATAGCTGTCAGTGTTTTGAGGATTAAAAACTGTTCTGTTGAATTACATATCTGTTCCTTACGGGTTTTTTTCCTTTCTTTCTCAGAAAGTAACACCCACACTGAGAGTTAGAAAAACTGAAAGAGGCATTGCACCATTTATAGAAGTTGATCAGTAAAGTTTCTCTGAGCTTTGCAGGTCTAGATTTTATGGGAATAGCGCGTGAAACAGAACATGCCTTAATACTCAGAAGCTGAGGTATGGGACTGGCTAAGCTGAATGAATTGAGTAGAATCTCTTTTTAAAAAGTGTATGGTGCTTGCTTTCATTTCAGCTCAAATTTTATCAAAAGGAGGGAGTGTGGGCTTCATCACCAATGAGCAGCTTACTCATGAAGTCAAGTACAGAGATGATTGCACAGGATTTCACTGTGCTGCTGATTGTGTTTGCAAGCACTTATTTCAGGAGATACTGGCATCTATAAAATGTGCTCTTCTTGCTGACATTGTAACCCTCTTGTCTTTCTAGTTGAAAAAGGAACTTGTTGATACTAGAACACAATACTCTTGCAACTACAACTTTTTTAGGCTATCTCTAAGACTTCATTTAGAAGTAATTGAAAGGTTTATTGGATTTCAAAGATTACAGGGTCTATTTGGTTGTGTGGAGGAATGACAGAAAAGACTTGACTGGAGGAAAACTAGCTATATACACAGGGGAAAAAAGGTTCAGGGTTTTTTTTTTTTAGTTATTGCTTCATTTTTTAAAAATATTCCAATAAAACTGAAACCCTGAAACTTTTGCCCAAGTCAAATGTATCATGTTCTGCCACAGTGCTTTCTTATAAGTGAGGGCTGTTGGAAAAATAAATCCTGCATCAGTAAATTGATAGGTGTCTTTGTGGCTAATGTTATAATTTGCGTGATAGTATCAGGATCAGAAAGTACATGTCTTGTAAGCTCGTGTCAGTTTATGACGGTAACAGAAGCAGAGTTCTACCCTGATCTCCAAGTTCTTCCTGAGCTCATTCTTCTCTAAGCTGTATAGCAGTAGTGAACTAGAGTCATCTTCTTTATCTGTGCTTCCACACCCTCTTTCTACTGAGGCATTTGCACTTTATTCTTTTTACTGTATGTGCTCTGCCCTTGGACTACCCCATCTACTAGCCTGCCCTTCTACGTGCTGTGTACTCTTTCATTTGTAGGTGTTCTCTGGCTTTCACAAACTTGTTTCGTACCCAGCTGCCCCCACACAAATGTCAACATAAGATTATTCTGAGCACTGCAGATACCCCTGGATAATGGTTTCTATACTCAGCTTCTTGCATGAAATTTCAAGGATTGCTTAGTGATGCTGGCTTTTTTCTTCACTCTTAAGGCAAGAATCCTGTCCTTTAAATGTATGCTTTCTAAACAGAATAGTGCACTGGATGCCTTTTTAAAACCCATGAGCTCCTCAGGGCCCTGTATTGAATGTGAGATGCTATTAAGGTTGGATCTGTTATACAGGAGTGAGTGGCAGTTGACCAGTTCTGTTGCTGTGGGGTGATTTCCCATAGGAAGGGGAACATAAATGGTGTCATTACTTCTTCTTGACCTGACACCACGTGTCTGCACATCTGAAATCCAGTGATGAGAACTGATGCAAGGAGAAAAACACTTCCATTAGAAACCATCCCTCTTCCCTCACACATATCTGTCTGTGTATTTCTTTTAACCATTGGGAACCTGTTTAGTATCTTTTGTGTTGCACTCTCACTCACACTGGAGGCTATTATGTCGTCAGAATTTGGAACTTGGTTGTAGGTAGATGGAAGGCCACTTGCTCACTGTTGCCAAAACAATCCTGCCTCTGTTTTTCTGGAGGACTCGTGACTTTAATGAAAGAAAAACTGGTTGTAGGTGATGCTGTGTTCTTATGGAAAGAATGCAAGAAGAGAGCATTGACATTTAGGCAGCAGTGATGGTGCCTGCTAGTTAATACATAGATGGCTTAGATAAAGCCAAAAAGCCAAATTTTTCTTTACTCTAAGGCATGATGGCTGACATTTCTAAAAACTGAGTCTTTGATTTTTAAGTAGGTGCATCTTATGAAGGCTTAAAGGGCAGGTATGAAAGATGGCTATTCAGTAGGACTGTCCAGAATAACAGGAATTAATGTCGCTTTATGCTGTTGAAAACAGTATTTTCTGATAAATTGTGGGAGGACAGGAGGAGAATGAACATTTGTAGAGTGTTCTTGGCTTTCTATATTCTTAAGTGGGATAAAAGGAGAAGCAAATGGTAAGCTTCCTCCACTATGAAAATCCTCATCCTGCAAAGCAGATCTAAGATACCTTACATTTTCTGTGATGTGAATCCACAGCAGTCAACATGTTGTCTGTTATAAATACTTCTCTCTAAAAATCTTCTTGCTCTGATAAATTCCTCTGCTGCTGTGAACACCATTACAGACTTGTGTGATGTATTAGAAAGTATGTAATGTTTAAGGATTAAATTAATCAAGAACTCAAATATAACTCTTCAAATCTGTGAATTATTTTCACAGATGAATGGCTTTTGAGTTATTTCTTTGCCTTCTTTTTTGGCGTATCTGTTTTAATAATTGTTTTGGCTGCTATGGAAACACTTCAGGATAGGAATAGTAAATGTTCTTCAATCCCTGATCTGCTATGTGTTGTATTCTTTTCTTATTGGGGTAACATGAACATAGCAAAACTTGCTGTCTGGCCTCTATGCTTACATCAAATATAAATGTTACATTAACTCTTGAGCAGCCATCTCAGTTTTACTGATTAGTGTATTTGACTTGCTGAAGTTATAAATATCAGGAGGGAAGTGCAACTCATTTTTTCTTTCTTTCATATCACACATCCAAATAATGTTTCATGAATATTAACTCTAGAGAAATGCACTAATATGCAGGTAGACACTTGGATTCAAGTCATGCTCTGGAGTTTCTGACTAAGGAGTTACACATACACACACACCCTCTTCCAACATTACATCTCATGGGTAATGGGATTTTTAATAAATTCTTTAAAGCTTTTATCACTTATAAAATTGGTTATATGCCTTCTTTATGCAGAAGTTACCTTTGAACAACATAAAATTAGAATACTTGCTGAAAAATGTTAAAAGCATATTTGCAACACTGGAAAGGGAAAGGTCTCTCATGTTCATGAGCTCCTGTGAGCACTAGCACCAGTAATTTCCTTCGTAAACTGATCAGGCTCTGTTGGTAGAGGAGGTTGGATATTTTTGCTTCTTCAGTTCACGTTGAAATGCCTTTTGAGTACCTTACAGCTCTGATTAAGCAGCTGCAGCTAGAACTCAATGTGTTGTCTGCTGGTAATAACCTTTAATTATGTTACCCCTGTTCCATATGCCTTGATGCATTGCTGCAGCATGTTCCGAAGGTGTGGAAAGGCATTCATAGTACAATCACATACAGAACCAGGAACACACACAGCCCCAGAGAGAGAGAAATGAGGTGGGGTGTGCATACATGACTGCAGCCGTGCTTCAGAAACGCACGATGTTAGGCTCTTGAGACAGAAGAGGGAATTTTTGGCCCTTGATGTGCTTGCCCCAGTAAATCTACAGCAGATGAAAGAAACCCTAGTAGAAAAGGGACTACATAGTAGAAAAAGGAGACAAAAAGCAGCGTTTTGCTTTGGCATATGTAAGAGAAATTCTGCTTGTGAGTTCCATTAGTTATTAATGAAAACCAATACAGTTTTTCAGTGTAATACAGATAGACAGGATGACAGGAGTGCTGCTGCAAAGAGTTGACAACCAGGAAGGGGGAGAAAGCTAGTGATGAGAGCAGTGTAATGCAAAGGCAAGAGCACCTGGTGCTAATTCTCTGACAGAGCTTATGTGTTTGGAGAGATGGGGTGAAGATAAGGTTGTTTTATGCATTGCTTCAGAAGCCTTTTTGCAGTGGACAAGAAAACAGCTATACTTAGGAGACTAACCATGTGAAATGTCAGTGTGGCTCTCATTTATTAGCAAAAAGATGCATTTGTGCATAGCAGATGTTTGCACTGGGCTTATCTATTCAGTAACAAACCTTGTAGAAGAATGGATTTGAAGGGAGAGGGTCTATAAGAAGGAAACATACAGAACAGTTTAATAAAAGTGTACAGTGTTTTGGGATTTTGTTCCAGTGGTTCCATTGTAGTCTATAGTGCTGGGTGGCAAGCCTGAAGTCTCTTAGTAGAAATCTTAAAGAGGAAAACAACATCTGGCCATGTAGAAAGGTCCTATGAGGCAAGAAATAGGAGCAAAGAGACTTTGGAAGTGCAAGTATATGTGTAAGAGCAAGCAGAGGACTAGTTTTGTTTGGATTGGAGAAGATAGTACAGGAAGAAAAAAAGTGAAGGGACTATATATGTAACTATATAACTATATATAATATAAGGGATGTATTGTTCATTGTTTCTTTTCTGAAACAAAGGGGACAGCTATCTCTCTACTCCTGCTTCTCTGCACATGCTTTGTATTCATGCACTTCCTTATGGTCCTATTTGTAGTGCCTCTGTAAATACCATTTTTATATAACTTTCTCTGAGAGGCTGGCCTTGTTTAGTGTCTCACCTTCTTCAAGCATAAGTCTGTTTTGCAATTCAGGGCTTCTGTTGTTAAATTCTCAACCATTTCAACTCTCCCTTTTCATTTGCAGTCTCCTCCTTGAGCATTTATCTATACTTTTTCTGTGTGGATATCGTCTCTATTACTAGTATGATAGCTAATGAATTTTCTTCTTAATAAGAGCAGATTTCTTTTAGTTTTGTGAGTTTTCCTTTACTTGACTCTATTTCCCCAGTCTGTAAAAGTAGTTTTATTTTCCTCCTAGGAGCAGCTAGCTACACAAGCTGTGAGGGAGCTCTTCTCAGAGGCACTTTAAAGAGCATTGGAAGTCTGCTTCCTTCTGGTTTGGGGCTTGAGTATAGTTCTCTGTCCTATTGCCTCTTACTAATTTAGAAAATTTCTGTGGTTTTCTGCAGTTGTCAGAAATTTGAAACACTTCTCAGTCCTGTTCCTGCCCCAGGAAAATGCAATTTCCCTGCTGTGGCCGTGGGTCTGTGGCTGGCTCTGCAGCTCATTCAGCCAGCCTGACTCGCTGTCTGCCAGGACACAAACGGTGCAGGTTGAGGACAGCTTGTGGTGAACATCTGTAGAGCTGACATGAGGGAAACACTGGTAGCTGTAGGTGAAATAATTAATTCAAAGGTTAAACCTCCATGCTTTAAAAATGTATGGTTTCACATGGGACAACAAAAATGGACCTGAAAACTCAAATGATGTGGACAGGAGGTGGAGAGAAGAAGGGAGAACATACGCATCATTGAGTTTCTAGACTCTTTGCAAAGTAAATATAAGGATAAGTACAAATAATTTCTTTTTTTGCCAGAAGGATGAACTCAACAGCTGCTAGCAGTGTGTACAGTGTTTCTGGGTTAGTATTTTAAGTACTTGAGAAACAGGATGGTTCACTACGTATTTTTCCAATGTAGATTGTGGTAAATGTTCTTTTATTTTTTCTGGATTAGAAATAAAAGGGTTGGAGGGTAATGAAGTGTTTAGAGTGACCATCTGCTCTTCATTTGACTTACTATTTCCATTTATTTCTATGCATCAATTTAAATGTGTCCTGGACCATTAGCTATATTGTGATGAGATTATTTTGAAATATTTGTTGAAGCTACAGACTCAGACTCTGACTATGAAGCATGAAAAATATTAAGAGTTAATTTATGTTGGCTGTTCGGGTTTGATCTGTACAGATTCAGATTGTTTGCCTTCCTTGTTGTTATGGAACCACAGATAGTTTATCCAAACAAATACCAAATGCTGTCTTTTTTTTCCCTTCCCTTTTTTTCCTTTAAGTATGCTAACAAATACATTGAATATTTTCTGTATTTCATTGTCTTAATATATGTGGTATTGTTTGTATGATAAGAGACTGAAAATAATAATAGAAGGACCAATTTAATGTTTGTGAAATATTAGAAGTAACTACACAAATACGTGGAGAATGTTGGTACTTTTTTTTATGAACTTCACTTTATATGAACATAGTGGTATCAAATATACTTTTCCAGTTAGAAGTGTTACCATTTATGAATTGTGACCTGTAATTAAATTATTTGAGACTGTAGCATTATTTCAAAGGATAACTTATATCAGGATTAATTCTTTTGTGGATATTTGAAAATAATGCTTTTCTCAGTAGTTTTTTGTAGCACTAGTAATTGATTGTATGTATTATTTGCATTGATGTGCTTTATATATATATATATATATATATATATATATATATATATATATATATATATATATATATATATATATATAAAATAAATGTAGGCTTGAGAGGATTTTTGTAATGTAGCAGTCTTGACTGGGAAAACACCTGTTTCTTTTTTCTCTTCAACTGAGACTAAACAAGGATACCACTTCCCACTTTTAAGTATAAACTTTCTTGTTGTGTGCATTTCACTATGTGAGGTCTCGCTGGTTATATGTTGGATGATAAACAATTTCAGTTTTCTTTGTTAGGCTTTAAAATTATCCCAGGTTCTGAACAAATTCTCACTTTAATTTTGATAAATAATATATAACAGGTTAACTGCATCACATCTCTTGTTGGTATGAGGTCCAAACGTTACCTGCTTTAACGGTGCAAGTGAATAATTTCCAAATTTTCTCAGAAAAGAAGCAGTCCTATGAAACTTTTTCCTTCTTCTCCCTTGTTTCCATCCAGAATTGGTCAAGGCTGCTTTCTGTCATTTAAACAAATCTCTTTCATACCTCGTTAGCAGTTCCTGAATCTGTGATAATGGTATGGTTTTAAATTAAGATCTTACATTTATATAAAAAGACCAAACTCAAGAACTTCCATTTTCGTGAGCAGGTCTGAGCACAGCAGTGCTCAGTGCAATCATTGTGTCGCAATAAAGATCAGTATTCAGTAGAGATGCTGATCCTCAGTGTGGAGGTTTTATATTCAAGCTACTTACTGAGTAGAAATTCTTCCCGAATAATGAACCTTCCATGAGTGCTTTGCTTTGAGAGATGATGAATGATGAGTCTGTTATCTCTTTGAATTAAGCAAATAAGTGAAGAGCAGTGGTATTCTTCAAAGTAGGTCGTATCTCTAGGAAGGGCAGCACCCTGCAAGTGCAAAGTCCGGTGGGCAGCATCCACTCTTCTCTCATTTTTTGGTCTTTGGATGCCGATATAAATTAATGGAATTCAGACATCCTGCTTGTAGCTCTGTGGAGGAAGGAGCTGGTTTAACAGCGTAACAATATAACTTTGTTGTGCAAAAGACTTAATTTCTTTTCCTCCCTCTTCCTGCTGTTTCATGTTAGTGGCTTTGATTTAGTTTCTTTCCCTGCTGTTCAGCAATGGAGAGAGGGTGGCAGGAAATCTTCTTTGTGGCTGGCATCCCTTTTCCCCTGAGGAGGAGCATTTCCAGCCCCGCTCCCAGTGTCTCAAGTCAGCCCACGAGTCTCCTGTGCCAAGGCCATGCTGTCAGCTGGGGCTGGGAACACCCAGCTGCAGGGTGGCTTCAGCATCTCCCTGGCACTATTAATTCTGCATGCAGCTCTCAGCAGCACATTGGAGTTTTGTTCTTGACTTCCAGTTAATTAGGAGGTGTTAATTTTGATGGGTTTTCTTTTTAATGGGGGAACCTGCTTACTAAGACAGCAGAGACCACTGATTCCTTTTACAGAGGCCAGTGAAACCATTAAATGTTGACTGTAGCACTTTTCCTTTTCTCCTTTAAGCTGATTGCTTAAACTGTTATCAGCCTGTATGTGTGATCTGTCTCCCTTCATTCCCTTCTTCTCATACAACGATATTTCACATTTGGCTTTTCTCTGTTCAATGAACTGTTTCAAAACTTATAAAATCAACCCCCTTGTTTTTAGGTGTGAAAATCAGTGAGCCTTTGCGGCATCAAAAGTCAAAGTGTTGCCAACAACAGGCTCTTGGAGAGGAATTTTTCTTTTAATTAAAGGGGTTTCGTTCATAAAAGGTGTATAATATATTTTGGGAGGTCAATCTATGAGAAAATAATCTCAAAATCAAATGTTTTGTACAGTATTCTTAAATTTAGAATGGAAAACAAGATGAAGTTTTTTACCCACTGCCTTAATCTTTTTCCTTAAATTCTCTGAGCCATCCCCTCTTTTGTTGATATTACTTACAATAGTTTGGGTTTTTTTCCTGTGTAACATGTTGATGCATTATATGCATTAAAATTTATCCTGTAGTAAAACTTTCCTGGTATGTCATTTCTGGCTTTAGAAAATAAAGATGCTTACTTGAAAGATGGAAAAAATGAGGAAGGAGTTGGAGCATTTGTCCATATATTAGCAAAAAAAAAATAGGTCTAAGTTGATGACTACATTTCTCAGAAGGGAGTGGGAATAGAAAAATTCAGTGCTGTGAAACAAAACAAGTGGGTTTTGTTTGCTCCTATTGAAATTTGCCAGCAGATATTCTCATTTTACAGTTCATATGCTTGGATTTTGATGTATTTTCACATTAAACACCCAGCATATTCTGATCTCTGATTTGGTTATAAAACCTATTTTGTGGAAAAAAAAAAAGTTCATCTGTTTCAGCAAACATTTTGCTTTAACAACATTGTTATGGTCAGGAAAGCATAGCATGATTTCATCCCTCTAAATGTTACTGTATCAGCTCCTGATAGAATGAAGAATTTAATCTCACTTTGACAAAGCAGAACAGATCGTCTGATAGCATTTCCAGTATGATCAGAATCTTGAAAAATTGTCAAACAAAGCAGAAAGATATGCTCTTTCATAAATAAAAAATACTGTTCATCCAAATTCTGTTTCAGAAAGCAGATTTTTCCCTGTAAAAGCCGCCAGTTTCTCAGCATTTGTGTAATGCCAGGAAGGGAGAACTTTCCCAGCTGTTTCAGTAAGCTGCATGCTGGAAGCTTTCTAGGAAGAGAAAACAGTTTGGACAACCTCTGTGTGACACCTCTGTGTGAGCTTGCTGTGACTTTCAGGAGCTGTTGAGAGTGGGAAAGCTGCAGTGCGAGTGCTGGCTTGAAGGATAGCCCTCAAAATGAGCTTTGTTTCTTTTGCATTCTGTAAGGCACCTTAATGTTTACTGAAATCAAAAGTTACTTCTTAATTTAAGGCAGATGGAGCTTTTACATAATACCAAAATCTTCAGAAAGGCATTTGGAAAAGTTGTTTTGTGCAAGCTACAGGGCAAACAACTGGTTAGGTTGTGAGGGAGATAGGGAAACATTTAAAGAATATGAATTCCTCTTTATTCCATAAGCACTGACCTCATTAACAAGATAAGGCTGTCAAGACTGGGGCAGCATTAAATGACTTGTGGGAGCCAGCAAATATAGATCCTGTGAAAAGCCTCAGGCCTGAAGAGCTCTCCCTACAGACAGCAGCTCTCTGAACAGCACTGCCTGCTTTCCTTGCACAAGTTTTGGATTAGACTCCAAGACCCTGCATATGGGAAGGAAGCTTTTCTCCCGGTTTTCCTTTTGAGTCTTAGAAATGACTTTTTTTTTTTTTTTTTTTTTTAAACTGGTTTCTTAAATGGTGCAGTCGTCTATTTATTGCAGAGCTGATACAGGTGAGGTGGAGGATGAAGTTCTTTTGTTTTTGTTGTCTTGTACATGATGTGAAAGTGCTCGCTGGAAACAGCAGATAAGTCGACTGACCCTGTGCGATCCAACTCCAGTTTGTGATGTTGAAAAAATGTCTCTGAAAGCAAAACATGAATTCAGTGCAGTTCTGGAGGGACAAAATGTGGCCACTTCGTCTGCTTCTGAGACCATTTTCTGCTTTGCTTGGAAAGCATCTTCTGTGAAATGCCAAACTTGGGTAATCTCTGCCTCTGCACAGATGGTAGTGGAAGCTCCCTGAGAGATGGACCAGGGTGTGGGAGGCTGGGTGTAGGGCTGATGTTCTAGGAGATTCAGGGGGACTTTACTGCTCCACAGCTGCCTGAAAGGAGGGTGTAGACAGATGGGGGTCAGTCTCTTCTTCCAGGTAACAAGTGATAGGACAAGAGGAAATGGCCTCAGGTTGTGCCAGGAGATGTTTAGATTTGATGTTAGGAAAAATTTCTTTACTGAAAGGGTTGTCAAGCATTGTAATGGGCTGCCTGGGGAGGTGGTGGAATCACCATCCCAGGAAATGTTAAAAAAATGTGTAGATGTGATGCTTAGATATGTGTTCTAGTGGTGGACCTGGCAATGCTAGGTTCATGTTTGGACTTGATCTCAGAGGTCTTTTCTAACCTTAATGACTCTGTGGTTCTACAGTGAAAATATATGCTTTGAAGTATACTTCTGTTTCTGTCTTGGACATGGACATAGCCTGCAATACTAATAAACTTGGGGTGGTTTTACTGCTAAAGGATGTGCTATAAATGGAGAAATGGAACCATAGGACAAGCCTGCAGCTTTGGTTTCAGATATAAATGAATTTATGGTGTTACTTGAAGTGCCTTTTGTATCTCAAAAGCCATTATGAGGCTGCTGGTTCCTAGTGGCAGTAAGAAGTGGAATTTATGTTCGAAGTAGCTAGGATTTATGATGCACATTTTCCTTTTGTGCTGGAATAGGGAGGGAGACTGTTCTTAAGGTCTGACTAAAAGATTACAAACTTACACATACTAACAGAACTCCTTGTTTTTACAAATACATATTTTTCAAAGGGAATTATTAGAATCAAATATGTGCAGAAAATCACTGATTATTGTTACCTTCTTTTACTTCCACCCCATTCACCCCAAAAAACCTGTCTACTTCACCACTACTTCCAACCAAGTATTTGCTAAGAAAATTTACTTTGTGTTAGTGGTTAGCGAATGTTCCAACTGTCTCTGTTGCCATTATTTCCCCCTTTTGACATCTTTTGTTAAGGCTGTTAGGATAATGTTAAATGGAAGTCAACTGACAATTCTCCTAGTCATCATTTCTGCTATCGTTCCTTATATTGGAGAGAGCCATGTGGATGGCTTGTAAATAAATAGGATCTGAACTGTAGATTTGTTTCAGGTTAAAAGGGTCACTGTGAACACTTAATCTATTCCCTTACTCTAACCAGTCTCTAGAACTTCTTCCAAGAATGTTTTAAGCCCATCACTTTTTTATCATCAGTGCTCTCCTTGGATCTCATTAGTTTATCTTTGAGTCTTTAATGAGAAGCAGTTACCTATTCATGTTGAGTGTGAACTTGTCAGTATAATAATCGGTCTTTTATTGTATGTGATACTTTTATGGTCCCTGGTATCTCCTGTCTTGGTACTTGAGCAAGCAGGCAACAAAAAGTCATGGAACTATGGAGAAAAATATTTTCCACATGCAGGTATGTGAAATTCAAATACATGCCACCTCTTAGTCTTGTCTATGTCTAAGTAGATAAAAACAAAATTTATTTACAGATGCTTTTCAAGCTCAGAAATATTGTTTATAGCTTTTTTTCTGACTTTGTGAATAATGCGCAGACATTTGAGCTGAGCACAGCAATGTTGTGTTAGAGTGGGTTACATGAAATGGCATTGCTTCTTACCTAATCTTCCCTTGTTTGTTTTCTTTGCTGTAACGTTACACTGAGAGGTCACAGTCCATTGTTTTTCTGTTGTTATACCAAGGTTCTTGCAGTGCTGCTGAAAGTCAGGGCACTGTCTTTGACCTAGTGAGTGTGAGTGAAACTCACGTTCCTCTCTGTGTGACCTGTGATTTCACTGAATTCAGCTACTGTGTGTTGATGCAGTTCTGTATCCTCAGGATTTGCAAATCAGTATGTACAACCAACAAGACCCATCATCTCCTGCTACTGTGCCAGTTTTGTTCAGCAAGAGTAATTTTATTAGTTCCCTGGCAGGGAAAACTGGTGAGTGACTGTGAGCAGAACACTTCAGGGTTGCACTGACAGTGCTTCTTGCTGGCTGCTTTCCTCCTTTCCCTTCGTGATTATTTTTTTTTTAAATATGCCTCTTGTGAACTACACACATCTATTTTAGGAATGCTTATGCTTGCTTCTGTCAGACTCATCAGCTGTGTTTTGAGAGTATGGGTGCTTTGTGGTCAGTTAAATTTGAAACAGTTCTTGGCTTCTCATCCCATCATGGTGCTGTAGACTGACACCTGCCCTTTCAGCTGTTTGTGGGGCTGAGCTGAAAGCCAGGTCAGGATCAGACCCAGGGGTGTTTCGCTGCGGGGAGGAAAAAAAAGGCGTTTATAGCATTGAATGTCAGAAATTTGTTAAAAGTATGGCATAAGTAAAGGGCCAAGCAGTAGACAGAGGGCACAGGAGCTCTTTCAGATGAAAGTTCTGCAACTGCCCATGTTGCTGAGTTGGGCCATGAGGCTCTAAGTAATGACTTTAGGAATGGATTGATTCATGTACTTGGTGCTCTCATAACTTGGTCATGTGAGTGCTTCTGGTCTGCCCCACCAAAGTAAGGTTAGTGTGGAGAAGACATAAGTGCTTGGTTGCTGCAGTCATGTTGTTCAGTAACAGAAATTGTGGCAAATAGCTCGAGCTAGATCTGCAAGAGCTCATCTGCTCCAAAGTTAGAGATGTTGCAGAAATTTATTTAAGGTTTCTTTTTGCTGTAATCAAATAACAGTGTAGTTTTATGGAGAAAGAACTTAGATTTGTTTTATGAGACAATTTTCTTGAGATCATGGTGAGTGGTATAATTTATGCTGCTGCTATCTAATCCTTTGCTGACTGGACCCAGCTGTCTGTAGTTTTTCTTTCTAGCTCTGTAGGGAGCCAGAGTTGATAAGAATAACAAAGCTGATAATGAATTTAGAAAGACACTAGGAATTTTAGAGAAAGTCACCTTTGTCTAGGCTTCACCAAGTTTCAAATGGAAACAGGACTGAAAAGGTGGTCTTAGGGTCATTACTTGATCTGGATATCCTGTGATGGAATGCATCCCTTATCCCTTCAAGGCTGGCTGCAGGTGAAGTGGAAGGAAACTGTGCTGTTCAGGGAAAACTATTGCTGCATTGAGCAGAGCCTGGATCCCAAATCTATCAGGGATCCATAAAATCCAAGTGGTCTGAGTTTAATTGTAGATCTCTATTTGTAGAAATTCTAGAACTGGCCCTTGCTACTACAAATTCAATAATTCTTAATTGTGAATAAATGTCAATTAAATTTTATTTTTCCATTTCTAATACCTCTATTATTTTTAGTTTAGTCTCTCATTTGGAAAGTAGACTGTGGATCAATTTGACTTCATGTTACATTTTCCAAATTAACCTTTTAAGGTTTACTATTAAATTACTGCATTTATGGAAGGAAGCTTTGTTTAAGAGCATGATCTAAGTCAATGCTTTTCAAGAAGCAGGTGGAAGATTATTTGTCTTGAACAAATGGATGGCTCTGAATCATGCTGAAAGTGTTCCAATGGAAAATATGCTTTTACTTTCAAGTACACAAGTTACATTAGAACGACAAGTTTCTACTAGAATGACAACTATTTTAAACATTTGAATAAACATTTTTTTTTTTAGGGGAAAACAACAGAAAAAAAGTTTTGCTTCAGGATTTTCGTTCTTATGACTAAGTAGTTGTGTTCTTTTGATGGCTTGTGGGATAAATCCTGTTTTCAAGATGCTAAAGAAAACAGAGTTCCCAGGCCATCTGGTGCTTCTTTGTGTACATGCATGCCTGCATCCATTTACAGTCAGGGCTGTCGTGCTGCAGCTTCGAGGTGAGGGAAATCAGTTTGGATCCGGGAAACCTAAAGGATGATGCTGACCAAAGCTGGGAAGTGTTGGTTTTAGTGTCCATGGGTGAAGGTTTCCAATTTAATATCCGATTTAAAAAAAAAAAAAAATATTTGTTTATTTTAAGTTGCAGGCATTTGTTACTCCTCTTGTGATACTCCCAAAGCATCTTTGGAGGTGTTATACTGTCTGCCTGGTAAGGTGGCAATGTCTGTTATCCCCATCTGGACAGGAGACTTGAGGCTCTGATAAACTGCTGCAGAAAAGATTACCAGAGATTGCCTAAGATGTTATTGCCTTCAGCTGTCTGGCTCTGTGACTAAACTGACAGCAGGGTCTGCTGAATAACCAGGTATGAGTTTAAACCACGAGAGCCACTGGCCTGCAGTGACTGAGGTTAAGGTATATGTGTGGTGTTGTGCAGGAAATGGTGATTTCTAGCAGTCACGGGAGTATGTGGGTTTGGTAGAGTACCAATGTATTCAACAGCTTCAGTCAGGTTACCCTGTCAGGCTTCTTGGTACGGTTCTGGATTGCTCTTTCTGCACCCACAGTATTCCTCTGTACAGATTTTTGTCTGGAAAGCCCCTGCAAACTATTGCCATTGTATTTTGGGAGGAAATGTTTGAGTTCTGTACTGGCCAAAAGAGGATCTGAAACACTGCTGGAGAGAGAAATTAGATTGTTAAAGTCTGGATACTTAAGACATATTCTTTAAATGCAGAGCCCCTTGACTATGTGAGACTGAGGAAACAAGTTTAGCTGTAGTGCCTCTTTATGTGGACTTTGTTCTAGAAGCAGAATTTCACCTTACACAAATACTGGGAGCTGTCTAAAGGTATTGCTGTGTTACAGTACAAAGTTCTTTTTGCTTTGACATTCTTTATTGAATTGAGGTGACTGTCTAGTGATAACCTTGAAGGGTAGAAGATACGAGCTTTACTTGTGGAACACCCAATGAGCCTAAATTAAAAGCACCTCTTTTTGCATGAAACTGGCAGTGTAGAATTTGGTTAAGAACAGTGATAAAGCACAGACAAGGTGATAATTTGTTAAAATACAAATCTGTCTGTGCTACAGCTAATCTAGACAGATTATGGGTATTATAATTACTTATTAGTGACTTGTTACACACTTATCACAGAGAAACAAATATTTCTCATGAACTTTTCAAATTGCTGAATAAAATTTGTTTTGAAGTTCCCCCAGCCCACGTACTTTAGATTAAAAAGAGTAGAAGAGGGAGATTGGGGAGGCAGTTTCAAATTTATGAAGTTAAGACCTCTGATTTCTTTAAAACTTTTATTAAAGGTGTCTGCTGATTCTGAGAGGGAGAGAGAAGCAATTTGCCTGTTAAAAATGTATCAGAACAGAACTTGAGACTTTGAACCTGTTGCCTGTTAGACTTCTTTTCTTATATAAGTTTATGACTTGTCTAAACACACAAACTACTAGTTCACTGTCAATGTAGAACAAATCAAAACCAGCTAAATTTAAATGTGATACTCTTACGTTGTGCATCATCTCAAATGCTCTAATACACTTCCTTTACACTTTTGCCAGTCACAATGAAATAGGTGTGTGCTTGTAAATTGGCAGACTTCTGTTAATTTTTTTTTTTTCACTCTTAACTGCTAGATTCATTTCTTACTGTTGTCTCTAGTTTGGGGTTTTTTTTCCTACGTGTTCCTGATCAGTACTTACAAAATGTGGATGTCCTACTCTTTCAGTATATAAATATCTAAGAATCTGCCTGGTGCAGCTTTCTCCCAACTTCATGCTGCTACCGAGGGCATCTATTTTACCATGATAATCCTTTTCCATCTGATTGAACTGCCTTGGCCAGTGTATCAAAGATTGTACATGAATGTGGCTTGGTGCTGCAGCTGAATTTTGGTGTTACTATGCCTTTAACTGAAATAGCCTGTCTCCCCCCATGGTCGTCCTTCTCAGGCCATTTCTGTGCAATTTGTTTCATCCTCTGAATCTGAAGTACTCTGTTCTGGTGTGCCAGGCTCAGAGCATATTGTTTTCTGGCCTGGTGGTCAGCGTGGATACTTGCATAAGTGCTGTGGGTCATGAGTTATCAAGAGGTAATTACCTTCTTGCATCTGCAGGAGCCTTCTCTTCTCTCTTCATGTTTTGTTTTGAGCTTCATCTTTTGTTAGAAGCGTTTCACGGCTAGAACTCGTTTAATATGATATGAAGTGTGCTTTTGGTACTTGATGAGAGTGCATTGAAGTCTTTACCACTTGTGTCTTAACTTTATCTGGATTTTGAGGAGTCTGTCTCCTTCAAAAAATAAACCAGTGGTGGAAATCACGTTTCTTTGGAAGGCATACCTGGTGGCCATCATCTGTAAAAGTGTCTCTGAAGAATAAGGCGGGAAAGTGATGCTGCCAACCTAAGACTGCTAATGTAATTTTAGACAATAAGCGAAGTAGGACTACTGGATTTGTTTTGATTAGGTGAGGAGTAATGTTGTAAACCGGCTTTTCTGGAGAATTTGCAAAGGAAGTATTCCTCAGACAGTCAAGTAGAGACCTTATGATGCTCTGGAGTTTGCTGCTTCAATGGGCAGAATTTCTTTAACCTGTGGGAAAAGATCTGGCAAGTTGTTCTGCCTTGTAGTGAATAAGATCATGTCTTGTAGCTCAGTAAAAAAGTCATGGTCGAAAGGTGGGTTAAACTGTTTTTTATAACCTTAGTGATAGTTTGGTTTAGTTAAATGGAATGTTAAGCATTAAGACATGAAAAGATTATTGGCAAAATGCTGAAGTTATAAACTGGAGAGCTTATAGCAGTCCATTCAACGTACATTTTTCTAAACAATGATGAACTCTAATTTTTGTGTTAAAGGAGAAATTGCATTAACTATTGCAAGTCTCTGTAATTTATCATAATTTGTTTATAATAGGAAGAAAGAATGTAACAAACCATGCAGCTCAGCATAATCATTATTCTTTTTGACGTGCTGAATTTGCATGCTCACATAACAGTTTTGACAAAAATAAAGTGTCTTCAGTTTGCTGCACATTTTTAAGGAAAAAAAAACCAACCAGAAATTGTCAAGTATGGGGTTTTCCCCACCTTTAGTGATTTGAAAGTGTTTGCTAACTTGCATAGAAATAGGTACAAATATGAGATGATAGGAGAGGCTGGGGCTTTTTTATACCAGTAAACTTGGTATGTTTTAATAAAATCTCCTGCGTTCCTCAGTGATCTTAAGCTCACAGAATGCAGTAACCTGGTGGTTTTGCTTTAATAATGCTAAAGTGCACCCGGTTGTTCAAGAAAACTTCATTATGTATGCTTTGTGACTCTAATGATCTTTGTTTTGAGTAACTGTGACTCACCTAGGGATGGGCTATGGTTACAAACCAAACTCATGACACTTAACAATTTTTGGGTTTTGCTTCCTGAAGTTGTTGTGCTCTTCACATGAATTTTTGATGATTGTTGCCTGACTTCCCATCTTAATTGTATGTGGGTTCAGTCTGCACTTGCTTTGGGCAAAGGAAATTCAGAGTACAGCTCTGGGACCCAAAGATCTAGCAAGTGATAATAATTTATAAATCAGTAGATAACTTAACTGGCAACAGTACTTGGCACAGTGTTGGGAAAACTGCCATCTTGATGTAAAAGCAAACTTGAACTTGGGAAGGTAAATAATGAGTTTATCAAGAAAATAAAAAATACCTGTTGCCTTTGTTCTTTCAGCATTGAGGATGTACTTATTTAGTTTGAGCAGAGAAGTACAGGAAGAAAGGAGAGGTTTGTGGGTAAAGTTGGACTTGTATTCCTGAAGAAAAACGATTCTTTGATAAAATAGGGGAAAACTTGTCTGTTGTCATTAGGATAATAATCTTCTATGGTCAAGTAGTAGTCAAATGATTTCTGGTTATTACAGAGTTTATGTCGCAGAGAGCCGAAGGAGCTTTTCTTTGTATAAATTAGCTTGAACTGTCATGCTTGCATTTTCTAGTGTTGGATTGTTTTTCCTGAAAAATCTTTATGCTGACATAGTTTTTAAAACCAGGGTTAATATAAGGTTTCTGGAAACCAAAGAGACTAAAGCCTCTGCTGTGGAAGGTGTGGTGTAAAGTTTGAGAACCTTGTGTTAATTTAAAATGTCACATGAATAAAAGATCAGTAGAATTGAGAGGAAGGGCAAAGGCAGTAAGAATGTGACTTTGTTGCTGGATGCATCATGTGCACACCTTGAGCTGCTCCAGATCACAAGCTCTCTTTGTTGATAGTCATCACCTGTACATGTCTACCAGTGCCACAGAATGGAGCAGGGCTCCTGCTTCCTGACTAAACACACTGAAAATGTGCATGCACTTTGCTAATAACAAATGTAGGCAAGGTACACATCTGCAGCATACTCCAGTCCTAATTCTTCTTGCTTCCTCCCTCCTGTGCTTAGTGTTATTTATAGTAATAAATGTTTTACAACCCCTTTGCGCAATTTAAAGGTCTAGCAAAGATAAAGTACAGATTATGATGTTATTTTGATGAGAAACTGAGATGACTGTGCCATCTTTCTTCTGAAATTAAGAATTCTGGCAGCTCGAAATGAGCAAGAAGTATTCAATAGGGTGCAATATCTGAAAAAGATGATTACTTAAAAAATACAGTTCTCCTAGAGTAATTTGGAAAAGTAGAGGAGCTTATGCAGCAAACACCAATCACTAAATGCATAAATTTATGTTGTCCATTTAGCATGGGTGCCAATTTTCAGATAAAGGAAGTTGATGGGAATAGATTCAGGTCAACAGAGTTGGTATTATTCCTGATGTTTAAGGGATTATGTTCTTTTAGTTCATGTTATTAGAAGCTTTTTTGCCAGAAAAATGCATGAAAGATGAAATGAATCAACAGTATGAACTCTATTCAGTAGCTAAAACACCCTTGGCCACAATATTTATGTGTTAAAGTTGAATGCTTGTCTCTTTTGCACAGGTCTTCTAAACTAATTAACATGTATATATTGCTACATAGTAATTTAAACAACATCATTTAAAAAGCTTCATTAAACCTAAAAAATGCCAGGCTTGAGGAAGCCATGGGTATGTGTGGTTGCTGGAGCGATTTGTCATTTGAATTGAGAATGAAGCCCTTATTGAAAGCAAATGAACTAGGAAAGAACTGATCCAGCTGTATTGTAAATGAGCCTTAGAAATGAGTATAAGGCCAGTGTTCATTCATACTGAAAAATGTAGGATAGCTGCCTGTGACACTGCAAGGATGTTTTACTGTCGCAGGATGATTTTATTTTCCCTATGGGTGTGATGTAAGGAGGTGGGAGGCAGGGGGATGGGGAGAAAAAAGCACTGAAGGAAAAGTTGTAGCATGTCCGCTTAATTAAGGGCACTAAGCAAGCTGATATGGTGACATGCTATCAGTCTGGGTACTAAATGTGAACTGTCTTAGTACTTATTTAAATAAGGGCTTGTGCTGAAAGCATGTTACTGCTAATGTTAGTGAATTGTAGTAATTTGTAACTGGGTATTTTTACCTGCATGGATCCGTTTTTTTATGATGTGCACTTTGAGCATTCTGAGATTGTATTCTTTTTGTCCAGTAGCATCACAGATATAGCCTATATATCCTTTCATTTCCCTCCTTGAAGCCATGTTTCAGGTCATGTTTCATTCCAGATCTTTGTCCCAGAGAGCCATTTGACTCCACAGCACTGTACTCGAAACTCAGGAAGGCACAACTGCAGTTTTTTTGGAAAGAACCAGAGCAAGATGAGTATTTCTCAGTTTATTGTAGTGCCAACAAGCTGGGACCTGCTTATTCCGGTGCTCCACCCTTGTCAGGAGACAAGTAGGCAGTGCAAACAGTGATATCTCAATAGGCCTTTCACCTGCCCAGAACAAACATTGATCTGGTAGACACTCTCAGCAGATGATATGTAGCCAGCTATGATGAATTCATACTTCATAGTTCAGATTTGGTGTTGATCTGTTTTTCTATACAGATAATGTCATGTTTTGAAGCAGGTGTCAAGCTTCAGACTGCCTTTTTTCCTCTGTATTCTCTATGCTTGCTTCTTTCTGAGTGTGGTTTGCAGGGTGGGGATTTGAGAAAGCAGAGGGTCAGTGCAAATCTAGTGGTCAACAGCATTTAGGTACCCCTCAGATTCGCTGTCTTGCATTTAAGAAACTTTTTTTTTAAGAGAATAGGACTGATCCATCATGCACCAGAAACCTTTTGCAAGACTGCATTATTGATAATAGTAAGTGGTTTTCACCTGAGCTCATCTCTTGCCTTTCATTATTAAAAAAAAATGCTAGTGGTGTGTTTTATGTTAGCCCTAGTTCCTGTGTCTTTAGCAATTTTGCCTTTCCAGTGTTACAGCCTATATCACAAGCCATTTTTGAGCCCTGCTAATGTACTGTCTTCAGATTCTGGTTCTTGAAGCTTACCCCCTGGAACTATTCAGTCTGAATGCCAGACCAGCCCAGCTCTGTCTGCTTTAGTTAACTTGAGCTAGGTGCTGCTGTGGTCTTCCTATCTACTTTTCCTACTCCAGTTGCTTAGCAAGTTGGGTTTTTTCGGTTAAGCCGGAATATTAGTTCTACTCACTTTTCCCAAAGTCACTTTTACACCTGGAAGATCTTTAGGTCCCTTAGTTTTGCTGGTGGGGAAAAAAATTAGGACTTTGTTCCTGGTTTGCCCAAGGAGAGCTCTAGCTAACAGAGATGCTTTTTTCCACTTCAAAAAGAAGTCCTGGCAGCTTCTGTCTGTGTGAAAAAGTATTTGTGTATTGGATGTCTGTAGGGCTGCTGCTTCATCCTGGATGTTCCTTTCCCCGAAATAATTCGTCAGGAGCCCAGTTCTTTTGTTCCTATTTAGGTGGCTGAAGGTAGCTAAGACTCAGATTCTTATCTTGCAGACTTTGAGGATTTACTTTTTTGTTGCCACAAGAGGGATGAGAGCAGGCAGAAGGTGAGGGGATGAGGGAGCAGATCTTACACAACCTGTGGTTGTTCGGGCTCTGTGCGAACCCGTGGTTCTGAATCTTACTTGACTTGCATTCCTCCTCAGCCCCCATCCTTGATGATGAGATGAGACATTAGGCAGGAAATTGGGACTGCAGAGCCTAAGCTGACTTTCTATAGAAACTGCACACATCTGGGGTTATTGGGAAGTTCTAGAGTCTGTGCTCTGCACAGGTGAGCAGTCTCCATGCACTGTGCTGGTTGGATACACTCTGAAAACTCTGAGATGCTCGCCTGGGAGATCTGGAATTCACAGGGATATGTTTTCTTTATAGAGACTCATTTTCTGAATCACAGAACCATTTAGGTTTGAAAAGAGCTTTAAAGAAAAGTAATGCTGGAGAGCTTTGCTTGTGCAAACTGAGAGAGCTTTTTCCTTTGTGCAAACTGGAACCATATTCTGACCTTCCCAAGAGTGAGAGAGGGCCCTGCAGGAGCTCGGAACAGAGGAATGGTTCTGGGCACCGAAATGAAAATGAGGGTTTCATTCCCTTGTCTCCTACCTGCCTTCTGATAAACATAGAAATTGCAGCTAAATTTCACAATTCTAACCTTTGGTATATGCCTTCTCTTGTTGTATTGTAATGAACTATTGTATGATAATTAGCCATCCAGAAGATAACAGAAGCACATAATGATTTTATGATAATTCTCCTGTAGACTTAATTTTATTTTCTGGTTAACTGTATAGTTACAGTACCCGCATAACATGCCATGAACAATATGTCCTAGGAAGGGGAAAAGAAGAAAATCAGCAGCACTATCCACACAAATTGATCTGTTGGTTGCAGATGTCTTTACGACCCTGCCTGGTCATCACAAAAGACCTTTGCCAAGAACTTTCATATTTGCCCAGTTACCATGCTTGCCTGTGATAGTGAGATAGAGTTTCAGAACCTGCCTGTGTACTTCAGAGAAGATTTTGCTCATTTTTAGGCTAAGGCACAGATTTCTAGTGATGTTCTGTTGTTGACAAAGCTCCTGTATGTTTGCTGTGCACTTGTACTGTGATCTACTTAAAGGAGCTAAACACTTCTGTCCCTTTTTAATCTATTGCCATATAAAGAAAATTTTGCTGAAAGCACCCAAAAATGTTTTTGTTTCCTTTTGTGAGTGCATGTTTCAATCTTCTTGTGTATAGCAGGTATGTATGTCTAGTTGTTCAGTTGCTGCATGAAAAGGTAGAAGAATTAACATTCCCTTGGAGAGGTAATCAGTTTTCTTGGAATAGTTGCTTAAATAAATGCGAGATTGTGTCTTACCCCTTCTTCCCCTCAAAAAAGGGCTGCATTAACAGATGTTTTCAAAGCAGCCTTTAGGTATTCTGAATCTTAATTTAAACATGAATGAGGCTGGAATGTTGTTTGTTCTTGTATGTGTTTGCAATTGGAAAAAGACATTTATGCTACAGCTTTTACTAGTGACATCTGTTTTGATTGTTCTCTGTTTCTAGTCTTAAATGACATACGTGTCAAGAGGAATTGCTTATTTTTTTTACACAACTTCGAAGAAAACTCAAATATGATTAATTTCTTCTTGTGCCTTCCTCCAAGGTGTTAAGGAGTTACATCCTTAGAATAAAGGACCCTTAATCCTATCTACAGAAACCTTTACATGTTGTCAGTTGATTTTCTGAGTATAGTAAATATTTCCCTGAAAGCTGATAACATTAAAAACAAAATAAAGCCCAGATTCTTTTGGTTGAGTTTTTTTATTTGCTTTTGTTTGTTTGTATTTTGGGGTTTTTTTTTTTTGCTTTCATATAGGTGAATGGATTAATGAGACAATTAGAGCCATAGGAACAATGATATTAAATATGTTTTTCCTCAAAACAAACTATGAGGTCATGGAACACTTTTCTGCCAGTAAAGATGTGAAAATCCCAGATAGCAGAGGATTTCAAAGTTTCAGTAAGTTAAAGCATTTTGGGTATGTAGAAACCAGCCTAATTGCTTGCAATAAAGCAACAGTGCTTCAGGTGAAAGCTGAACCTGCGTTCCTGGATTATCTGATGTGTATTATCAAGAAGTGTTCCTCATATGTTGGAGGAAATATGAACTCAGTGCTATTAAATAGCCTGGAATAAAGCAAGCTTCTACCAGTCATAGCTTGCTTGTTGTAGAGTGTAATACAGAGGAGAAACTTATGTAGAAAGAATCATTACAAACCATCTCTCCATCTGAGTTTTGGGTGTTGAAACAGCTGACTGGTAACTGAGAGTTTGCTTCTGTACTTGGAAGCAGACAGAAATGCACAATTGACCCAGACTAAAGAACACTCTTAGTAGCAATATTATTGGGAACAAATTCAGCTTTTTATAAACTGTGTTTCCAATGAAATTACTTGGACTTTGTGCAGGCTTAATTTAAAACAATATCATCCTCTGCACGTTGTTTACATCTCAAAACTTCACAGACAGCTGTTTAACAAATTGAAAAAACAAGGGACTGAAGCAATAACAAAATCTAGGGAAGTCTGCCTCACAGCGCTGAATTGTTTCATTGGTTACTGCCTTGATTATTGTTGGGTGTTTTTTTGTTTGTTTTTTTAAATTTGTTTGTTCTTTATTTAAACCTGAAGTATAGCTGAAGGTTATGTGCCTTGGAGGGTGGTGCTGTGTGCCTGAATTTCACTTCATTTTAGTTGGATGCACACTCCTTTGGGCTGCTTTGTAAATACAAACCTCTGTGTATGTGTGTTTCTTCTTAATCTTGATGGCATTTGTTTTGTTCTGTTTGATCTTGGCATGCATATATATTAGCCCCTGGTAGAGATGAGTCACATCTGAGACATGGTACATGTGCAGTGCTGTTTATCAAGTAGTAATTTCAGACTTCATTTAAATGTATTTCCTTTAGCTTGAAGGTGTGTGTGCCTTGAAGAACAGGCTTGACAAGGTCTTGAAGTGTAAGCAGTAGCAAGGCAAATGTGATCTGTATGGAGCTTATAGCTCTGAATAGTTGTCGAAATGTTGCAGGGAACAGAAGAAAAATTTGGTAGAAGATGGAAAAATATGGAAGAATATAGGGAATAGAAAGAGTATAAAATAAGACTATTGAGAAACAGGTTGCTCAAATCAGTGTTGAAAGGAAGAAAAGTCTTACTTTTCCATTCCTGTCCCTTAGCAAAGGTAAATGCCAAGTGCTGTACCAAGAGAGGAGCAAACCCAGGCATTAGCAGGTGCTGAGTTGAAGTAAAGCTGCTTGAAAGCATCTTTGCACAAAAAGGCCCTGGTGGACAGCAAGTGGAGCTTGAGCCAGCAGTGTGCCATTGTCACAAAGGAGGCGAGTGGCATCCTGGACCGCGCTAGATAGATGGAGTGTCACCAGCAGGCCCAGGGTACTGATCTTTCCCTTCTGCTCTGCACTGGGGATGCCACATGTGGAGTGCTGGGCCCAATTCTCAGCTTCCCAGTAGAAGAGAGACACAGAGAGAGCTGAATGAAGGGCTGCTAAAGTGATTAAGAGACTGGAGCATTTCATAGGAGGAAAGGCTAAGAGGTCTGGGACTGTTTAGCCTGTACAAGAGAAATCTCATGGGGTGGATGAGGAGACACATGGATGATACACACAACTTACCAGTGTGTTTAAGTACCTGAAGGGTGAGTGCAAAGGTGGAGAGACAGGCTCTCTTCAGTGGCACCCAGTGACAGGACCAGTTGTAATGGGCACAAACTGAAACACAGGAGGCTCCATCTGAACATCAGGAAAAGTTTTCTTACTGTAAGAATGACCAGGCATTGGAATAAGTTGTTCAGAAAGGTCATGGAGTCTTCATCCATGGACGGAGAAGCAATTTGGAAACAGTCCAGGACAGAGTTCTATAGCTGGCCCTGTTTGAGCAGGGTAGCTGGACTACACCTTTAGAGGTCACTTCCAACCTCAGCTGTTCTGACTTCCATTTCTAACACTGGCAGTTGTTGAATTAAAGAACAGATTTACTCTGAGGGTATTGTGCACCTAGTACTGCAAAGTCACTTTGTACCACAGAAATGCAAGTTATTGTTCATTTGCCCAGGATACTGGGGTGGAATCAAGTCTCTTTGGAGTATTTGTCAGTCTAGCTTTTGCAAATCGTCAAAGGCAAAAGATCCCACAACATCCTTGGGTATCTTGCTCCTTTGTTTTAGTGTTCTAACTTAAAACTTTTTTCTAGTCCAAATAAGCTCAGTTGCAAGTTCAAACTTTCCTGTTCCATATAAAACATCGCTGATTGCTGTCCTCTTCATAAAACATTTGGGTGTGTTGAAGGAGTGGATATGGAGACTTATGGAGACTCTTGTGATTGAGGTGTGTTCTTAGTGGTAGCATTTTCGAGACAAACGTCCAAGCAGCCTTGTTTTGTTTTGTTCTATATATGCCACATTTGCTAAAACTATTGTCCTTGCAGTTCTCTCTTGGGTGCTTTCTTCTCTTTCTGTCAGCAGTTTTTAACACGGTGCCCCAAAACGAGTATAAGATTCCAGTTGTGATTTTTTATTAGCACTGAGGAACTGTAACTGCTTTCCAGAGACCTCACTGATAACACTCCTAGGAGGATAACACTCCTGCTAGAAATTGGACCTGCTTCTTTGGGCAACAGTCTAGTATTGACTGCATGCAGCTTTTAATGCACTGTGAGCGCTCCATTCTTTTTGCTCTACTGCTTTCTTGATTTCATCTTCTTTGTATGATAACTTATGTCTAAGGGTTTTTTGGTTTTTTTTTTTAATGTTGAAACCTCTTTTGGTTGATGGTTTCTTTACTAGTGCTGCTTTGATTCTCTTGGTTTAATCTTTAAAAAAAATCTTGGTACAGAATTGTTTATTTTGGACACTTTCACCTAAGTTATTTGACCCATGTCTTGATAACATCTATAAATTTTAAAAGCATACCTGTTCTGTCATCCAGGCCAACAATTAAAACTGTCGGAAAGAATCACATCCAGGAAATAACTTAAAATGTCCATCTCCTGTTTTTTTAGCTTCTGTCTTGAGTACAGTTGATCAAGGATATGAGTCCCCACATCATTGTACTTTAGATTACATTTCACTAACTTGTTTAAAAATGTATTTAGGAAAAAATATGTTTTGAGATCACATTAAAATAGGCTAATACTTCACCTGTGGTTTTCCTTTCAATCTTTGGGTTAATTGCTCTGCTGGAATAAATTGGGTAAGGTTTGCCTTTAGATACCATCTGTTTTAGTCCTCCTCTCAGATACATCTTCTATACTTTGACTTTTGTGGGAGACCTGGATCCCTGTGGAAACCTTGAAAGTAAAGTGTCCTGTGAAAATACTTGAAATGCCCTTGTCTGGGGGAAAGGAAAAACCGACAAAATAGCGCGACATCTCGAATGAACTTCTTCTGTGAAGAGAAGCCAAGTGTTTTACATTGAAACCTGAAATACTGAGAATTTGCAAAACCAGCACATTCTAACTGTAGAAAGAGGGCAGTCCTCTCCTATTCTGATAGAGGCCACAAGCTGGAGAAAGTAGCACAAGAGTATTTGGCTTTTTATATAAGTAGTGGCATTGAAGAAATAGTATATAGATAGGATCCTAGCTTGTAAATGCATTTGACTTCATACTATTTGCTATACCATTTTTGAGAGAAATCAACCACCCTCTAAGGTATACTGAGGAAAAAAACCATAAATTTAAAAAATATTTTTCCAGGACCTTTTTTCCAAGTGAACGTGTTACCTGAATTGTGTATCAGAAGGATTTTTTTTTTAAAATGTGAATTTGCTTGCTAGTAATTAGTAGTGATAGAATCCAATAGTGTGGAAGAGTTTACTTAAACTGCTTTCTTGGAGTGGACTGTTTTTTATTTGGGGAATTTTTCCCTTTGTATTTATCTCACTGAGGTGCCACTGTGTTGTTATAAGGATTTATTTTGGATATTGCTCTTTTCCACTTCAGTGGTAATTTTTCTTATATAATGATTGGTTATGAAAGCAGCTTTGCTCTTCTGGTGTCATATATTGACAAAAGAAAATAAATAGATGACTTTTCCGTTTTAAAAGTAGAAGTTTGGGGGGAAAAAGGGGGAACATGGAAAATTGGTTGGCATCAGCAGTGCAAAGCTTCTTTCTGACTGCAGCCTGCTGGACAGTGGGGCTGTGCAGGTTCAGGGTCCCAGACCAATCTGCACCTGTGCAAGGAGAAAGCCAGCTGGCATTTTTGAGGCTTGTGTTGCTGAGATACAGTTATACCTCAGCATGTAGATCCCTCCATTTGTAATAGAGCAGAAAGATTCCTCCTTGGCCCCTTCAAGACAGGAGTATGGACACAATAAAACAGATGCTTCATGGGCTGTCTGCAAATCGAGATACCTTGTGAGTTGTTCATTGTTATTTTGAAATCAGTTATGCCAGCCTTCTGCAGAAAAGGCTGTTTCTTCTTTCCACCAGAAAATGCCATCTACCACAGAGGTCTCTGAGCATTGTTCTATTGACTGCTGGTCAGTGCAGTATTTTTATTAGCCTTTCTACTCATGTCAGAAAGGATCAGGAACTGAAAGAGTGCTCTCCCCTCTCTTAAGGGTGGAGAGATACTGTGGTCTGTGTTCTCATGTGTGTTATGTTGCACCATACTGACTGTTGCTTCTGTACTTTCCAATACAGAAGAACTTTTAAAATGTTGGAAATACCTTCAGATGCTTTCTTCTAACAGTGAATGTATATATTAATTCTGATTTTTTTCACAGAAAAACCTTGAAGTATCTTAATGTTGAGAGGTGTTTTCTTCCCTCTTTGAATTCAGTTTTTTTTCTTTGGTGTCATGTTATGTTTAGAGGCCACAATGAGTTGTCATAAGGTGATAATTTGTAAGCTACTGACCTGTAAAAGCCTGAAGTTACAAAACCAATTGGAATACTCCAGCAGAGGAAAAAATTATGTGGTATATAAAGAGAGAAAGTTGCTATCCAAAGCTTGTGTCTTCATAGGAACTTGAGCAGAAAAATTCTTTAAACTACAGGATATTCTTGTTGTTAGAGACTTTTCTAGATGCTTTTAGTTCATAGTCATGTGGGTTGTTCCAAGCTCCTACTCAAAGCAGAGTCAAAACTGAATTTAGACTTTTTCCTGAATTCAGACCGAGGGTATCATATCATCTTGAAAACAGTGATGAACCTGTTACAACTTCTCTGGGAAACCCTAAGGCTTTTAGGACATCTAATTGGAACCTTTTCTGTTTGATTTGTGTCTTGTTCTCTTGCCGTGCATCTCAGCAGAGACCCTGGCTCTGTCTTTGCAGTTACCTCTGCTTAGCTATCAGATTGCTCTTCTGTTCTTCAAACCTTCTTTCCTCTGGGCTAAACAATCCCAGCTCCTTCAGCCGTTCTTCAGGGGGAAGGTGCTGCCCTTTGCAGAACCTGCTCCAGTTACCAATGTCATTCCAGTACTTGTCCTAAAACTGGCTGCCTTCTCCCAGATGTGATCTAAAAAGCATTGAGTAAAGAGGATTGGTGAATTCACTCAGTCTACTTGTAATGCTTCTGTTGCTGCAGTCCAGTGTGTTTGTTGCCTTCCTTGTTACCAGGACATGCTCCCAGTTTGCCTCAGGGTCAGCTCCTTTCCAGCAGAGCTGCTCCCAACTAATTGGACCCCAGCCTGTACCACTACAGGGGATTAGTCTGTCCCAAGCCCATTTGTATTTGCCCATTTCATGAGAAATGTTACTCTTGGCCCATTCTGCCAGCCAAGAGGTTGCTTTGAGTGGCTGCCCTGCACTTGAGTGTGACTAGACCCCTCAGCTCACCGTGTTCCAAATCTCAGTAGGGATGCATTCTGGTTGAGGAACTCTACTTACTCGTAATTGCCCTCCAGGTGTAGTTTGGACTGATAACTACTGCCTTTTGACCCAAATGATCCAGCCAGTGTTTCATCCACCTAGAGTCTAGATGTGTTAAATATCAATACACCAACCTGGATTCAAGTGTGCTGTCAGGTATGATGTTAAAAGTTCTTTAGTCAAAGTGAGCAACTTTGGTTGCTCCCTTCTCATTCACAGATTTAGTCACTTCATCATAGTGATCAGTTGTGTTGATCAAGCAAATTTATCCTTGGTAAATACATGCTAGTGTTTTTCTCCATCATCTGCTCTGTGTGCCCTATAATACTGTGATTAATGCTTTCTGAAAACAACTAGAGGTCTCCTGCCCATTGTCATCACAGAGGCTTCCAGCCATCCAGACATCTGCTAAGAAGGCCTCAAAACTGTGGGCAGATGATGTTGGAGGTTCCTAGAAGTTGTAGCTGATAAATTCCTAGCAGATGGGGCTAATGCTCCATTTGCCCTATTATACAACAAAGATGAAAGATTTTGGATTTTGAGTGATCATGAGATGACTGAGTTCAGGGTTTGGAGGAAGCTGGGCAGTAAAATTAGGCTTGTGGACTGGGCTGTTGCTTATCTGAGGATTTGCTAAATTAGAATCCCTGGAGGAGGTGTTTAATAAAGGGCTTAGAAAAGGAAATTTAAAAATCTGAGCTTTTGGACAGCTCAAGAAAACACTATCTCAATTTCTAGGAATATCAGGACTTTGAACAGAACAGCCCACTTGACTGAAGAAGAGACTTCTTTATGGACAAAATCACAGAAAAAGGACATATAAGAAGTGGAAACATGGATGAGCAACAAGAGTATGAAAGCATTATTCAGATATTTAAGGATGAAAAATGAAAGGCCAAAGCCCAGCAGAGTTAGGGCTAATGAAGATTAACAGGAAGAGTTTCTACATCTATAGTAGTAGAAAAGGGAAAAATTATGGGAAAAGGCTAATCATATGCTCACCTGCAAAAAAACTACAGCAAAACTCTGAAAGTAATAGGCTAGTCAGCCTTATTTCCATCCCTGGAAGGATCGTGGCTTGTTTCCACATTGGTTAAGTTTATAAATACATGGTCAAGAATTTACTACTTAATAGTGTGCATTTAATGGGAGTGTGCTTACTCAGTTGCCTTCTGTGGCAAAATGTCTGTCTGTATGAACAACAGAAGTGTCACCTTCTGAGGTTACTAAGGTTTTGAATAATGCCAGCAGCTGCACTCACATTTAGAGGTCTAAGGAAGTATGGGCTGGATGAACAAGCTGCTTAATGGGTTGAAAACCAGCTGGACTGTTATCAATAGCTCAGCATCCAGCTGGCAGCTGACTCAGTGCAGTACGCCAAGGGTTGGTTCTGGGGTCCATATTTTTCAATATGTAGTGAATTGGAGGATGACATGTATTTGCAAATTACACTAAATCAGCGGGAGTGGCTGACATGACATATGACAAAACATAAATCCCAAGGGATCCTGAGAGACTTAAGGCTTGGGCCATCAAAAGCTTCATGAAGTAGAACACGAAGTGCAAAGTTGTGCACCTGATGCATAACAATACCATGAATCAGCACAGCTGGGAACTGATGGGCCAAGTGGTAGCTCTGCTCAAAAGAACCAGGGATTATGGTTGAAAGCAAATTAAATATGAACCAGTAGTGTGCCATCATTGTCAATAAATCTGGTGCTATGCTACATTAGGAGTATAGCCAGCAGATTATGGGAAGTCACTGTACCTCGGTCCTTGGCACTGAAGATCCTCTACTAAGAACGTTCCTTTTGTGCCCACTAGAAAAGTAAATGCCAGGAAACTGCAGATGTTTCAGTGGATGGTAGTCAGGCTGGTCTGCATGACCTGCAAGGGGAGGCTGAGGGGAGTGAGCTAATAACACCACTCTGGTGTGGAGTAAGCTAATAACAGTCTGCAACTATTTGAAGGGCATTTACAAAGATGATGGAGCCAAGCTTGTCTTAATAGTGACAGATGATGTAACAAGACCAAAGACCTGTTTTCAGCTTGAGAGGTTTACAGTGAACGTTATGAAAAATTACTCCACTGGGAAGGTAGTGTAGGTTATCCTGACAAACCATGAGATCTCTCCCCATAAAAGTTTTCAGGATCTGGGTGGATGGATATCTATCTCTCTATCCTTATTGTGTTTAAATATGCAATCCAAAGGATGTGTTGAAGTCTCCTGCTGTTTGACAGTTTTGCATTATCTCACTTTGTTTTTCTTTTTTATTTTTCTTGGGAGTGTGTAGGTATAGATGTGAAATATCTCTGAATTCAGTGGAGATACTTTAATATGCCTTAGCAGCAAGTCTTGCAGTTGATGAATGTACCTCCAGTGTGTAGGGAAATAGATGAGAAAAGAAAGAGCCACAGTTGTGTCCATTTAAACAAGAATGCTTTGTCCAGCATTGGCACCACTAGTCTCTTGGGCTTTGTCCTAGGGAAACGTGGTAATATTTCAGTCCTCAAGATTGCTGTCTGGGTTTTTTTTCTATTGAGAGAGTGGAAGCCTAGACAGAGATCTGCTAGGCAAGTTGTTGGTTTTTATTTTTATCTTTGCCATAATGATGAGACATTCCCTCCTAGTAATGGAATTTTAATAGAGCTTTTGGGGAACCCTTAGTGTCCTTGTAGGCTTTGTTGATTCCAGTCAGCCTCTGGACTGAAATAGGGCTGAAAAAGTGCGATTTTATGTGTGCCTGGGTATCCTCTTCACATGTGCACCCATGTACACATTTGACTACTCTAGGGAGCCGGGAGTTTCTTGGAAGCAGTTTGCTCTTGAGCTCCTTGTACTTCACTAAATCAACATCTCTTCCACAAGGGCTTCCTCTGCCACTGATGGATGGCAATTCAAGTTCAGCATAGCAGGAAGCAAGAAACGTGGAAGCAGTAGAGAGCTTGAGAATTCTGGGATATGTTTAGTAATCCCTATCTGTGGCTTCAAGAGTTAGTAAAGACTAGGTGTATTCACACCAAAAGACTGAGTTTATTCTGTGAGAATAAACATTGACTTGCTGCAGCAACATGGTCTAAGTCTGTGCCTGCTATGTTTAATGTGAAATAATCCTCTATTCTTGCTAGGACAACACTGATTATCCACCTACCTTCATCATAGTTGCTGCTTAATTGTTACCTTTCAGAAGTAGGATGCCATACCTCTGTGCTTGATACTGTTGTCTGGAACTGACAGTGATTTTGTAATAATCTTTAAGTCTAGCTCCACTGTAGTGGGCAGATGTGGTGAACTGGAAGCATAATATCTGAGTGAGTTGCTCGTGAGTTTGTGTTTGAAAGCTGTAGCATGGTAGTGGGTTGTGTGAAGCTGTGCTTCCTTTCTCCTAATTTGAGGCACTGGCACTTCAGAGTTTGTTGCACAATTTTCTGGAGCTGTTTGTCTGGGCAGTGTGTTGCTTGGGCAATCCTAGGCTGTTGATGCAGGGCCTTCTATCCACTGATTGCCCAATTCTTTTCCCTCCTGTACCTTGAATCTTGCATCGCAGTCAGTTCTCCAGTACAATTGTTTACACATGCAATAATTTTGTTGGGTTTGGAAAAATTGTTTGTAAATATCTTCTCTGCTTAACTTTTCTAATGATGTTCACTTCCCCCTCTGGGCCCTCCAGTTTTGATTTTTACATTTGTTTTTTGTATTTGAAGAAGTTCTTAAGTTCTCTAAGTTCTTAGCTTGAACTTAACATAGCTGTGTTGGGCAAAAAGTAAACAGAATGTCTCCTTACAAGTCTTGTAGCTGTGCTAGTCCTAAAGATGAGCATCCAGATCTTGTTAATGGTGTCCAACCAGGGATAATTAAGGCAGGGTTGTGCTGAGCATTGCAGGATCATGCAGCAAGATAAATTTATGACCTTAAACTGGTCTTGTAAGGCTCAGTATGTATACCATCTAAAAGAGAATGGTGTTTGTTGTATTGATGCTGGTAATCTCTACAGGTTGCAGGCTAGTAGATGACCACTAGCTGATCTCCTGTCTTTTTGTACATTGTCTCTTCTCGAGGTTGAATTTTTCAATTGTACCTCATATATTTCAGAATTTACATCTGCTTCTGTGGTTCTTGTTCCCTTCTTTTTCATTTTATTGCTGTGTTCTCTTGACTCTTCAATGCTGCACATAGTTGCAGCCTTCACTTTGTTCAGTCCAAGTCTTTCTCTTCTGCTTCACTGCAATGACTTTGATCCTTTTGTTTCTGGATCATTAGCATATGAGGTGTTAGATGTGCACTCCTGGTATTGCATGCTTTCTTTGCCAGCCAGCTGATCTGCCCACAATGTTTAACACAGAAAAAAAACACTGCTTTTGTATTAATATTGTGATATTATATGAACAAAATATTACTTGACTCCACTAACCCCTCCCCTGTCTGGAAACACCAAAATAAGATTTCATCTGTTCGTAGAGATACTGCAAAAAGGAATACAGGATCTATAGCTGGGCTGCTATGAAGTACAAAACTACAGATGCCATCTAAAACTGTTGAGAAAAATTAAGATGTGATTTGAGTGCATGATAAAAGTATGGTATGTGATGTCTGTTCCATTACATAGTGTTACATGTGCTCCAGCTTGTTCCGACATGTAAATAAGGCAGTTCTGGTTTCCTTGTGGAGCTTTGTAAATAGTGCAGCATACCTGCTGATATCTTCCAAAGGGAGGAAGATGTTTGCAATTTTTGTAAATCCTCATGTCTAAGTATGAAGCAAATAAGTGAAAAACACTGCTAAGTAGATACTACACTGAATTCTTATTCATCTTTATAGGTTATGTTCAGAACTACTTGTTTGGGGGATTTTTAAGGGATTTTTTTTTTTCAATTTCAAGCAATGTCTTTGATTTGCCCTTTAAGCCCTTTTTAGTCTTTGCTGAGTCAGTCTCACTATGCAGTAGAAAATGATATGTGTTTAACCTAGTTTTTAGCATTAAGACTTAACACCATAAGCAACTTAGCCATAGTAGTTCTAGCAGAGTTGTTCTGCTGTGGTTACCTTGCAGACTTCCTATTCTGAAATGGGTGCTGAGCTTACTGAAGTGTAGAAGTTACTCCAGAACAAATTCCTTGTGGCACAACCTCTCCATGAGAGGAGTGTCAAGTTACCTTACTGAGCAGGAAAGCATCTGACTGTATCTGGATGGCAAATAAGCTGTAACTCATTCCTTCATCTGGGTGTCCCTTCCAGGGTCTTGAGGACAACTGGTGACCCTCTGGAAGAAAATGTTTTAAGCATTGATGGTGTTGGTTTAAAGCAAATTGATTAGACATGTATATTTCAGAAAACTGTTGTTTGATCTTGTGTCCTGGGAACCAAATTTATTATGCCAATGGATTTTTTTTTTAAATGCTTGAATAGTTAGGCTTCCATTTTTCATGCAATAATACTTGACTAAGTGGGTGCTTCAGAGGAGAAAAATGAAAAATTGAGTTTGATGTCTACCCTTGTTCTTCAGCAAATATTACAATTTAATACTGACCCTAGATCATGGTTTGTCCTGAAAATTCAAAACAACGAGCAGCTTTAACAATGGTGAAAACTAGAAGACAACTGGAACATAACTTAAGAAAATACTTTGCTTCTAAATGCTGCATGTAAACAAATGGCATTAATTCAATGTGTGTAACACACCACTTCAGGAAAGGCTTGTTACCAACAAACTGTCAATCTTATGTCTGTTCATTTGCAGGAAACTTAAATTAGGGGGTGAGGGAAAGTGGGAACATTTATGACTCACATGGATTGGGAGATAATAAATCTAAACCTATGTTTACATTTAAAATAACATAAAGCTTTAAAAACGTTTCCAACTGTTAAATATTTGTAATATTGCAGTTTGTAAATTTTGTGTCTTCATGATTCACTGGGGAAAATTAATTCACTGGGAGTGAGAGAACAGCGCAGGCTGAAGAAGGACGGTTTCCAACACATGAGATTTCACAGCCCCTGGATGTTGTGAAAATGAAGCTGGAAAGCATTTGGCATTGCTTGCAGGCAGGTGTGTGCTCCCCACTGACTCCATGTGGCCCATGGAGTCTTGGCACTTCCCTTTGCATGGAATGTCTGAGCAGAAAGGAGAGAGTGCTCTCGCATCGAAATAAGCTGTATTTTGTTGGTCGATCGTGTTTGTATCAGTAAATATATTCCATCTGTTACAAGGTTGGCTTTTTAATTCAATGCCCAGAGTTACTGAATAACAAGTGTGGAATCATTTCCTCCTCTGAAAGTTGGGAGTGGGGAGGGAAGATGAGAGAGACAGACAAAAGACACAGCCTAGTTCTCAGAGCCTGAAAGAGTGTTTATCCCTTGTTGAGGATGTGAATTCAGTGATGTGGTCGGTAGAGAGAGTATTGCCTTTCAGTAACGATGAGTATGGCAGATCTAAGATAACCTTGTCTTGAGCTAGTACAGCAAGGCTCTATAGCCTCCCCCTGAACCCTGGCTATTTTGAATTTCATACTGATGGCCCAGTAATCTGTATGTGATACATGAGGAGCCTACATACCAAGGTCAAGACAGTGGAGTAAAAGAGGGTAAACTTATGTCTTGGATTTGTATGGCAGGGTTTGGTGTCAGTGGGAGGCTGCAAGGGATGGCTTCTGTGAGAGGATGTAGAAGCTGGCCCCGTGTCAGATGGAGCCAGTTCCGGCAAGTTTCAAGATGGAATTGCTACTGGCTAAATCTGAACTCATCAGCAACATTGGAGCACCTCTGTTATAAGATTTAAGAAGGTGAGAAAAGCTCTACACAGCAGCTGTGAGAGGAGCGAGAAAACTGTGAACGAAACAGCCCTGCAGACACCAAGGGCACTGGGGGAGGAGGGACAGGAGCTTCAGGCGCCGGAGCACAAATTCCCCTGTTAGGAAGGAATTCAGCCTGTGGTGAAGAGCACGTTGAGGTAGGCCCATGGCCTTCTTGCAGCCCATGGAGGCCCCCAGGGGAGCAGAGATCCACCTTCAGTCCACAGAGGACCCAAAGCAGGAGCAGATGGATGTCCAAAGGAGTCTGTGCCCCTATGGAGAGAGGAGCCCATGCTGGAGCAGAAAGACTCTGCTCTGTGGAATGATCCCATGCCGAAGCCAGTCCTGAAGAGCTGTAGACTGTGAGATGATTGCACTCTGGAGAAGTCAGTGAAGGACTTTACCTGTGGGATTGCACCCTATCCTGAACCAGGGGAAGGAAGGAGCAGTGAAGAGACACTATCCATTTTCCCCACTGCCACCCAGTAAGGGAGGTCTGTGAGAAGAGTCTGGGGTGAAGTTGAGCCTAGGAAGAAAGTATAGGGGAGACTGTGTTTAGTTCTGATTTTGTGTCTCACTATCCTGCTGTTATTAATTGGTAGTAAGCTAAATTAATTTTCTCCAAGTTGAGTTTGTTTTGCCCATCACAGTAGTGATCTTTCTGTACTTTTGTCAGCCTGATTGGATTTATGATCCAGCCTTGTAACACTGTTAGCTCTCCCCTGTAGCTCTTCCCTGATCTCTGGCTTGTCAGTGTCCTTGCCAGTTCACCTGCACACCCCGGCTTGGTGTCTTCTGAAAAGCGATGTGTTCCATCTCTTCCTCCATATGGTAGATGCAGGTGTTGAACAAGATAGGTTCCAAGATAGATGCCTAAGGGATTTCTCATTACAGCATGTCTCCACGTAGTGTTCAAACCACTGCCCACTTCCCTTTGAGGCCAGTGGTCTAGCCATCAATAATTGACCTATCTAGGGTGTCATGCCCCAGTCTGGATGTGGGGATGTTGTGGGAGACCATGCTGAAAGCCTAACAATTGAGATAAATAACTTTTTTTGGTCTTTCATCCAAGATGATAAAAAGGCATAATTAAAGATCGTCACCGTGTGTGATTGGTGAGTGAGCATTCAGCTTATCACTCTCTTCATCTAAATTGCTTGTTTTCCCCCAACATATGGTATTTTCTATACAGGGAGATGAAAGACAAGTCTCTCTTAGACTACAGACTCTCTGGCTGTATCAACAGTCATATGTGCTTTGTTGCTCAGCCTGAATAAACTTCATGACATGCTGTCTCTTTCAGAATTGGCACAGCTGAGCAAGTGAGTTGACACTTGTTCTTCCTGCATTATCGGTGTGATGTTGTATTTGGTTGCACTTAAAAGCTCTGCAGGCTACATATATATGACTTTGAAGTTACCTGGATTGCTGGTGACATCTAAAAGGATGTCAGGCAGCAAAGCTGTCCCTACAGCCAGAGTTTGGCTTGCAGAACTTTGCTCCAACAGAAGAACCTGAGTTTGCTCTTGACTCTGTCCAAGTCTGTAAGTCTGGCAATGAGAACATTGTTATATTATATTGTTATAGTATATATTATATTAATAATGTTTTCATATATTCATATATTATATTAATAATGTCTTCAGAAATGAAAGTTTTTGTTAATGTCTGCAAGGAACTGGTGGTACAGTCTTTGCTGGAGCCATCAAAGAGTGGTTTCATTTTTAAGTACTTTGTTATCTCTCCAAATAAAACCTATTCTGTGAAGTGGCTTTCTGTTGCAGTGACTTTTGGATATGTATTTATACTATGAGTAAGGCCTTAGTGACATTTTCTTTCCCTGAAATAAAAAAATCAAACGTTTCACTTAAAAATCAAGTTGTTATTTTAAACAACTGAGGTCGTAGCAGTTCAGCCACGTGTGACTGGCCAATTTGGAGTGTTAGGTCTGATCTGACTTGGGATTCAGACGCTAAGAAAAAAAAAAATTGTAAAAGTTGTCAAGCGTATCAAAACTTCTGTTAAGGTAAAATGCCCAGGTGAAAAGAACCAGACACAAGGGATGCCTCATTAGCCTGGCACAGTAAACTGGGAGTGTTACCCGTTTAATGACTTCTGCTGAATCTCTGGCAGTCACTACAGGAATAGCAAGGTTTCCCTGTGTTTGTGTGGTGGTCTGAATTAAACATGCAAGCTCCTATTGAGGTGTTGTTAATACACACTTATAATAAGCCAGCTGAAAAGCTGATACTATATTTTTTAACTCCTTTATGGTGCTTGGGTTTAATATCCATTAGAGTTTTTTTGATTCTGTTTTATTTCCCCTTGACATGCAGATGTCCAGAATCCATTTCATGGCATGGAGCAGGCTGGGTTTTTTGAGGGTTGCATTTGAGCAACCCTCAAAGCAAAGGACAAAACTCAAATCTTCTAAAAGACTAAAAGCTGCAGCTTGCTGCAAATGGATTTTGAAATCAAACCATATGTGGGGCAGCTTTCTAGCTATTGCAAGTCTTGTCTATACTCCTTGGAATGTATGTACGTGTACCTTTGATCACGTGTTTTCTTTTGTATTTTTGCCTTAAAATTTCTGAAGGCTGTCTCTTAAAGTGCATCCAGAGGAAGTGCTGGCACACAAGCCTCCCTCAAAGTAGGCAGGAAAAACTGCAGCATGCAGGGAACCTGACAAGGAAGAAGTCTGACATTTGTCAGATTAGTGGTTCTTCTTTCCTCTCTTCTTTGAAAACATCGCTTTTCCAGATTCTGATGAATACTGTGCTTTTTTGCATACTGACTGTGGGGTCAGAGGTTTTGTTAATAATGAGCATTTTTATCTTCTCAGACTCTTACTAACAGGATTGGATGATCTGTTGATTGGCGTGAAATATTAACAAATCATTTTTGACTAAAACCCTGTGTTTCTTCTCCTCATATTAACACTCAGAAATTCTAAGTTTATTCAGTAAAAAACCCCAGACATGAGTCCTTGTTCATCTTTTAGAATGAAGATAAACAGAACATTGTGCTGCCATGCCTATTTCAGTACAATAAGGTGGTCCTTCAAATCTGAATATTTATAAGAGAGCAAGAAGTTAAATACTGTAGCATGATGAGAATTTATCTTCTCTTGTAATTCCTTTGCAACAGTGAGAAGATTGGAGTGCTAAACTTCATTATAATAAACCTAGGTCTGCCATTGGTTTTATCTGAGCAGTAGCACCATCTGAGAGAGGTGCTTTCTATTAGCTTGAACTGCTGTTTATTCTTTTTTATAATTGTTCTAATGAAGTTTTTTTAATAAAAACCACATGGCTTTTCTTCTTGCATATTCTTTCTTTCTTGAAAGAAATGTAATTTGTAGTGATTGCCTTTAATTGCATATACTTGGCTCATTATGCTTGTGTTTAAAAATAATCACATCTTCCTGGATGTCCAGTAAATGAAATACTTTTACTGGCAAACTTCCCTTGTCTTCCTTTGTTTTAAAATCTGCTGATTATAAACCTGGAGTTTAAGAGGGTTGAATGATTTTTCTGAATCTCTGGATTTCTGGTTCTCTTAAGAGAGAAGCAAATAATTGGAGTTGATTCTTTGGAGAGGTCCTATCCTATGACTTAGTGTATGAAAGAACAAAGAGTGAAGAGTACTGAAGTCAGTTGACTGGCTGAATAATTAACTTCAAAAAGAGTTTCTTTGCATTTTTAAACCTGTAGAGCTTCTGAGGAAAAGACCACATTAGAGCTTTGTCCTCAAGTTCCAAACTCCCTTTTTGGTCACTGCTTCTGTTTCACATCTTTGAACTTCTTTTACTGGCTGTAACTGTCATAGTGATTTATAATAAATATAATTTATATGGAAGGTTTAGCACATTATAAGGTAATTAATATAGGTAATTAATGCTAATGCTAGCATGGAATTAATTTTGTGCTATGAAAAGTGCCTTAAATAGTATATGTTATTTAAGTTTTTTTTTAAAAAAGACAGAAATAATCGACTGTGCATTATGTGGGCATTAACAGTGTGCAGTTTTATGCTGGAGGAGAAGAGTGGTTCTAAGGAACTTTTTTGTTTTATCCAGGCATAAATAAAAGTAAATTCCTGCAACATACATGGTGTGATACTACTAAAGGGAACTGCCCCTTTTTGCTTTTATGGGTCAGCAGGTGGTGGTGGGGATTCTGTTCTATGCCCCCAGAAGTGATGCTCTGTGAGGCATTGTGGAAGATACCCGTTCCCAGAGCAGCTGTCCTAGGTTTTGCCTTCCAGCCACAGCACAGCTCTGTGGCCCCCTCCTTGCCTGGATCCCAGTGTTAGGAAGCAGCTTTTGGCATACCAGGCCCATGCCAGGCTGTGCGGTGTGGTCAGTTTACATGGGGAGGGGGTTTGAAGGCGCTGTGAGCTTGAATTAGTAGTGATGTTTAACTGATGTAACTTCCCCCTGTTGCTGGTTCTTTGCAAGGCATTCAGCTGCCCTGACAAACGTCTTGGGTAGGAGTCAGGAACGAAGCTGTGACTTGTCTGGCTGGGAGAGTGGGAACTCTGCAGCCTTAATTTATGTCAAGTACAACTACTTGTGTTGCTTGTGTGCCTGACTGGTCATTACTGCTGGTCTGAGCTACATTTATGCTGAAGCGGGGTTGCCAGTAGAGCCTTATTGGTAAACTGCTTTTTTGTAGGCAGTCATAAACGTGTCCTATTCAAAAACAAGTCAAAAAAATCGGAAATAGTTGAGTCAGGCACCCATACATGTGAATGAAATATGAAGGATGTGTCTATATGGAAAATTCTGTTTGTACAATTGCATCTGTTTAAAACTATTTCTACTCCTGGAGAATTCAAATGCAAGTGTATAAGAAAGCAAAGATGTCATTTGAAACTTTGGTACTCTATTAGCATAAGAAAGTGCAGAGTCTGTGCTAAACTCTCCTGGGATTCCCTTCTGATAGCACTTGCCTATTTCTCCTTGTTCTTTTTAGTGTCATCTTATGCCGGTGTTCCGTGTTATTTCTCAAATACAATTTAAATTCGTGACCTAGACTCTTCTCTAGCTCTCAGGCAAAATGGCACCTCTATCCCATGTGAATTTTGCAGGAGAGCAACGGGCAAGGGAAGCCTAAACCATTGTGTTGTGTTTGATGCTATCATCTCAAAGAGGTGGCTTCCACTTCAATGCCCGTAGCTTAGCTTTGCCAAATACTACCTCTTCCTCTGGGAATGCAGAACTGTGAATTATATTTTGAGTGAAGTAATGTAGGTTAAGGAATCCCAGCACAGGTTTTTGGTCTCCTCATCCTAGCTACTTCGTGTTTCCTCCACGTTGTTTGAGGGGCATGTAATATTTCAAGTGGGTCAGGAGAGGGAGCTGGCATTCTAAGGGTGGAAAAGAATCTTCTTTACATACAAGTAACCCTTTTTAAAATTGTGCCTCTGAGTATATGATTGTGATGGCGTAGCCTGTCCCTAAAATAACAGCAGTCCAGACTGACTTCCAGAACATAAAGTTGCAAGTAAGGACTTTTTTTTTTTTTTTTACTGCTTTGTTCGGTGGCTGATGATTGCTTTTATCTGTTGCCTGAGGATTCCATTTAGAAGTGCTGACCGTGCTTTTCTCTTGGGAAGAGGTCTGTGTTGCCAGTAGTATGTGTAGGTGATAGGGACAATGAGCAGAACCTCACCTTCATCTGAGTCCAATAAAATAAAAATGTCACTGCTGGTAATAATGTTGACAATAATAGTTGCACATACAGGGCACCCACCAAGGTAGTACTTGCCTGCCCTTCATGTGACTTTTGGAGAGATTAAAGGCTTTTCAAAGACAGCACGCCCTTTAGATGACTGATGGAAATGTGAAATTGCCCTGCATAAGGGTTTCCCCCATGCAGTGGGTGAGCCTTAACCATCAGCCAGGTTCCTACCCAGCCCCCTCATTCAGACTGCAGGATGGGGCTCAAAATATAGGGAAAAAAAGGGAAATAAAAGGCTATTGGGTCAAAATAAAGTTGACTTGTTCCCTAACTCAAACCCACTCCTTCACTTGTGACTTCTGTACCCACATCCTACCCCCCACTGCCTGTGGTCAGTGGGTCTGCTGTGGAGATGACAGAAACCAGCTGTGTGCAGCCTGGGACAGCCCCACCTTCTCTGGAAAAAACCCAGGCAAGTGGTGAAATTATCACTTCCAGATAATGCAGGTCTTGAGACATGGTAGTTTCTTGCTCAGTTTTTTTCAGCCATAAAACAGGCTTCTGAGCCTCTGCATATGCTACTATAATCTGTTTTTGAATGGTTTCACTGTAAAACTCAGCTAGTGAAAGGGCCTATTTCAAAAACAACTGTGCAAAAACAGCTTTCAGAAAAAGTTAGCATTGTTCAGATCATTTTATAAGTTTGGTTCACTTGTCCAGTTGAGGAAGAGACAGAATGTGATCGAGAGGTGGGGAAGAAAGTGACTGAAAGCAGGGATGAGTGAAGTGGCAAAGGAAACCCTATACTCTCCCTTCAAATCTCATCTGACTTTCCTAGATCTGCTTTATGCTTGTGTTACTGTACACAGGAATCTCTCCAATGGGTTACTTGGCATGGCTTTAGACTATTTGGAGATTGTTTCTGTCTAAGGTAATTGCCTCTTGGTCTGTTGTCTGTGTATTCTCTGTAATGCTGTGCTGCCAATTCAATCTTTGATTAATCTTAGTGAGTCTGTACTTTATGAATAATGAAAAATCTTTTCTTCACTCCTATTGCAGAGCTTGAAAATAACATACTATCCTTCCCCACCCTTAGTTCTTAGTAGTTTGGGTTTCTTGGTTTTGTTTGCTTTGTTAATTTTCATTGCTACTTTTTTGTTGTTGAGCCATTTTTTAATTTGTTTTACTTTTTATTGACAAGTGACTGCCCTTACATAACAGGTAGAAAGCATAAGCCAGTGCAAGAGACTTTTCTAATGTCACACCAGCATGGTAAATGTACTGTGATCTGACTAGAAGCACAGTGCCATTTGGGTTTATGTAGAGACTTGGTACATGTATATAAAATGTGGTGATCTGTTTATTTGTCCTTGTTCAGGTTTCTCCTCCAGTGAACACTGAATCTTCTTTCCAGTAGCTGGTAGAGAGATGAAAATGGATGCTGTTAAGAAATGCTGCTGTGCAGCAGTAGTGAGATTTACTATACCCAGTGTTAGAGGATTTTTTTTTTCCTTAATGACTGTCCACAAATTCTCATTGGCTTCTTGGTTGCAGGAACGCAGCTCGCTTGCACTGTCAGCCAGTCTGCCCACAGAGAGAATACTTACTCTTAAGTGGTTGTGTGCTTGTCTGAGGTTCCCTCTGTCCCCCTGATGGATGTGACTTGTGAGATTCCTAGTTTTTGAGACTTCTGTCATAGGCTTAGAGACTGAGTTGAAGGAAGCAGCTTGGTTTGGTTTATTATTTGTGGGCGTTTGGGGTTCTTTTTGCTTTGGTGTTTTGTCATTTCTCAAGGGGTTCTTTAACTTTGCTTCCAAGCCACTTTTGCTGAGGAAAGAGCAATTTTTGTTTGGGATCATGACAGAAATGACTGTGAGCAAAATGTGTGTTCTTTCAAGGTCATAAGTAAATACCATTCAGGGGATGTTTTTGCCTGCTGATGAAGGGCCGAGGGCTTGGTGGTGCATGTATGCATTTGGGATTTTTTGTTAGTTTGAGTTTTTATGCAGGGGGAAGTTAAGGGGATTTGGGCTCTTATTTTCAGCTGGTTTCTCAAAGGAACTAAAATGAATTTTGTTCTTCTTTAGATAAAAGTTCACATGCGTCATCATTTGCATTTTCTTCTGGGCACATTCAGCAAAGCTGCTTGTTTCTATGATCTGTACTACATTTAAACATCATTTGCATGCAGTAGCAGGCACTGAGGCAGTACTGGTGTTATTGCCATGACAGGGTGAGAGGCTTAATGGTTATTTGAACAGTGTCACGTTTGCAAGTGAGCTTGTAGCCAGAACTGAAAATTTAAGTCAGTGGTTTGCTGGTAAGAAAATAACCTGACATCTTCATTGCAGCTTGAGCAAGTTAGCCAGCCTCATGGAAGTATGATGTGTTAGTGAATAACTTGCTTTTCTTTGATTTTATGAAAATGATTTTATGCACTGATTTAATGAAAATAAAGTAGTATTTGCATGATTTCAAGCATGGAAAAAATGCAACTCTTTCTCCACTCTTAGGAATGTGCTCATTAGACCTCCGGAGGAGGGTGGGGCAGGCACCAAGGTCATGGCTGGTTTTGCAGTGTGTCCTGTGCCAGTGTCCTCTCTGGATGGCACCGTGCACACGGGAATTTGAAAATGGGTGGCCCACTTTGAGGATACTGCCCATAGCAGCAGTGCTGGGATGGATAAAAGTGGTTTTCAGTGCAGCTTTTCCAGCCATGGCCTCCAACATGTACTTGGCTGAAGCTGTTGGATACTCTGGATTTGTAAGAATGTAGAAGAGGTGCGTTTTTTGTGCTTGAAATCATGGAACTGCTGCTTGCTTTCAGTACAACTGAATGTGTTTGAGCAACTGAGGGCTTGACTATCAGGAAGAAAGCAAGTTAAAGGACAGATGAAAACTGAGCACCAGGAGTCAAGGCTAATTAGAAGCACAGATGGCTTTTATGCGTGTTTAGCCTGTCTGAAACACTTGGAGACAGCACTGCCAATGACTGCTAAAAGGCAAAGTGAATTCTCACTGCTAGGCAGCATGGCCAACAGATAAAGCCTTAGGTTTGAAAATTGAGTTAATAACAGCTCGGGTGTAAGAGGACTGAGCAGAACATACTGAGCTACTCTGTTTTCAGGAAATGCCAAGGAGAGGAAATGCTGGAGGAAATGCTGGTGCCATCAGGGCAGTATCAGCCCTGTGGAGGTGAGACTTGCTTGCTACAAAGGTGCCTTTAAGAATTTACTAGAAGCTCAGACCTGGAGTCAGTGACCATGAGACCACAGCATCCCACTCTGCAAAAATATTTGACATATTGCAGAATACATAGTCTTGTGGTTTGTTTCAAAACAGAAACTAAGTCTGCCCTACCTACTCATTGCTGTTGCTATCACTGTTCAGTTTGGGACACATTGCCTTTGACTGGAAATTTAATTGCCTTTGACTTTTCTCTTGGCAATAGCTTATTTTCCTTAATTTTGGTTGTCACTTTGTCAGCTGGCAGACTATTTCATGTACCTCTTGGCCTATTTGACAGGTTGTTTTCCCAAGAAGTGCTTCAGCTGTTTCTGAAATCTGTTAATTGTCTGTAGCCCTGTAGTCTGAGCTCTCTAATGTGACTCAAGAATTTCAGCCTCTCCACTTGGATTCAAATAACTGCGCTTGAGTTTGGGAAAGGTGTGGGCAGACGCTCTCCAGCTTTGCTTGTATGGGCTCTGAGAGTGATCAATGGCATCCTTGTGCTGTACCTGCACTAAAATGGGACTTTTCTGGCTTGTATGTCCACTTTTCATGCCCTTTGGCAAAAACCTTTTAAAGAGTTCTGGAATAGCTAAAATCAGCACTGATCAGCTTGTTTAGATAGCGCTGGTTGGTGTAAAATGTCCCTGGCTGATCAATTTTCTCTTTCCTTCATGAATACCAGAAGCACATGAAAACCTCTTGCCTATTTCCCTGTCAGGTCTGGAAGAGTTTCTAATTAGAGAAGTTAATCTTTGTTTTGTCATGTTTAAGCCGACAAGAATTTCCATAGATTCCCTGAGACTGGGAATTCTCTGGCAGCCAAAAATGTAGCCTACTTGAAGTGTGGGCCATGGAGCTGTCACTGTGGCTGTGCAAGGTGCTTTATACCCATCCCAGTTGGAGTCCTTGTAGGATTTGCAGTGAGTCCTCATTTAACATAAGAATTCTCTCTGAATGTGATTCACAATCCCAAGGAAGGTGATAAGGGGGTTTATTTGAGAATTGCTTTAATGAAACAGACTGGACAAAACTTGCATAACTGCTTGGTAGAATAGGGATGACTGACAGGAGAAACTTCTTTGTTTTTCCTTTCTCTCAGTGATTGCTCATTTTCAGGGAGATTCTCAGTCTGCAAGTGTAATTCAGTCTTTGTGTTTCATCAAGTGCCTGCCTCATGCTGATTCAGTTTTGCCTTAGGTTGCAGCTGTAGTTTTGTTTGTAAGCTGAACATTTCATGCCCACCCTCCCAGTGCTTGTCTGTGAGGTTTCATGGTGCTCACACAAATTCTCCTGAGTTCCAAGGAGCACTCCGCCAGAAACTGGCAGTGCTTTACTTGATGTTTCAAAACAAAACAAAAAAAAAACCCAAAGAAAAACTCACAAACCAAAAAGAAAACCCTACCAAAACAGAAAGCAAACACAAAAAAACCCCAAAAAACCAAAAACAAACAAAAACCCCAAGCCAACACAAGATTTTGCAACTTCTCTTACATCACTGCTCGCAATTATAGTAACTACATCCATACCAATAAAATAGTAACTCTGTATAATAATATATGCATACTGTTTGATGCCATGTGCTTCATTTTGAGAGATACAAGTTATGCAAGCCTTTCATATCCGATACTTCTGAACCATCTGTCTAGCAAGGTGTGACTGTAAAAGATTTTTAGTTCATGGTTGGGGTTTTTAGCTGTATCTTCAGAAAATAAGCACAAGTCAAAGGTCTGTAGAGCAAGTGTGATTTATTAAATTCCACATTATTAGATCTATTATGAAAATGTTACTGTACAAAATCATTTTCTTGTCTTTATGTGATACCAGATTTTGAAAAAAGGGGAAATGTTTTTTAGCTACTGTTTTGTCTAGAAGGAGGGAAGGAGAAAAAGACAGTGAAAATCAAAAATTTGTTGTAATGCAGACAGTTTTTTGCTTTAGAGACCATGATCATGCGTATGTAATACCTAAGGAAAAAGCATGTGTAATGCCAAAGGAAAAAGCCGTCTGTTTTGCCCATTCCACCTGTTTCATTCAGTGCACATTAATTTATCAGTCCACAATCTGACCCCTGAGTTGTCAGTCAGTGATGAGGCAGAATAAAGAACAGGTCACCCTTTACTGTTAGTAGAGGAAAGGAATTAGTCACTTTTATCTCCCCTGTACTGCAACATCTCAAAGAAAGTTTTCTGTCAGCAATTTGTTGGCTGCAGCAGTTTTATCGTTTAAGTGATACAAGTTGCTGGGAAAGCTCATTTAGTGACATGTTAAATGCTACAATCTCCTGTAAGCTATGTGTGTAATCCTGCATTTTATGGTCCAGCCATGCAGAGCTATTCTGTATGTAACACGTGTTAAACATTAACTACTGTTTGGGTACAGAAGGTGGAGTGTGCTCCTCCTGGTTTCCATTGGGTGTGTGGCAGTGGAAGATAAACATATACTCGTAGTTAATGCCATAAAACAAGCAACCATGAGCAGAATAGGGTGTCAAGTGCATTTTTCCTACATTTTGAATTTTTCCTGTTCTGCTGTTTCTCTTTTTTTATTGCTTTTGAGGGTTTTCTCCTCCCTCACTTAAGCAAAATCCGTTTAAATTTTGTTGTGCTTTGGTTTGGCTTCTTTAGCAAGTGTCAATTTTATTCCGTATGAGAAAATATCTTCTGGATAGTTTTTGGTCCGTTTATAACAATTATTGTACAAGTAAAGATGATTTCTTAGCAATGCACTGTTTTAAGAAGCCATTGTATTCTCATCTGCCTTTAACAGAATGTTGAACTTTGGTTAAGAATGTCTATTATCCACTTCTTGCCCCCCTCAAAATAATTAAACAGTATCTTGCAATGACAATTTAATGTTGGTATTAAGCTTTTATGCAGCTTGTTTTAATGGAGTTCCTAATTCCTCTCTTGAAATTTGATGATTCCATTTCTGTTCTTCTGTTTTGTTAGTTAAAAAACCTAAAAAATACAAATTAAATAAAATTTGCTACCTACACCTGAGCTTGCTTGACTTTCTTGGAAAAAAAACAGAGGTGTAACTTGTTATCTTGTCTATTGCTGAAAAAAACCTGATTTTAGACAGCTTAGAACCCTGAACAGGAGTTCTGCATGTTATGATTGCTGCTACCTTTGTGCAGAAGGCCAAACTGGAGGAACTGAATGCTTAACTCTGTGAGTTTTGCTACATTTGGGGTAGAGTGGAAATGCCTAATATGTTAGTTTTAAAAAGTAAAAATAATTAAAAAAACCCCTTCAAGTTGTAAGAAGGACAGCAGTCACAGAAGTGGATCCTGATCAGTACTTCCCTGTATAAATTACAGCTGTAGCTTCAGTCTCTTACTCAGATATATGATCGTCTCATGTATTTTTGACCAAGGGGTATTTTAGCTAAAGAACTTGAAAACTTTCTTCCCCAAGTAACTCAACAGGATTTGCATGAAAAAATTGTTTGTTTTTGGCTTTTCCTCCTACCCACCTGTAATCTTCAAACTTTGGTTTTCTAGTGTTGAAGATTGAGTATCTAAATTCTTGCCTTAGCCTCAGAAGCAAGTACCCAGGCCAATGCAGCCTACCTTTAAGATCTGCCAAGTTTTCTACCATTACCTGTAGTCTATAGTTGGAGTTTTAGCTGTTAAGTTTTATTTCCATGCCTGCATGTTTCAGATGGTGTGCCAAGTAAGATTTACAGCTTTTTTGGGCCTTTTTTGTTTCTTCATTTAAAGACTGTAAATATGATGACAATTGGCAGCATAAATGAGAGATTCCTATCAAGTCCCATTAATTTTCTTCACAGTGGTGTTCGAATATTCAGGCTGTCCAGAATTTCTTTTGCAGCTTCAGTGGTGGTGTGGCACTGCACGACTGCAGGTGCTGATGATAGCCAGCAGATTTCAGGCTGTGTGTTGAGCAAGCTTTTCCTGGAGAATGTGACTTCCTGGAGTAAAAAATGATGGCTCTGTGACTTAGGACACTTGTAGGGCATAAACCTTCCTTTTGTCTTGTACATTTTTAGTTACGATGAACTTTGAATGTTTTCTTTGGGAGTGAAATTTGATGCTATTGGAATAGCTGCAGACAAGAACATCATGTCACTGTATTTCCTGAGGAAAATAAAAAGAAATGTCAATGCAATTCTTCAGAATAAATAGAATTGTTATTTTGATATTTTCCTTTATATAGCTCTTCTCATACATTTTAACTTGAAAAGAAACACACCCAAACAAACCCACAGTGATCAGTTTGAAAAAAAGCAATTTTTTCTCTGTTACAGAAACATGCAAAGGGACAGGAGTTGTTTGACCAGATTGTCTATCATCTGGACCTTGTAGAAACGGATTACTTTGGCCTGCAATTCATGGATGCTTCGCAGATTACAGTGAGTATAACTTAAGTTGATTTTTATGCTTTGCAGTAGTTGCCTATCATAAATGTATTGCTGGTGCGGTTCCATGGAGAGGTGTCGGCGCTGGGGGATGTGCTGCTGAACAAAGTGATGCCGTGGCTGGTTCTTGCACATGAGGCTACATCCTGTGAATGAGTCCTGTGTCATTTTATATGACATGCATGTGACTTGACTGCACACAAGTTATAAAAACAATGATTGTGGGTAAGGGAAAATGTGCTTCATGGTTACTAGACTCATGGTATTCAAAACGTTTTGCAAGCAAAGATTTCTTGTAAATTTTCTCTCTCTGCTGTTTCATGCACACATTGTGTTGCTTTGTAGGTTTAGGTTCATTTGCAAGAGCAAGAGGTTTTAGCTAAGAGTTCTTCTCTTCCTTATATAGGGACCTCCAGTATCTACAGGTAAAAAAAAAAAAAATCTAAAAAAAATACTTACAGATGTACTATATTAATAGGATAGAGTTAAAAAACTAAAGCGTCCTGGTTACACTATATTGACATATATTTAATCTTTTATTTGTCTGTTCACTCTGTGTGAACAGGAAGTTTGACAAAAAAACCTGCACTGTGGATAGAAAAATATGCATATTTGGAAAATAAGTGTTTTCTTTAGTGCTGTCTGGTCAGTTCGTAAATGTTTGTTTTTTTTTTTTTTTTTTCCATGAAGCAACAGAAGATGTCTCCTCTGGGATAATAGAATAAAATAATGGGAAAATGTAGCTGCAATATTGACATCCTGGGAAGTGTAGGTTCAAAGTTTATCATCCCAGAATTCTCAGCTTCATTCTCTAACAAGCTTGGGTCAAAGGATGGATCAATGTTTAAGCTGCTGCATTATCTTCTGTGTTTTACCAGCCACTTTAAACAACAAACAGGAAACCTATCCAGGTTAATGACTTGATACTGGAAGAAGGGAATCTGTGGGTTTGGGGAGAAGTGGTATTAATGTGTTTAAACATTATCCTGATGTCTAAATTAATTTAAGTGGATATCACTGAAAACTGATGTTTTCAATGAAGTATGTCGATAATGGGTTTGGCATTTTTACATGGTTTAGTTTGTGTGTGCTCCTGATAAAATTTCCGATACATAAATTGTGTTTAATTTTATGATGGATCTGATTAAAAGAACACTGCTGATAGCACAGAGCCTGCTTATAATAGGAAAAAAACCGTTATATTGTCACTGATTCATCTGGGATCAACTGGGAATTTGCTAGCTAGAATAGTTACCTAGTGTGGGAATATTGTGGATGTTTGTGGATTAGTTTCATATTTTGAAAGAAAGGAAGCAGAAAGGGAGAGGGAAATATCCTTTATTGCCAAAAATGAAGGCAGATCAGCTGAAAGCCAGGCTGGGGAAGCTGGGAAGACTCATTTTCTTGTATGTTTGCAAAACTGAAGGACTCTTTTGACTGCTAAGAAAGATGCAGATGTGAGTAGTTATGTCTTCTGTATGTAGCTCTCTCACTGGTGTTGAGGTCAAAATATGTACATACATGCAAGTGTTTCAGCTTTGCTTGTGTGCTGTTTCTTTTTTCTATTAAGGATGGAAGTGATGCATTTACAGTTGCAGGAGGGATGAAGGCTGTGAACAGCTGCTAGAGGGGCTCTGAAAAAAGCCAACTCTGGTTGCAAGGCTTTGGTGGTAGGGTTGTAATTTCCTGAATTAGGAGGAGAGTTGAGGGCAAAGGTCTTTACCTTCACTGAAGTGCAAGGCCAAGTCTCTTACTTGGCTCTTGGGTTTTTTTGGTCTGGCTCAAGCTGGGCAGAGAATAGAGCTTAGAGTACTTCAAGGCACAAGCTTTTATCTTGCCCAGCACCCTGTGCCAAAAGGTTCCATGCTTTAGCAGCCTTCCTTGGTCTGTTTTGAACTTGTGACCTGCTCTTTTCCTTGGCCTCCGTGGGCTTCTGCTTAGTGCCAGCCCAGACACACAATGGCAAGTGGGGGACTGGGAGATTAAAGTTGTGTAAACCCCTTTAAGGCTCTAAGCCTTTGTCTTTAGTATGTATTGTTAAGGTCTAAACATCTTTAAGCCACCATTACAAGTAAGAGAGCACAAAATAGTCTTTGAATAGTGGAGATTGCTTCTGTGTGCTCCAAGGCTTTTGAGTGCACTGTTTCCAGCAGTCCTGTAACTTTGCCAAAGGGTTGGGAAAAGCAGTGTTGATAGCTGTGATTTAGAAAACAAAATCGTGATTAGAGTTTATCTGCTTTGAAAGAGAAAAAACTTTAATTGTTTGAACAGCTTATTTTTAATAAGATCTCCCCCATAAAGCTGTAAAAAGCGAGATGTCAGCAGTAATGCAGAAAATACTGTAATGCCTGTTCAGTGAACTCTGCATTAGTTTGTATCTTGTGCTCTTTGAAGATATCCATCAGAAGAATGTAGAAGGATGCAGAATGATAAAAGGATGTAGATAATCATCTAACAGTTTATTCTAAATCAAGTCTTGTACAAAGTGTACTGTTGTATTTTGAGATACTTGCCATTAGCTCTAGTAGAAATATTCTGATACAAGAAAACAATTTCTTATTCAAGCTGTGACAGAACTTTAACACAGAGTAGTTGTTTATGGGATGATTGAAGTGTGTCAGTCTGATGGAGGTGGTCTTGCAGCGGTTTAGAGAACACTCAAAGCTTATTGGGTTTTTAGTTACTTTTACCACGGTTTGTGTTTTCTAGCAAAGCAGGAGGCCTTGAAAGCTTTAGCCGATGTTGGGAGTAGCAATAATAAAATCTTGGGAGACCATACCATTAAAGTTCAGTTGCCATGAGGAAGTATTAAGTTGATCTTCGTAGAAACTGGTTGTTCGCAACCTATTCTATAGTTGGTTTGGATGTTTGACACTTATATTTGGCGGTTGGTAGCTAATGTTTACTCATTTTCTATCCAGGAGTGTCTTTTCTTTGTCTCTTATTCCAAATTATCTTAATAAAAAAAGGCTATCTGTGGTTAACAGCTCCTTGTGAGCGCTGTATTCTATAGGGTTTCTCAAGATTTAGGTATCTCCGTTTCTACAGTTGCATTTTTTGTTCCAGTTTTCTGTCCTGTGATGCCAAAACATGGATACCCTCCCAGCCCTTCCTGTGTTTCACAAGAATTCATAACTGAAGGATTGCCCACATTTATTAGCTTGGAATTTGCTTGCTTCCATCATGATTTTGTTTCTGTTCACAAGAACAATTATAGAGTAATTGAGAGTGAAGAATTTTTAAGATAAATATTTGAATTCCTTTTTTTTAGTTTGTGCAAGTGAGGTGCTGTCCTCCCTGGGAATGGATGGAAGCAAAAGGATTAAAATGCCCCTTTTCTCACATATGCCTCTTTCTGTGATCCTCTAAGTCGCTGAAGTCCTTTATGTCTGATCTCTAATGTCACAAAGATCCCTTAGCTTAGAGAAGATCCATATGGAACAGCCTTTCCCAGCTGTGCTCTGCAGCCAGTTGAACCATTCTGAGGATGTGTGGTTGCACCCAGTGTATCTGGCACGTTGGGAAGCACTGGATTTACAGTGTGTGTACAGCAAGACTGATGTGTGAGGACATCCTGTGCCTCCTTGTGCTGGTTTAGGGCAAATTTGGGAGGAAACCTCCAAATGGGGGTTCCTCTGGAGAGCAAAACCTAAATGGCCCCTCCCCTCAGTCGGTCTGGGAAAAAAACTTCCTCGGAGAAAAGTGGAAAAAACTATTTATTTAACAAATAAACTGCCCACAAGCATAAGGAATGAATAATATGAAACAATAAAACCTCTCGCTGGTCTGAAGAGAGATGGCAAACTGAGAGAAGTCCTTGCCGTGAGCCAGCTCAGCTCTCTCAGTCTCTTATCAGTCCCAGTCCTTTTTGCCGCTGGAGAATGCCGAGGTCCAGGCCTGGTGGGCCACAGGTGCAGCTCCTGGTGCTCCTCTGGGTTTTTTTCAGTCCAGAGCAGATTTAAACAGTCCCAAGAAAAAAAGGGAAAAAAGGAAAAAAACAATCCAGGAAGCTTTTTTGCCTCAGTTAGCTAGACTAACTAAAAAGGAAAGAAAAAAAACCCCCCTCTCTCTCGCCGCTGTACGTGCATCCGACGAACATCCAAGGACGAAGGAGAAGTCAGGAGGAGTAAAAAACTGTTTTTTCAAAACAAACTGCGCGCTTCTTCTTTCCTGCTCACTCTCAGAACCAGTCTTAAAGGTACAGAACATACAGCACACACAGAACAGACGATTGGGGATACAGGCACTGTAGTCACCCTAGGACACTCCTGCAGGCTATAGTGGGGACCAGGGCTCCCTGGGAAGATGAGTGCCAGGACCAACCTGCAGTGAGTTGTCCTTTTAAACCATGTTTGCAATTTCTAAATTGGGTTTTGATGCAAGAGGTGAGAAGACAATGGAGGGAGGACATGGAGAAGATTGTGCAGAAGTGAAATAGGCTTTCATGAAGGCAATTGCTCCAAGTACAAAAATAAGGAAAAAACATGGCCAGAACTGTGTTGCCCAGAGTGGGCCTGACCAGCAGTGTGTCAGGATGCATGGATTCTCACAGTGAGATCCTCATCTCAGTGAAAGGCAGCCTTCTGGCCAGGTTTTTCTGGTAGAGTCAGGATCATGTATGATTCACAACAAGGGATTTCAACAGTGCTGGAGGGCAGGTAGGAGGCAAGCTGGACAACAAATAATGTAAGTACCTTTGTTTCCTCTACACATCAAGAACTAGATTCCTGGATGTTTCAGCAGGTACTGGGTCAGGGACTTGTAAATGCCTTGGTTCATTATGACTGCCTCTGCTGCATCTATCTGAATTTTCTTTTAAGGCCTCATTGATCAGGATTTTTCAGCAGCTCCTTTTGATATTACTACCGTGACCTCTTAAGATGTGAGGGATGTGGAAAAATGAGCGGTTCAAACCAGTCAATTAGCCTCATAGCGTGATGTCTGGGAGTCCTTTTCCTTTTATACTTCTCAGTACTTTAACAAGTCTTCATGAAGAAGAAAATCAGGACGAGCCTTATTTTCAATACACTGGATGTGGGAAAGAAGGGAGACTGGTAAATATTTTGATAATGCTAAGTGTTTCCTTCTCTGCTACTGTTAGAAACATACTATTTTCCCCATGAATAAGCTGTGACATTCCTCTGTGACTCAGTTTCCCCTCCCTGAATCTCTCTTGTTCCTCTGAATGATGAGCACTTTGGGACTGTGGTTGTTGCAGGGTGTGTGTCTGTAGATTGTAGCCAAGAACAAAAAATACTAGTCACAGATGGAGGGTCCCAAAAGCTGTAGAACATCCTGTAGCACTCAATGCTTCAGCTTCTAATAGTGGCAGTGACAGGAGTGCCAGTTCAGTAACTGGACAGAGGCAGTGTGGCTGACAGAACACCTGATGAATGTGGAACACTTCCAGCTGTGGCTGGCCAAGCCTGTGTTGTGGTTTATGAACACCTGGTGAAAGACTCCAAAACACTAACAAATTCCAGTCTTTAGTCTTCCAGTAACACCTGCTGTTTTGGGAGGACATTTTTCTGACACAGACTTGAGAAGCAGGCGTACAGGGCAGGTGGTAGTGCTGCTGTCTGTCAGTGATGCTTCTGCACCTCTCTCCTGAGTGTTAAGAATTCTCTCCTGGACAGCAAACAGTTTGTGCTGGTTTCTTTTGTCTTTGTGTGTGGCTAGAGCATAAGCTGAAGTGGTTTTCTCAGTTTTCTTCCACAGATTTAGTCAAGTTTGTTGCCTACTTGTTACAAATCCCTTCAGTTTATTTTTATATGTTTGGACATAGGCATCAAAATTAAAAGTAAATTGCTAGAATCGATCTGGAGTGGTATCAGCTTTCATTGTCTGTAAAGTACATCTAATGAGAAATATACTAGACCAGGCAAGTTTTTAATATTATTTTTATATAATTCTGTGTTTTCTGTCATATCAAGTCTGCAAAGCAAAATATTCTTTGGTTATCATGGATATGAATTAGGATAGGCTAATGGTCTTGGAGGATGTCCCTGTATCTGTCTGTTATTCTTGGTTAGTTTATCTGGTCTGCAGTTAAACCACACCATTTATCAGGATGCTTCTGAGATGGCTCTGTGCTGACTCAGACTGGGACAGGCCAGGCTTCCATAAATGCCACGCAAAATGCGAAGGTCTCAGGGCTGGTAAAGACCCATTAAGGCCTTCCAGTGCACTCACAGCTCTGGAGTTAGCATCTGTGGCCTTGTGCTTCCCAAGATCACAATTGAGAGCTTTATCACGGCTCCATCTGCCCTTCTGCTGCTGGGCAGCATTGCTTGCACCCTGCAATGCCTGCCTGGTCTCAGTGTGTCTGACTGGGGGAAGGTGCCAGCCCTTCTTCACAGGGCAGGAGACAACTTGGCATGGGAACTGCAGAGTGGTTTCTGGTTTAAGGTGGGGGCTGCTGGAGGGCAGCTGGTCTGACTTGTTCAGGCCGGAGACAACTTAGAAAACTGATAAAACTTTGCACCTGGATCAGGTTGGTCCTCACACCTGCAGCGGTGTTGATGTGGTGCTGTACCACTGTGCCAGGGCCCTGCTCAACCAGATACTGACAGCAGCGTCCAAAGAGAGTCTGAGCCAAAACTGGCCACCTGAGACTGAAACTCCTGTCAGATCCTCGTGGTATTTTGTGAAGAGTTGGTCTCATCTGAGCCCAAATGCAAACTGTTCTCCTCACTAATCCCAGCTTGGTTTTATAAAGCTATTTGAGTAGAAGTGCATTCTCTTTTTTTTTTTTCTTTCAAATTGGCGAGATTTGGTGAGATTGTCAAGCAGCATCCTGAAAGATGCCTGCAGGTCTTCTCTGTTGAAAGGGATGTGTCTATCCAAGCTCCTCATAGCAGCTTCAGTTGTGTCTGGTTTCTTGGGGCTTTGTTCAGTCATGTTTGATATCCTTAAGGATGGTGGCTCCACAGTCCTTCTGGGCACCTGTGCTTTGTCTGAACAGCCTTATTTGTCTAGCTGGGATTTCTCCTGAGTCTGGTGCCTCTCATCCTTCTGCCATGGAGTATCTCTGAGAAGATATCTCTGAGAAGTGTTCACCTACAGCCTTTCAGTAGGCAGCTGAAGTCAGCAGTCAGAGGAGCTTTCATTTTCAAGAGGAGCATAACTTTCTAGGAGGGATTAGAGAAACACAAGAACAATAGCTCATTGTTTTAAGTTGTGAAATCTTGGGAGATTATCCTGTTTCTAAGTATATGTTTGCATACTCCCCGAGTTTTTACATGACTCCAGTTGTCATTTGGTTTTCTGTAATAATGTTGAAAGGTGACCTGCAAAAGAAAAGAGGACTTTGGCTCCTTTGCTCCCTTTTATATCTGTTAATGTGGAGAAATCCCCCAACTGTGGTTTCATGGGTAGAATTTTTATTGGCTTAATTTTTTGGCGATTCCTTCCTCTGTGTGATACATACATTTTTAACCTCTCTGCTTTAGAAGGCCGTATGAGTAATGGCAGGCAGATTGGTAGGATTCAGGAAACCAGAATCTTAGGTGCCTAGGAAACCAGAAAGCAAGAAGACAGTTGAAGGGATAATTGACTTTTGGTTTTAAAGATGATGACTTTTGTTCAGCCCACCTTCTTCTCTGAACTTAATCATTGAGCATGATTCTCTTTCTTGTACCTCCAGGCATGACCTGAGAAAGCATTAAACCAATATTTTTCAGAGGGCAAATAAAACTTCCAGTAGAAATGGTCTTTCTCTTACTGATAGTTAAAGATATAAATAAGCATAAGGGAGAACAGTCTATTCAAGATGTTCTTCATGCATTTTAAACTAGCAAAGAAAGCAAACCAAAAAGGGTCAAATGCAATTTTTTTTCCTTTTCAGGTCACCTTTGAGGGCTATATAATCAAGACAAGGAATTTTCATTCTTTTAGGAAGGAAGTAGAGTGGTGGTGGAATTTGCAAAGCTCAGGTGTGTGGTGGGATTGTGTCAGCCTGTGGAAATCCTCCTTTCAGTCTTCATTTGGCACTCACATAGTCCTTATAAGTTGGCTACTTTAGCAGCTGTAGTTTATCTGCTGTATCTTGACACAAATACGTCTTTCCCATGCTGTATATCTATTTCGAGAAAATATTGGCTCCTGCCATTAGGAAATGTTGAGGTACTTGTTTTTCCCCTTCACTTTGATAAAGGGAATGATCAACAGGATACAATGCTGAGATAAATACATGCTTCCAGTATTTTAAAAAATTATTTTTTAAATGATGCTTCTTTCATGTGGAATTGATTGGTGTTTGTTCTCAACACATGAATCCCAGTCAATGGCTACTGTGTTATGTTGGTTAATACCATAGGAAGCATTATTCATTTGATAGAGCAAATAAATTTTGTTGAGATTAAAGAGGAACAAATGGAAGTTAATGTAGCATTTAACCTTCCAGTTTACCTGACAAAATTAAAGGAGGAACCACAGTGGTCTCTGCAGCTGATGATGGAGAGGGAGGTGCTGAGCTCTCCTCCCTGGTGTTCAGTGAAAGGATGCATGGGAATGGTTCAAAGCTGCATCAGGAGAGGTTCAGACTGGACACTGGGAAGCATTTCTTCTTCTTTCCTCTTCTAGAGGGTTGTCAAACACTGGAACAGGCTTCCTAGAGAGGTAATTGATGTCCCAAGCCTGTCAGTCTTAAGAGATGTTTGGGCAATGCGCTTAATAACATGAAGTGGTCAGGCAGTGGGACTAGATGGTCATTGTAGGTCTCTTCCAGCTGAACTACTTGTTCTGCTCTAGCATAATTATAGGATTCTGATTACCTGCAGTTTGATCAAGTTTGGGTTTTTCCTCCCTTACTATGGGTAAAGCTGCTTAGACATTTGTCTTCCTGTCATAACAGTTGTAAAGCAATTAATCCCTTTCCTCCTCCTTGCTCTGCACTGGTATTTCCAAGTCCAAACAGGACAGGGGGATTATGGTGGTTGAAATGAATGTGGTCAGTCTCGGTCCTACACTGTGAGATCCATGGTTAAGATTCTTTGCTGAGTCTGGATCCTGAAATGATGGTGTGGTTGTTTAGCCAGAGCACAGGATAGGCAGAGCTATAGGCTTAGGTGCTGAGAGAGCAAGGCTCCTCTGGTTTTTTTCAGCTTCCTGGTGAGACTTCAGAATTCACTGCTTTCACTTCCCTCTAACTGAGTCAGCAAGCAGTATCTAGCCAAGCCCAAACCTATTTTAGGCTTTAGTTAGAGTGCTTTGGGTTTTTTTCAGCTCAGAGGGACATTTGGAAAGCTGGTGTGGTACACAGTGTGAAGAAGCCCTCTGACATTATCTGAGGCAAAGAAGTGTTAAAATTCAGCCTGATTTTTACAGAAATTGCACGAAATATCTGCCTTTGAAATTGGAGCTGGTTCATAAATCTGCATGAAAACTTCCAGGCCTGGGAGCTCTGGGCCAATAACACTGTCAGTCCATGCCCTAGCTCCATCTCTGTATTTCTAATCTGTGTGGTGGCACATCGCACCCTTGATGTGTAGCACAGCATGGGGGTAAAGCAGCAGCTCACTGGTGCCTCTGAAGAGAGGTGACTTTAATGCTTGCTGAGTTTTATGTCCTGGAGCTGTCTGCCTCTGGCTGCTAAGGCACAGAGAGTGATGATAGTTCCCTGTCTAAGCTGTAGTCTTGGTTAATGTTCTGAGCAAGCAGTTCCTGGAGTCTTGTTAGGTTATTTTAGCCATCATTTGAAGTATTTGCACTTGCAAATAATCAGGTTGAAACTGACTCTTCTTTGAGCTTTAATGTACCTTAAAGACCACATGCCAGGAAAGAGACTATCAGCTGTTTTTTCATTGGGAATTATTACAGTTCAGGTTGTGCAGTGCTTGTTCCAGAACATGTACTAACAGGAGTTTTTGGCATGTATTATAGATGGTTTTTACATGAAGCTAAACTTTTCTTTTAATGCATTCATTACATTTGACTTTGAGGGGCTTTTCTTTAGCCAAAATAAATATTGAATAGAAAGACATTTTCATAGCTAGGTATTTGAAGAATAAAAAATTAATCTGCCCTGGAGCTGTGAAAGTAACAGATTTATATAATTTCAGGGTTGTGTTTTGTTTTTTTTTTTTTAAGGCAGAGTTTCAATGTTGGTATTTTTTTTCCTTATCAAAAATTTGAGATTTCACACAGCTTTAATTTTTCATAAGAGAGTAAAGTAGAGACAAAGTAAATTACTTGAAGCTCTAAGGAATGTATTTATATGAGCTGCTGTAATGTTTTATTTCCATTCTGGTAAACAGTTCTACCAGATTAGGGATTATAAGAATGGATTTCTTGGCAGCCTCACCTAAGGCAGTCTTGTGAGTCTCCTGCAGATAAAATCACCTTCAGAATCACTGTTCCATTTCTCTTTCTACCTCTTGTGAGATTTATTTACCTTAAAGGTAAATAAAGCTGTCAGACTTTGGATCTGTACACATCTGTACCTGTGATAAGTTTGTGCCTTGGTTTAGAACATACTTCATAAATAAATACCAGTATTACTAGACAACAAATAATTTTGCACATTTATTTAGCTGTAGTAGCATGGTGTTGGTGTAACAATGAGTAGTCATTGAGAGATTATCCTTTTTCTGAAAACATTAACATTTTAGGAAAGAAGGAAGGGTTGTTTTTTTTTTTCCCTAAGATTTTGTTTCATAGTACCTAGTTAATAATTTTAAAATATATATAAAGATAGAAAAACATTTATTTCAAGGAAATCCAAGATGCTTTGTATGACAGAAACATTTACATGAGGTTGCTTCCAATAAGATTGCAGCCTTCTGTAGGACATTGAGCAGAGACTGTGAAAGATTTAAGATAAATTTATACCAGATTGTGTTTATTGCTGCTTTTCTGTAGATGCAACTTATACTGACAAGAGAGTGTGTAAACTTTGCTGGGAATCATATGTTTTGTCATCATTGTTGCACTATTCCAGATCTTCTGCCTTAGTTTAAAAAGGAAGGGGGTGGGGTATACATCAGATGTTTCCCAAATGCTTTTAGTGGGGTTAAGTCTACATCCTAACCTGAAAAAACTTGGCAGTGGTGCAGTGGAAGGCAGGATAGTACAGGATCCAGAGGGTCTCCAACAAACAGAGGTTTAAAGGAGGCTGAAACTCAGGGATTTGGGGCAAAAGGGTGCCTTCCTTACACACCACTGCTATGTGGCCTTGGATTTTGAAGTTTCTTGTCTGGAAGAGTGGCTTCCCTGGCAGTACTGATGAATTTCAAAATCCAGCTTTCCTTTGTGGAAGAAGGGAAGTTATTAAATGTGCCAATAAACGCTTTCGCCAATGCACAGAAGTTTAGAAAGTAAATATAGCAATATTTCCTTATAAGAGATTTTTATCTGTTAATTTTTATTGTAATCAGTTTATGGACTCAACAAAATCTTGAAATGAAAATTCTTTTAAGTGTGGATTTTCTTTTTTTTAGCACTGGTTGGACCATTCAAAATTCATTAAGAAGCAAATAAAAAGTAAGTACTGTGTCTCTGCCTCTTTATTTTGTTACTTCTTAAAGAATTTGAATTTAGTGTATTAGAACATGATAGAGAATATTTGAATATGTTTGAATGTTTGAATATGGAAATATTTCTTAGGAAATAGTTTTAATTTAATGGGTAGTTGGCTGACTGTGTTATATCTATATGCAAGAGCCCTTAAGCAGAAGCCCTTATTAAACCTTTGCTGTTTGTCTGAGGCAGAGCAGGTTGCCAGGTAATTTCAGTCTGATCTGTGAAATTAGGTTGCCTGGACACAGATCGCGGTTCCTGTCACTGCTTCTGATCCAGAACAGATATCCTGCAATTCCTTTCAGAGAGTGAATGGGAAATACTTCATTGTGTGATGATTAATCTTTAAATTTTTTTTGAGATTATTATCTTAGTGAAACTAACAGAGATACCTGCTGTTTTGTCAAATGTAGTTTTGAAATAGCTGCTGTTTCATCAAAGGTAGTTTGGGATGGAGGGCTTGGGTTGAGCCACTAAGTTTTCTGTGAAAATTATCTGAGGCATGGAAGTAGCTCCAGGATTTTTGATAACTGGGATGCAGGCTAGGGTACAGTACAGCACTGGCATTAACATGTTTTATTACAATCCTGCAGTTGGCAACAGTCATGGGCCATGAAGACGTGGCTTGTGTGAGATTAAAATGTGTTTTTCGAGGAAATTTTTGACCCCTTGCAGGGCCTCACAAAGATAGATTCTGATTGCTTCAGTGGTGCTTTGCCTTTCTTTTTGATAAATACCCAAATATCTAGATGATTTTTGTAAACAGTGGAGTTCTTCAAAGGCCTTTAGGGTTGTTTGCTGTCACTCCATGATATGTAGGTGTCAGCCTGCTAGAATCCATGGTGAAGAGAGCTGCTATGGGAAAGGTTTTTGCTGTTTGGTTTTCTCTCCCCTTTTCATCATGTCACAAACTGCTTTACCTTAAGTGATTAACCGATTTGCAGCTGCTCTTTGTCTAATAGCTTTGTCCTTTTCTCCTGGAAAATCAGTGATTCTATAACACCTTCAGCCAGTTTAGTTGCTTGTTTTTGTCTGTTTTTAACCTGTGAAGGGCCTATTATAAACAGAATTTGGTCAATCATGGCTCCGAGGAAGGCTGAAGAGGGAAGAAATATGTTGGGTCTTGTAAAGGTCTGTCTCAGGACAGGTTACTTTCCTTTACCTTGCATTCAGCAGATGCTTTGTGAAGAGTTCCTCCTTCATGAGGGATGCTGCTCACTGCTGTCTTTCCCAAGTCATTAGCTCGCTTCTGCAGACCTCACCAGTGGTGCCAAACTGTGAGCTCAGGATGCTATAACCAGACTTACAGGAACTGTACATGGAGACAGAATCAAAGCTCTAATTGTTTGAGTTTTAGCTGCATATCATTTAGTAGAAGGATCATTAATAGGCACATGTTTACATGTTGATGTGGTATTACTGTAGACCTTAGAAAAACGAGGAAAAGTAATTTTTCTCTCAATGAATACATCAGCAGGCTGTTGGTTGGAAGTTAAGGGCTGGGAGGATAAGGATGCATTGGTCACAGTTTCATGGTAGCTGGATAACTTCCTGTTATCTGTGTCACGTGGAAAGTCTGATGGAGCATTCACCTTCTGACATTAGAAAATACAATTTTTGCAATCCCATGGAATTTTTTTTAGCTTTCTGTGCTCATGGGTGCCTTCCAGAGTCTTCTCCAGCACTTTTCAGTCTATCTCACCTTTTCTCATTCATGTGTTTCAATCAAAAGCTGATCTGTTGAGTAGGGGTTTTTTTGGAGTATTGTTTGTACCTGGAAAGAAAAGGCATCACCCTCTCCTACCCTCCTCCTTCCATTGCCTCCTGGGCCCAGCAACAGGCAGTGTACCTGGAACTTGCTCTCATTCACAGCACCCCTCTGGACAAAAATGTGTTTGTCAAATGGACTATTGTCTTGATAAATTTGAATTAATGAGTATCATAAAGTATGGCAATAGTCTATTTTTTTGGTTTATTGCATGCATTTTTAAATTTAAAAAACACAAAATACCGCCTTTGAGGAATTTAAAAAATGTCATTAATTTTGGGGTTCTTGGGTTGCGGGGTGATGTGGAGACTGTTCTGCCTTATTAGCAAGACTGCAACAAGTATAAATAAACCTTTTCTCCCCGTTTAAAATCTCTGCATGTGCAGTTGGGCCTCCGTACACGTTGCATTTTCGGATTAAGTACTATTCGTCAGAACCGAACAACCTTCACGAAGAGTTTACAAGGTAGGAACTGTGCATGCCTGCTGGGGGAATTAAAACATCCAGGGCACCTAGGGGTACTGTAAGCAGGTGATTCAAACTTTCTTATCAAGAGTGCTCATTTTGTCTGCCTTCTTAGGTGGTTTTGCTGGCAGAAAGCATTCCTGGACCTCTCCAAGAGTGTTAGTGTGTAGGGGATGCTGTGTTTTGGTGCTTTGAAGCTGGCAGTGTTGGGTGGGGAGAGCTGCAACTGGGGGACACCTGCTCTTGGGATACCTGCCATCCTCTGGGAGGATTTTCCATTATGTCCTCCTAAAATGCCAGTGGCCTGCTTTGTTCCTGATAAGGGTGATTTAATGAAGGTACCAAGGGTAGAGAATTGTAGGAATAGCCAGCTTGAGCTCTGGGTTAACAGTTGATTGAACCGCTTCTGCTTCCCTGTGCTTCTCTGTGAAGCAAAAGCCTGCATTGTATAAAATCACTCTACAAAGATCTGGAAGTCTTTTGTTTCAGTCTGCTGGCCTGTTTTCTGTGGATCTATACCTTGCTGGGTCTGTAGCACCTCAGTTCAGAGGATATTCTGAAAGCTGGGAAAGGAGCAGCTGTAGGAAAGAGTTTACTTATCTTTTGTGTCTGCTTACTTTGTGTCTTCTCTGTATAGTACTCATCTATCTTAATGTTATTTTATCTTTTCTTTTGTTCTGCCTTTCACCGTAGGGCACTTTCTGTGTCTCCTAATTTGCTTGACAATAATCAGTGTACTCCTAATCAGCCTAAGGTGTTTAAAGAGATTGATTGTTGTAGTTCATGTGCATGTGATGTTTACATTAAACTTAAGCCTGCAGGCAAATGATTACTGTCTCCTTCGCTGTCTGCTGTGCTCACCATGGATTTTTTTCTCTGCCTGAGACAAGATTAAAGAGCTAATTTTCACCACCTGATGATATAGATATAGGGTCTTTGATATCCACTATCAATTTAGTCCAGCAGTGATAATTCAATAAAAGGGCATATTACTATAGAATGTGTGATTAACTTACAGTAATCCCTGCCACTTACGTAGCTGAGTATAAGGTCTTAAGAGAATCCAAAAATCTAGATGATTCATGGACATCTTTAATGAGAAAATGCAGTTAAATTAATAGGAATAATATGTGTTTTCTGGAAATTGATGTAGGTCTTCATACATCAAGGGTGCATGCCTGACAAGTATTACATTTCCCCTGTGGTCAAATTATTGCATTACTGTCTACCATAAGATTTCTTGCTTAATGCTCTGAACCATGTGGTCCTAGTCACTGTGAGACTGGGTTTCTGAGCTATGTGATCATTGCTGTGATTGAGTAAGACATTTTGTCTGAAAGTGTTAACCTCTGATGCCTTGTGATCTAATTATTGCTGAAAGGTGACATTTCAGAAGACTGTTTTAATTAGAAAAACACTTTAGTCAGCTAAATATTCAGTGTTGTGGACAATTTCTTTTGATTATAAGCTTGACAGAAGACCACTGTGAAACTGTAAGAAAAATTGGGATGCCTTTTTATTTATTTTTTTTCCTTTTTTCCCCCCTTTTTCCCTATTTTCCCCTTTTTTCCTTTTTTCCTCTTTTTTCCTTTTTTCTTTTTTCTTTTTTCTTTTTTTAAATTTTTCCCCTTTTTTCTCTTCTTTTTTAGAGAAAGTAATTTTTTTTGAATTTAAGTATATTATAGTTCTTAAATTTTTTAAAATTCTTTTAATTTATGTATTTTTTAAAGAGTCTTTATGCTAGTTGGATCATATTTTCCATGCAGCATGTTGAGTGAAAAGTGAAGAAGAATAACTATATACTCAAAATCATTTCAAGTAGAAGAAAAATCATCATTAACAGTAACTATGTACTCTCCAGGTAGAGGGTGTTTAAAATTCCTTCTGGAGATCTGCTTTCTATTAGACTCCAGTTTCTAGTGAAGCTACAAACATCACACTCTCATAATTAACACAATACTGGGAAGCATTAAAACCCTTCACCTGCTCTTTTTTCAGTTTAAAAACACAGTTGAAATACTGTGCATTTTGGAAGACATCTTCTATCACTTGTGTGCGACCTGATTAGTTAGTTTAGTTAGAAGAACAATAGAGGAACATGTCTGTACTTGTGTGTTGTGGAGAATTTTCTAAAGTATTTTTTGAAGTAGCAACAATTTGTGATGCCAGTGAAGCAAGGGTAAGCCATACTCACCAGAGCAGGGCTGCAGTGCTGCACAAGCCACTTGACACTGACAGGAGCACTGCCCAGAGTTGTCTTGCAAATTCAGAAGAGTTCATGGGATTGTGAATCATCTGGGCTATCAATCAGAGCAGGAATTATACTTGTCTGCCCTTAATCTACACATGCAAATACTCGGATTTGATTGGCAAGTCAGGTATTAGCCAAGTATATGAATCAGAGATATAACAGAGCTAACATGGATAAATCTGATGCTGCTCTACTGCTATCATGAGAAATCTTAGTCCTGCTTTTCATCTGTTTCCCTGATTCCAGCTGTTTTGTCCTTCACCACGTTCACTGCATGTCCTCTGTGATGAAAACACTCTACTTTGTCTTTCTAGCATCCTTTGTAAAGAGGTTTATGTTTGCATTTACTGGCCTCTCAAGAGTGCTTCATGCTTTCTTCTGAGTCACTCATCTTTGCTAAGCTCACCCCACAGTGTCCAGAGCAGTGCAGAGCCTGCTGTGCCTTCCTGTCCTCTACTCACCCCTTGCATGACCCAGGGCACTGCATGCCTCAGAGCCCGGCTCTGCGTGATGTCAGTGGAGGATGCCTAGATATGAAGATTAGCAAAGCAACAGCTTAAAATATTACAGCAGTTTGAAGGCTGTAAATGCCTACTTGGCTTATTAAATAAATGTGTGAGCTCTATGGAATTCTTTTATTCAGAACTTCTCTGCTATTTTTAAGTGGCATTTTGGTATGAACCTTTCCTTTTGCCCAATTTGGACTTTTTCCATGTTCTGTGTTTGTGTTTGAGAAGGCAACCCTGAAGCCTACATGCCTTTATCTGTGTTTTGGTTTTAGATACTGTAGTTCAATTTCTGCCTGAATTAGATAAGACCCAAGTTCAGGAGAGCACTGGAGTGTTAGTAACATTTAGATTGCTGTGGTATATGCTCAGATATAGCACATCCTAAACAGCAAGTCTGGACATTTCCTGAACACAACCAATGGACACAAAATGTTCTTCTCTTTGATTTTAGTGAAAGCTGTGGGAGCTTTGAAGCTTGCAGGGTGTATCTGTGTGATCCCAAAGGCCTTTTTTTTTTTTTTGTACAGAGCAAGTTACTCAAATTGCTGTTATTACTCAGTGAATTGGGATATACTTGCAGCCAGTGGAACTCGAAGGATGCCACTGTAATTACTTTTGACTTTCTGAATTTTTATTTGTCAGGTACCTGTTTGTATTACAGCTCCGGCAAGACATTCTTTCAGGGAAGTAAGTACCTTTTTACACTTGCAGCTGTAATTTAAAAATTTTATAATAGTTAATCTCCTAATGCATTTTGTTTTTCTTTAGAATACAGACATATAGGAGTTTGTGTGCATCGTGACTGTATTACTGACAAATAGAATGGGTAAAGATTTTGATGGATTGATCAGGTGATGGAAATATTTAAAGAGAGTGAAAACTGTCCTGGGTTTTATGACTTGAGAATGTAATGTGGGCTTGCCGTATTTTTTTGGTGTGGATGAAATAGAGGATGAGAAAGTTGAAGTGCAACACTTATTGTTCAGGTCAACTGTGCAAAAAATATTTTGTGTTTTTATATGTGTCTTACCCTGACCAATATTCATTCACACCTGCAATATTTTTTTTTTTAATTACAGAAACAAAAATCCTCAAATCCATATATTCTAAAATACAGTGTTAAATGCAAATGATTTCTTAGTTGATTTAGTGTTTTCTCTTTTGGTTCAAACTTGTTTTATGGTGAAGTGTATCATGCTTAATGTTAATCAGAATATACCAACTTATGAAATAATCATATACAAGTAAAATTTAATTGTAGATGTTTCATAGCAATAATAGTTTGTGGAAGTTAATGTTTCTGGATTTTGTACCAGGCTTCTTTTTAGCTTTATTACAAGAGGAATCCACTGACAAGAGACGTGATTTTTATAGTTTCATTTTTTGTTTTGTTTTTAAGACTGAAATGCCCATACGAAACTGCTGTTGAACTAGCAGCTCTATGTCTTCAAGGTATGCAATCTTTTGAAAGTGGTTTGTTCTCATTTATTAAAAAAACCTCACTTACTGGTTTCTTTTCCTTTGTTTCTAATGCATTCTCACTTATCATATATAAATGCCATTCTTTTACCCAAGGAGAATAGTTTTGAGGAGATCACTTTCTTGACTTGCCTCCATTCATAACTTCTGAACGGCGTTATCCAATATCAGCACACTTGCCATGAGGAGGGAGACTCTAAAGCATGGCTACACAAAAGTTTCATGGAAACCTAGGGCTGATCAGGGAAGAAGGACCCAAAATAGCTCCCTACTGAGGGAGAAGCTGTGGTGCATGCACAAGTGTTACCACTTGAGCCTGAAGAGCCAGCTGACCCTTCACACAATTTGTGGGAGTTGGAATTTGGGCTTCCTAACAGTGCCTGGGAGAGGAAGCCTCCACAGTAGGTGACTCAGGAGATGGTTACAGGGCAGGAGGGAGGGAGTGGCAGGTACTGGAGAGGAGAGAGTTACATGGGAGGGTAAGAACTAAGATCACTTCTGTGGCAGGAGCAAGGATTTCAGTATATAAAATTCCAGTACCCTGGGTTCCATTACATTAATGTAGGACAATGTGGTTTTTTTGTTGCTGCAAGCATGTTAATACAAGTATTTGTTTCATTTTGAGCAATTTGTCTTGCAGATGGGGAGGAAATTTTTGTAATGAAGCTCAAATCAAGTTCATTTTGTTTCTAAAGGAAGTGTAGTGAGCTAGACCATTCTAAGCATATCAGCAGCAAAACTAATGAAATGAAAAGTTCTTTTCACTGGTGGTTGGGCCATGGCATGCACAGACCTTAGGCAGAGGCACTGAGTTTAATACAGCAGTGGAAGCAGCTCAGTGATTCTAGATGGACTTGACAGGCAAAACTGGGGATTCAGTTGCAAGCAGCAACAGGTGTAAATCTAAAGGCAGTGGATGGTTTTAGTGCACCAGTGGCACAGCTGTGATTGTCAGGTGTGCAAAGAACTGCTGCAGGTAGACTCAGTTTGTCTTTTTGAGGGGGAGGAAATGCAAAGCCCGAATTTGATTTGTTGCTTACGTTTCCACAGATAAAAACTCCAGTAACCTCACATCTGGTCCAAGCAAGGAGGACCAAGCAAAGAATAATAGGTTGATGCCTCAACATTTTGGGTAGTACCTGACACCTGTGATTACTGTGTAAATGCAATACAATAGCTGTCCATCATGTTTATGATGTGTCCAGCTGTCTACCAAAACTAATACTCTTTGATGCTGTCTGTGGGAACACTCTTTTTTTACTTCCTTGCTGTTTTTTTTTTTTTTTTTTTTTTTTTCCTGTTTCAGTTTTCCACTATTTTGGCATCATTACAATAAGCTTGTCCACAATTGTTTCATTATTGCAACTAATTCATTCTCTTTGCTGACGTACATAATAATAAGCATTTTTGGTGTAAAGTTTGCTACATTTTATTGACATTGGAAACATAATTAAGCAGAGAAGTATAAGGAAATGTCGATTATTCCCTCCTCAGTGGATTACATTTTCTCTGTAAAGTGCAGTCTTGCTCCTTAGTGTGCTTTTCCTAAGAGTGAGGGAAAAGCTATGAATTGCTATTTAGGCAATAAAATGTAGTCTGTAGTCTGAGCTTGCTGAACGAAAAGTCTTTTCACAGATAAGCTTTAAATTTCATACTTTTTTTTTTTTTTTTTTTTTTTTTTTAATATCAAGGGAGTTTTCTGTTACAGTAATTCTTGGTTTCCGATAGCAGATTCCAAGGTTCTTTTTTTCTGTGAATCATCTTTCAAACATAAAGTGTTGATTTATTGCCAGTCCCATGAAGGAAATTCTGTAGCAAGTAATACTGATTGGTAGTATGGGGTAACATATGAAGCAGATACATAATATTATGCTTCACCTAGGGATTATCTATGGAAACTTTGTCATCAAACTTGAGTTCTCACTGTTACAGTTAGTTTTTAACTGCCTCATTAGTGTTGTATGGTCTTAGCATTTAACTGGATATAATTTTGAAGCTGTTATTAAATTGAAAAGGAAAACATTTTCTCACATTTCCAGTTTTTAGTTCTAATCATAAGACATCTTCATGGGATACTGCAAACTTTTTTTCCTCTCTGTATAAAAGAATCAGCCATATATTTAAAAACAAATACATCTTTTGAGTTCTCAAAAACTTTCTAGGAAACATCTTTTTGAAAGTGATGCCCCCGGTTATTTTTGGAAGAACATAGATAATGTATATATGTGTGTTATGTAACACCTACGCCGCCTTCCACCCCCTGCCAAAAAAAGAGCAGAAAAGGGGAATGCCAAAGCACATCATGAGGACACAAATGAAGAGATGGGTCCTCTGCTGTGCCCTTACATTGTGAAATATTAGTACTGCATTCAGGGAGTGCAGTTCCACTCCAGCAGTGACAGTGTCCTCGTGGAGAGTCTGTGACAGTCCCTTCTTCCTCTGCCCTCCTGCAGGGAGCTGGCAGGTCTCTTACTGACTCTTACATTGAATACCTATTTCTCAGAGATCAAAAAGATACCATAGTTTGTTCACCTGAAAGTGAATAAACAATGAGTGCAGCTATGGAGAAACAAGGATTGTGTTTTTCTCCTGGCTAATACTACTGCCATAGCTTCTCTGTGTATCTTCTGTCCTGCAAGCTCATGATTCTTCCTATCCCTACATATCCTCTTTACAACATCTCTCTCTCTCTCTCTCTCTCTCTTTCTCTCTCCCCTGCCTTCTCTCTCAGTTGAGTAATAGAGAAATCTCCTATATTTTTCCTAGATGGTTGGCAACACATCAAATTTCAGATCCTTACCTTTTTCTCTCCCCTTGAAGTCCTCCTTGCTGATGTGTTTGCTGTGGCTCCCTGTTGTATACTGGAGACTGGACTGCCAGGAATTCTTAATAATATGTGTTAAATAGGCTTCCAGCTTTGATGAAGCAGCCACAGAGCTGAGATATCTGTATGTCCTTTAACAGAATTAAGAATACTGTAACACACTATGGAAGATTAGTGTTGAGAGGAAAAAAATGTGTGTAAGACGATAATTAAAAATAAAGACCAGTCAACTCAATCTGTTTAATATCCTCAGGACTGCTAAATGTTTCAGCAAAGCTCAAGTTCTCAAAACCACCTAGTAGGTGTTACCAGCCAACAGATTGGATTTTGGATGTAACTTCCTATCTACTGATGGATCCTGCTAGGTATTTTTGAAGTCTGGCTGTGAATAAAATTTTTGCAGCTGTTAAGTGTAAAAGCACCCTGAAGGAATAAAACTGTTTCCTTCAAGGGATTTAATTTCCCTCTAAGCTTTTTTCATTTTTATTTTTATTTTGGTAGTAGTAGTAAGAGTAGTAAACAGTTAAGAAGTGCTGAGTGACAAAGGCCTGGGAATCACTCCATATGTCAGGTGACAGAGGGTATTGCTGAAGAGTGTATTTTCCACTGATGTTTGTCACAGATTCCTGAGGTAGTGACACTGCAGGCTCTTAGGACAGCTGAGAGGCTCCAGGAGCAAAGCTGTCACAGGCACAAGGCAGCTAAGGGTGGCAGTCACTGAAATGCTCAGCACTTGCATCTCCTGCTGAGCTCAGTGGAGTTGGAAAATGTTGTTCTCCTAGAAAAGAAAACACCAGAGCCTAAGCATATAAGTAGAAAGTGACACCTTAATTATGTTAATGTTTCAGCTTTTTTTTCCTTAAAAATTACTTAATTTGAATATTACACCACCACGGTGATTTGAAAAACTGCGCAGCGTTATCACTGGTTTCATGAGACTAGATATTCCCTTCATGTTTCGACATGAACAGAAACGTAACTCCTAGATTTGTCCTAAACCAGGACAAAAAACAAAGTATGCAATAGAATGGGAAGTGTTAGGAAATGAAAAGTATGCAATGAGAGGAAGTTTCCAAATAACCTTTTCTAAAACAGAGGGTGGAATGATGGTTGTTTTTAATGGAAACTTTATTTCCTATAAGTTCTTTAAAATCCAGAGAAGCAGCTTTAGTTGAGCTGGTTCAGTCATAACGTTCCTGAATGTCAGAATTCTATACCACAACCTTACACTGCTCCTGCAAATGCATTTATCTGACTTCTGCTGTAAAATCTGGTTTGAATTTACTGGGGCCAGGAGTGAGGTGATGGGGTGTTCACTCAAAACATTAACACAGGTGCATTCTGCAACATGCTTAGGAACTTGCAAACTATCCTTGTCTTTTTGGGGTAATGGAATTATATGTTTCTGGTCATCCCAAGATCTTTCCATTTTTAATTTCTTGATTTATTTCAGCTGAGTTGGGAGAGTGTGAGCACCCTGAGCACACACCAGAGCTCGTGTCTGAATTCAGATTTGCACCAAACCAGACCGAAGCAATGGAATTTGACATTTTTCAGAAATGGAAAGAGTGCAGGTAGAGTACCTGTGTGGGAGTGGGGTCACTAGCAACAGGTTTTCTTCTCTTCCAAAGTCAAATCCTTTCAACAGGCATGAAATAGGGATTATGTTTGTCAGTGGAAAAGTATAGTAAAAAGGCTTTGAGCCGTCCCCTTCCCTAGAAATGCAGTAATTTAGGGAAGGTTGGTGGGGTGAGTTCTAATTTTTTAGTTTTTTCTTCAGATTATTTTGTAATAATGTAAGGAGATGGGTCTTTTTCCTGTTTATAATGGAAGGAAATCTCTTTTTCTTTGATTCAAACAGAAACTATGTGTTCAGCGTGGTAGCAAACTCATTTTCCTGTTTTTTGTTACTAAATATGGTACATTTCAGTGATGCTTTCTTACCTGAACTTTTCATCCTTGTTGCCAATTTTGGACCTTTTTGTATTTTTAGTCCTCTGTTTTATTTTCATTTGGAGGGAAGAGGGTAAAAACATAAGTTAAGCTTGAAATCCCATTTTAGTGTCATTAAAGATTGAACACACAAAGAAAAGGGTTAGGGGAATGAATTTGAAAGCATTTAAAGCAGACAAAAATTTTTTACCATGAAGTTTGAATTTTATGTTCATAGGGGAAAGAGCCCGGCGCAGGCTGAATTGTGCTACTTGAACAAAGCTAAATGGCTAGAAATGTATGGTGTAGATATGCATGTAGTTAAGGTAAGATGCATGTGATGTTTTATTTTATCAGTGTGAGGTCCCTGCCATGGTGGGGGTCAGTCCCTGAGGAGTGTCCTTGTTAGGGTCTGGGTTGGCCCAAGGACCTTGGTCCCTCAGAAGTCATTCCCACCTGCAGCACTCCTCCCAAGGTGCTTCTCTGTGCTCCCACAGTATCCCTTTCCACATGCCTTTCCCTGTGTCCCTCACTTTCTTCCTGTTGTGTCTCCTTCCCCTGGCAGGAACTGGCTGCTCTTAAACAGTGAGGTGAGGTGTGGGCTCCCCTGGATACAGAGTTGGTGTGGGTCCATCTCCATGGATCTCAGAGTCACTTTGAGCATCACGTGGTCTCTCCCACAAAGGGCATTCTGCAGCCTCCTGTTGCCAAAATACGCCATGTGCACCCAATACAGATGCATATTCTACTGCTCTGTAATGTTAAAAAAATGGCAACCTAAAATATGGTTCAGTTTAAAACCTATGGATTTTGCAATGCTACTGTTTTAAAGTTTACACTGCTCGTGGCAGATGGATTATTTATTCTGTACTTGCTTGCAGGGAAGAGATGGCTGTGAATATGCTCTTGGACTGACACCAACAGGCATATTGATCTTTGAAGGAGCCAACAAAATAGGCTTATTCTTTTGGTAATCTGCTTTTGAGTTATATTCCTTTTTGTTAAAATGCTGAAATCTTTCTCCTTTGAATAATGGGATCTTGACTGTATTTTGTAATTTTTAATTGGATCTACAAAGTTTAAAATCTGAAGGTTAAATCTGAAGCTAGATTGGCCTGGTTAGAAGTACTACTCTCAAATGTGAAATAGTTGTAGTAATAAAATTCTTCTAATATTCTTTTAATTCTGTTCTTTTTGATTCTCGTGTTTAGGCCTAAAATCACAAAAATGGACTTTAAAAAGAGCAAACTAACGCTCGTGGTTGTAGAAGATGATGAACAGGTAACTTCTTTCCCTTACTTGGGCCTGATCCAACAAAGTGTGATGTGTGCTCAGGCTGGTAAGGACACAAGGGAGGCTCAGCACACTGTTGGCCCAGGCTGTGTTTCTCCTACCAAGGACAATAACTAATATCATGCATGCCAACTTCCAAAGCTTTTGTTTCTGCATTTAGGGCAGAGAGCAAGAGCACACATTTGTTTTCCGGTTAGACAGTGCCAAAACGTGCAAACATTTGTGGAAATGTGCAGTGGAGCACCACGCTTTCTTCAGATTGCGAGCCCCAGCAAATAGTAAATCTAGTAGATCCGACTTCATAAGGCTGGGATCACGCTTCAGATTCAGGTATTTAGTGAAATTAGAGCAATATCTTTATCTTTATACTACGGAGCAGGTACAGCTTCCACAGAAGGCGGTAGTTTACTTTGTTAATTTCTGTATTTGAAGTGGGAGGACAGAATATCAAGCAACACACGGGACAAGATTACGCAGAACTAGCACGTTTGAAAGAAGGCCCAGCAAGAGATACCCTTCTCGGAGGCATTCCACTTACAAGGGTGAGTGTTTCTACACATCTGTTCACTGAATCGGTCACGCAGGTGCCCCCTTTAAATCCTGTAAAAGCCACATTGCAATCACGACATCTGTACCACATTATAAAAAGAAAAATACGTCAGATCACCTAAAAAATCAGAACGCGCATGGGTTTTTTCACCAGAGTTCGTTGTTTCCATCTTCTGTTTTTAATCTCTATCTACAATTAATTCTTCCACCCCCATCTATGGAGGAGGCACCTATGGTTTCTTTTGTTGCTCTGTTGAGGAGGAAAGAAAAGTTACAAAAGAAAATCCACTAAGGGAAGGCATGTAATGTTTTATTTTTTTTAAGAATTGCTGGTGTGTGTGAGGTGGAGCAGTGTCCAAAAGCCTCACTGACTTGCTTATCTAGCCAGGCAATTTTAGGATTATTGAGCAGTCTCATTATGCAGTTGTTGTGACTTTCCTGACTGTAAAGATGCGTTATTCACCTATCCAGACTCTGACCTTAACTAGCTTGCCTTGGGAATTGAGAAGTGCTGAATTTAAATGGAATGACAAGGAATTGATTTCCCTTGTGGTTTTGTAATTTGTCTGTAAAAGCTGGAGCTTTTTGTTCCACATAGAAAAGTCTAGGAAGGAGCACTGCAAGATAACCCTCTCCAAATTCTGTATTACTTGTGCCTGCAGGTATAGTTGCAATATGGAGCAAGGCTGCTGTACAGAGCAGGGTGAGATGACATTCCCTTAGAATGTCTTTGCACTCATTTGCATTCCCAGAGTATAAACCACAGTTCCATGAACAGCCCTTGTGGTATTATGGGGACATTTTTAGGTCTCATTTACAGTGGGAGTAGAAAGGGTAACAAGCATGCAGGCTTTCTAGAGGTTGTAGAGAGCTCTTTCCCCTGCTTCCTTCCTTAGTACATGGAAGGAGTTCGTTTAACTGAAATGCAAATATAATAAATCTGTGAGATGCTGTTATGTGATTTACATGAGAGTCAGCTATGTAGTGTGGTTTATTATATAAGTGGAAGAATGAATTCTTTAAATTTTATTCTTGCCATAGCAGGATCTGACAGACCTGCAGGTTGTGCCTTGAGTCTCAGTGCTTCTGTACTTATGTCTGTGAGACAGAGGGAGAAGAGAGAAAGTGTGGCTTGTGCTTAATTATGTTCTCTGTCCATTGCAGCCAGTCAGAACTTCTTTGACACCCAAGTGATCTCCTTCTAGAGAGTTCAACAGCATGTCTGTTAAGTTAATGCTAAAACTCTCTCTACGTTATCTTTCATGCATCTTTTGGCCATTAAGACACGTACCCAAATGCAGCCCACAAGGGTTGGATTCTCTCCTGGCTCTGTTGCTTTTGAGACTTCTGTGGTGTGTCATTAACCTCCTGCATTTGGCAGTCAGTTGGATTTTCACTTTATCACTGAAACTCATGAAACACACACAGTAATGAAAAAGAGATGATACACCCCAGTTACTCAGCTGCCACCGTCACCATTCTTTCCAACCTGTCCAAAGCACAGGCAAAGACCTTGTTGCTCAAGATTACTCAGTGCCTCCCAGGATTCCCAACTCATGGGCTATTTTGGCTACCACTGTTCCCTGGAATAAGACACAGCCATTACCAGCTTTGCAAATACTCTGGTTTCTATAAGATAGTGAAAATTTCTGCAAGGGGTAGTTTCTGATTTCCAAGGGATGTGATGGTATTGACATGGTACAGAGTAAGGTGAGAAAAAAAGTGTTCTGGTTGTGCAGAACATACTCTGCCAAAAGTCCTTTTGTGGCATTTGGGAAGAATATGCTTGTCTGCTGTCATCTCTAAAGGGCTTTCACTCTTTCAGAACCAGAGGGAGATTTGTGTCTGCCTCATACTTTATGATGTCACACAGAATTGCTAGAAAGCACAGGGCTGCACTTGAAATTCAGACACTCTTGTGCAAATATGTCTGTATGAGGATTCACTTTAGCCATAGTGTAACAGCCCAACAACAGGAGCTGCAAAATGGCTGATATTTCACTTGTCTTAAGGTTTTGTGTTTGTTTCTTTTTAAGCAAACAATCCTGTGAAAGCAGCACAATTGTGGTAAGTGACTGCCTAAGTTCTCTCTACCTCTCAGTTGCTGTTTTGGGGCTAAAAAGATTCTGAAGACAGTATCTGGATTAGGATTTGCAGAAACAGATTCTCTGCTGTGGCATGTCTCATTATGCATCCTCAGATTCTTCTTGGGGCCTGCCTGCTTTCATTGTTTAATCTATTTTTTAAAATTACTTTTATATATTAAATCAGACTGAAGTGAAACATACTTGTTTTTTGCTCACTGCTCTCATGCTAGCTTATCAAGCATAATTTGTTTGTGTTTTTTAAATGTAAAGCAAAGAAAAAATATTTAAACCCCTCTTCCACATGTTAGCTGCTATGGTGTGTATCTTGAATAAAATGATGATGTCCTTAAGAATATGAATTTTACTTCTCTGTAGTACTTCCCTGAACTAAAAGATATTATGACATAGATGTATTGATTACATAAAAGCAATTTTTCTTCTCTCTTAGTGCTAAAAATACTCCCGAAGTCCATAACTACCAGGTAAGAGCATACCAGTTACAGAGGAAAATGTTGTCATTTTTGTATCTTGTGGTAAATACTTTTGCTCTTTATAATTTGTACAGCTGTTTTGCTCCCCTTTCCTTACTCTGGAGTCAGATTTTCTGATGTGTCAGAAATAAACAGCACTGGACTGGGGTTAAGGACAAGGTGGAGGGACTCTTCACCCCTGTGTTCTTGGATGCTCTGCAAGCTGAGTACACTCCATTTGCCATCTTCTTTCACTTCCCTTTTTTTCTGTGAAAGTTAAAGCCTTTGGGACTGTGAATGTGATGGGCCCCAGGAGACTGCTCTGTGAGCAAGCTTTTGTCTAGAGCAGCCTCTCACAGTGGATGATTGTGACAATTTCAAAGTTGCAATTACCTCCCTCATCACAACACTTACAGAGTTGCCGGTCAAATGCTTGTTGGGGTTTTTTTATATGCACTCCAGGGAAAACATTACCTGGTTTTCATCTGTGCTACTGACAGCCAGTGGGTACTGAGAAAAACCAAGCTTCCAAACTCTGTATGTGCATGAGAACTTAGTCTTAACATTTTTTATTAAAACTTTCACCAATAGGTTTGTTTTACTGTTTCTCTTCAAGATCTTGTGGATATGAGAGGGAAGTGCTATCACCAAAGATGGGTGACCTTCTGAAGCCTGCTCTTATAACAGCAACCTTTCTTATTCCGCCACCTTTGATCAAAGTTGGCACTTTTTTAATGTGCTTTCTGCGAGAAGAACTAGATGTGCCAGGTTGCCTGTCAAATAGGAGAGCAATTTTCTTTGCCTTTTCTCATGAGTATGTTCTAATGAGCAGACTTACCACCAAGAGGCTTCATGTATGTGCTCAAGGACATGGGAGAAGGTCTGAAGCATTAGGGTTTCTGGGGTTCACCAGGAACGTATTCCTCATGCCCCCAGAAAAAGTTAAAAGTTACTAGGGAGCTTTTATATGATTTCATTAACCAGGTTTAATGTTTCCATTTGCAGCCACCATATCATCCTAATATACATCCTGCTCAGCCTCACTGGCATCCACACACACCTGTGAATGTAAGGTAAGCAGTCTTCCCTTTGGGAAAAAAAAGATGATTACTTCTTTCTTTGTTACTCAGTATGAAGCTTTGGTGACTTTATTGGACAGTTCTATGCACATGAAAAGCAAACAAATTAGAAGTATGGGCTAAAGAGACTATTAAATAGCTTCTAAGTTATTCCAGGCTTTGGAATAGTTGATTTCTAGTTGATTTGCTTTTTCTAGTTGATTTCTAATTCAAAATTCAAAATAGAATATTAGTGATTTCCTGTCGGGAGTATGTTGGATAGGGCGCTGCTTTGTAGCTTAATTGCAAATTGATCAGTATTTGTTTGCATTTTTTTTCCTAAGACAGAGAACTAATTTTAGTGTAAAGTTAAGTTATTAATAATTATATTCTTGCAGTGGAGCATTGTTTTCATCTTTTGCAGAAATGTATATGGAAAAATGACAAGTACATGCGACAGTTTATCAAGAACTTTACACATAATGAGTAAAATTCTAGCACTGAATTTTTGAGAATTGTTCCACAGAAATACTCCTGCATGTGCTGTTCTGCTATTTTCCTGCATACTTTTTGTTTGTAGCTAGTGATGAGAGACATTGAGTGAAAAGAAATTTTGGAAGAAATTCAGTCCAATTAAAACCCACTTGGTGGAATGAACAATGAGGGCATGCCCCTGGTGGTGGATGTGTGTCTATAAATGTACACATGATAAAAACCAGCCACTTGTTTTATCCCAATAAAAAGTAACCTTTTTAGGTGACTCAGTTTTTTAGACAAATAATTACTGTCTTTAGTGAAAAATACCAATACCCTAATCTTTGTTTCTCTTTAACATTTATATTCTTACATCACAATAGGTAGACTTTGGTTTTAGTGTGGGCAAGCTCTGGGGATGAGGCTGAGCTTAAAATGGATGAAAAGACAATTTGGTTTGAGTTTGAGTCTGAGAATGCAGGAAGGAGGCAAGTACAGTATTAGCAATACTAGGCAGAGAAGCAGACCAGCGTTGTCATCTCAAAATTCCTAGCACACAGCAGTAAAGCAGATATTCAATTTATGTTAGAAGCAGGAGACTTCAAATTATGTAATGAACTTTGCCTGTATTTCAGGCTCAGGAGTCTTCCTGGTTGTAGGGTTTCTTTATCCAGTTTATTATGAGCACTTTAAAATGTACCATTTCACATTATGAAAGAGTGGTTGCCAAGAGAGCCTAATGATTTTATAAATCTTTTGAGGTTTTGCTGAAATTTTGCTAAAGATTTCATCACTTACAATACCAGTCTGTGACATTTTAAAGCCAAATAGTTCACCCTGGAGCAGATTGATATTGAAATAAGCACAATAATGTATTGTAGTACGTGTAGACAACCTCCCCCTTCAGCCCCTCCACTGCCTGGGCAAAGACTAAGGTCAGTGAAAAATGAACAATGGCTTTTTTATAGCAAGGGTTGTAAGGCTGAAAAAAAAACATAGGCACAAACTTAAAAGCTCAGTCATAGAAGCTTGGTAGAAAAGGTACTCAGAATTTTTGTCCCATTAAAGTAGAAGCATTTAAATGTGCAGTTAAAGTGGAAGTTTCAAGTTATTCTAACTTGGAGTCGAAGTGAAAGAATTGGACATTTAAGATCTTGGATAGCTTGATTTAAAAAAGCTTATTCCATTCGACTGTGAACTTGAGATCACAACTACAGATGGATAAAATTCCTTCTGCTGGGCACGAAAGTCTGGAATGAGCATGGGCTGAAATGAAATGACCTGTGTAATACATGCTGTGTATGGAGCTTTTGTTGAATAATTTGTGGAATAGTATGTGGAATTTTGTCTCAGTTTTCTTAGTAAAATTCTTTCACTGAAAATTGTTTGCGGATTCTTTCAGTGGAATTGTTTGCAGTTAGCTTAATATTTAACCTTCTGGGAAAAAAAAATCCCAATTAACAGCTGTCATTATATAACTTCAGAATATATATATATATATTTAAAAAAGGTAAAATCTAAACCTTTCCTGTGTTTCTGCTACTAAAAAAACTTACCAGAATCATAGAATGTCTTGGGTTGGAAGAGACCTTAAAGGTCATCTGGTTCCAACCCTATGTCATGGCCAGGGACACCTTCCACTAGAGCAGGTGGCCCAAAGCCCCATCCAACCTGGCTTTGAACACTTCCAGGGATGGAGCATCCACAGCTTCTCTGTGCAACCTGTTTCAGTGCCTCACCACCCTCACAGAAAAGAATTTCTTCCGTATATATAACAATTGCAGCTTCAATTTGGTAATAAGGTAATGTTAAATGTTGTGGTTTCCTACATAGTGTTCAAAATTGTTGTTTTATTTATTCCCCACTCCGCTGCAATGATTCAGGGGACACTAGGAATGGTTGAAGTTAGTATCTCTAAGCAGTGATAATTAATGAACAAGTAAGGAAAAAGATTTTTTCCTTGTAGTACTTTTGCAAGTCTCAGAGAATTACCTGTACTAACTGTAGACTGAGGGTTTTCTGAAGGAAATGCAACTCTGTCAATTACAGGCTGCTTTAGTGTTAATTAACTGCACCTATGCCAAAAGAATGGCAACAACTACGGAAAAGCAATTTTCATTCATAATAGGATTGCCTTTCTTGACCCTTTGCACTTTAAGGATGTACCTTCATGAGCTCAGCATTTTGCATGATATGTTTTATTTTACTTGTTACACAAATCTAGTTTTCCTGTAGCCTCCTCCTCCTTCCCCACCACCCCTTTGGAATTCCAGAGCGTTGATTCACTATGCTTGTCTATAGCATTGCAGACAGAGAGGGTTTTTAATGATTGAGCTGTGATTGAAAGCCTTTTGAAATCAGCTAAAAGATTCCCAGTTGCTTCAGCATCAGGCCCTATAGGTCTGTCCCCTTTTCTTTCCTGTGCTGTAGCTCCATGTGCATGCTTAGCACTTGCGGGATGAGCTCGTGTTACTGTGTAGCACTCTTCAGTTGACTTCCATTCCTCACTAACCAATAACTGTGCAAATGGTACAGGCCACCCTATCATGATGACAGGCCCTATTGGAAACCCCCCACAAGTGGAGAGGACAGCAATTTACGGTATATCCAGGAACAGAACCAGAAGAATTTAGGAGGAGTCCAAAGCATGGTGTACCAAGATAAACTCATGACGACTCTCTGAAAAAGAGCCATCTTCATTTCACCTGCCATCTTAGACATCATTGCATTCCATGGTCCTTGTCTGTCTGCAGTATGTTCAAAGTGTATTGTGCATAAAGTGTGTGTCTTTGTACGTACATCCATCTTTGTTTAGTGTTTGTGGACATTCTTGGGAAAAGTGTTTTCCATATCTTTGTTTAAAAAAAAAAAAATCTTGAAAACCTTTTTTGAATTCTGGTAAGCATTTTCAGTGCCCCAAGACCAGAAATATTGCTGGGGGTTTTCATTTACCCTGGTTTCAAATCTGTGACCCTCTGCCTGCTGTTGAAGATCAGACACTTGTGCCTTAGTTATTTTTACGACTTTGTTGCTTTTGAGTCAAATTAATAGATGAAATTTGAGAACCTTGTCTTTTACTTGGCATGCAAATAGCAGATTGGAGGAAGGAAAAAAGAGAATTCATACTGGCAATCAAATTGGCTTGTGGGAATTTAACCAACAAAGGGAGCCTACTGAGGCAGTCCTAGGTTTGGATGTCATTTGTTTCTAATTTTTATGTTCTGCAGAAGAAAATAGAGGTGCTTACCTAACTTTGAAAACAAGTATAGGGAAAGAACACTAATAAATTTCATAGAGTACATATATTTTTTTTTAATTTTTATTTACTGATTATATTGATAACATTCCCCAAAACCATACCTGCTGCTATAAAGGCAAGAATGTTAAAAATTAATCCTTGCTAAAAGGGTGCTGCTGTTGTCTTATTTTTAATGTGATTATGGAAGTGAATTTTATTATTACATGAAGCTACCTACTGATAGCTTTTCTCTGACTGGGTTCAAAAACACAACATATAATCAGTACCTTAAAAAAATGAGGACATTCCAGTGGAATAGCTCTGTTTTTTTTTAAGTTAGACATTTGTGAAGTTGAATGTATATTTTACAGACCTAGGACTTCGAATTGGACTGGCTGGTATTTTGATCGCTTGCAGACTTTTTTGTTATCTTTAAACCAAAAATCACAGTGCCATCTTCACTCGTGCATTTGTTTTAGTTAGGCCTTATATCTGTGGTCTCTCTGAAGTTGTCGGAATGAATGAATCTTCTTTTGGGATGTTTTCAAAATGAAGTAGTTTTTAACTTGATTTTGATAAATACACATTTATAAATGGCTATAAAGAATTTTTTCAGAGCAAATTTGATAGTTTATAACTTTTTGTGAATATATTTGTTTACAAATGCTATCTTTTATTATTTGTTTTGATCTTTCCTGTATGTGCTAAGTACAAATAAAAAATGTCAATCTTGTTGATCTGGTTATGATGCATTATTTATTTTCGAAAGCTTTTGGGGGAGGGTGAGTAGATATGCTTGTACCTGATTTCCCCTGTAGTTACTAATGCTGTGGTGGATCGATATTTCCAGTACAATCTGTAGAGAGGAGAAAACAATAAAGCAATTGTGTACTGAGATGTGAAAAGGGCAGAGTAAGCCTAAGGTGTGTAATCACTGAGGCTGACTCTGGTTTCCCCAGACTAGTCTTCCTCTATTTCAGCAGCATTTTATTTAAGAAAGGAAGAAAGAGAAACTTCGCTGGAGCCATTGGAACAAACGTCTAGTTTAGCTGCTGCTCTGAAAGCAGTCTGGAGGAGGGTTTTTTGAATACTCACATTAAAGTGTGGAGCAATGATGCTTTATTATTTACACACCTACATTCATAATACAGTATCATTCTTGTCATATAACTTTGTCAGTTTTCATGTGGTTTGTTGCCAGTGTTCCACCTCATCCTGTATTGTTATGTGTGGTTTGGTTTGTTGCTAAAGGTGCACTGAACGAGGCATCCATTCCCTGCCAGACTGCAAGAAAAGACAGCACAAGGCCCAGCTGGTCCTGTAAGTGTTAAAAAGCTTCAGGCACATTGGTGAAGAACCTGTGGGCCTTGTGTGTTCTGCAGTTTGTGTGTGTCGCCTCGAGGGAAGCGCTTGTCACTCTGCTTCTCTGGAGAAGGAGCCCACACATAACCCTTTTCACTTGTTCAGCCCTCATCCTCCCTGATGTCTGCAGAAATCTGAACCAGCCAAGTCAAGGAGCGAACAGCTAGGTAAGAAGAGATCTGTCCTTCCTTCCTCTGGACATAGCTGGCTTCCTGTAGCAAATGGGCTAGGATGCAGTTGGGAAAAGGGAGCATATCTGCCTGTTTCCTCTCTGACCCCGCTACTGCTCTCACCTATGCAGCTTACACCACGTGAACAAAGGTGGATATGGGTGGTGTCTGTCTAGACAGGGTGGTATAAAAGAGTTGCTTTAAGCGTTAAAAAGCACATTGGCATTTTTATTCCTAAAATTAGCACAGTTATAATTCACAACAGTTTGCTTTTAACAAGCAATAGAAGTCTTGTGATGTTAGGATTACAATTTGTTTTGTTTGAAGGAAACACTGCAGCTGAAGCCAGATCACATGTAAAGAGCAGAGAGAGAAGTGGAAAATGTTTCGTCAAGTCTGTTGTTAAACGCAGCAGCAATTTTTATTTAAAACATTGGGAAAGCTCTGTCAAAGAAAGTCAATGCTATGTCTTGAATTTGTGCTGTTACAGGAATCCTCTGGTAGTTTATAGGCACAAACTCAATATAGGAACTTGATGGCCCTGGTATGTCAGTGTTTATACACTGAATGACTGAATTACTTCACCTAGGAGTTCCTCATGAGGAAATGGTGCATAGTTTTTGCCAAAGAGCATGTTAAACAGTCATTCTAAGTCAACAAATTTTAGATGTGTTCTAAATATACACAGGGAAGTTTGGTTTTTTAAAAAAGCCTTGAAAATTGCTTAAAGGAGGTAACATCTTAATCCAAATGAAATGTGTTCTCAGGGGTACCCATTGACCTGCATGGGGAAACTTTCTCCACCTTGTTCTGAAGTGTGTTTGTTGTCTGAAACCTTCTTTTTACAAGTCCAGCATACACTTAGAAACTTCTGTAATCTGATTACAAGTGATAAACACTATCCTTGCATCAACTTGGTGGTGGGGATGGAGGGGAAGTCTGAGTATAGCGATAGGTGTTGGAGAAATTACACTGATCTGAAGTCCAACATGGAATCGGTTTTTCCATGTGTGGAGAATTAATTGATAGAACCTGGCTGAGGGTATCTTTTGATCATCGGGAGATGATCACACCTTCCTCCTGTGCTTAATAAAGCTGGAAACCAGGTCTTCCCTAGCAGGGCTTAGTCCTGGTTCTACACTCTGTGTATTTGGATTTGCAGAGGGATTACCTTTGCCTTGTAATAACTGTAATCCCATGTCCTCTCCCCCAGGAACTGCTGGGGCAACTGAAAAGCTGGTGACACTGTGACACCACATCTCTAACACCAGCTGAAATACATCACTTTTCAGCCCCAGCCAGGACCTGGCATGCAAACTAATGACTAATATTGAATACTGAAATATGATACCTGAAATACAATACTGAAAGTGTTGTCACTTTGAATATATTGTTTTAGTGTGGGCTTTTTCTTCAAACTTTCATTCTCAGCTATTTTTTCTCTAGTCGATGTGAGTCACAGGCAAAGTGAACAAAGAGATCAGGTTTTATAATGCATTTCTAAAGCTGGCAATCAGGGGTTTGCATACTTAAAGGAAAGAAGTCTTTCTGGATCCTATTATTGAATCCATGTGGAAACTGACCAAGAGGAGGACGTTTTCTCACGTTGTGGATGGCAACAAAGCATATATTATGGCCTCGTGATTTTCTGTTCCTCTGGATGAGTGCTGCAGAGGATGTCTCTTCAGCCTGCAAGAGAAAGAATGTTGGAGTTTGCCAGTAATTTTGAAAATGGAACTTCAAGTGCTGGTGAGGAATGAGCTGGGGAACATCAAAGGCAGCAGGGGGAAAATGAAACCGGGTATATCACCTGCTTCTCAGGCATCAAAGTTGGCAAGATGAGGCTGTCTCAGAGAGGAGACAGTTCAGCACTGCAATCATCTCTTTTCAGAGGAGGAATCTTTTCAGTTTATGCATCAAGCAGGCAGGCTTCTTCTACCTACCTCAAAGGAGAGAAGTTTTGATGCACATCCATCTAATCTGACACTCCAGATCTCTGACTGTTGGCAATGAGAGGTTTTCCTTTTAGTCTACAACAGAAAACCAAGGAAAACAGACTTGTAGGGGGAATGCTGTCGTTGCAGCACTGCTAATGGCAGCTAAAGCGACTGCTGGTGCCAGAGCTGCTACAGACCAGCATTAATGGACATAAATTAGGAAATGTGGTTTTTTAAATTGACCTCAGACTCTGTGTGTTGTGCTTTGAAAGAGCACTGATCCGCCAGGACCCTGGCCTCTCCTGTTAAGACAGGAATTTCGTGTGCTAGCCATGAAACCTTGAGAGCCAGCTTAAAGTAACACTCTGCACCCTAACCAAACTTTTGCTACATTGTGAGAATGGAGATTTTTAACTGTTTCAGAATAAATAGGTTTTTTCCTACATTACAGTCAAACTGCACATCCTTGGAAAAAAAATCACAGTGTTCTTGTGTTGCTCCCTAGTTTTAGTGTTGAAGAGCCTGCAGGAAAATCAGTCCTCCTTCCTCAGCAGGCACATAGACGGATGCAGCTTTTGGAAGAAAACAATCCTAGTCAAATCAGATCAGAAAAAACATGTAGAGAGGTGGGTCACACTTTTTTACCTCCTGCAGTACATGGCAAAGCAGTGTGTGGTGATCATGAAGATGTTGTTTGGCTTTCTTTGCTTTCTACCTACTGATGTACCTTGAAGTGACTGGCCAAAGAGTTTCCCTTCCTCAGTGTGTGTGCTGTTGCCCCAGTTGCCACTGCATCACCAAAAGAAACCACCACAAACAAACAAAAAACAAAAAACAAAAAAAACAAACCCCAAACCGCAACAGATAATTCAGTTGGAGTTCTTCCATTGATATGAATCATTTCCAGTAATAAAGCTGCAGAGTAAATGCTGTTCTCAAGCACTTACTAATGACTGTACTTTCATGACTGTACTTTAAAGCAAAACAACTTACTTTCACAGAGCTGATTTCATGAGTGTTAATCTGAATTTAATTGTAAAGTTCACGTGTCAGGCCTCCCTTTGCGCTGTCCCTTGCAGATATGAGTATCTTGCTACAGAAAGTACAAGCATGTCTGTAATAACTTGAATATTGCTTTAAATTTATGCATGTAATATAATTTCAGTTTTGAACAGGAAGAAGGGATTTAAAAAAAAAACCAAAACAAAAAAACTTTATCTTTCATCCAGCTTTTTTAAAGATGATTTTTTTTTCCCTTTCAGTTAGATTCTTGGGCAGACTTGGCATGCAGATTGGTGGAGATAAAAAATTCCACCACCCTACCCCAATGTTCCTTCACTGGTTTGTGGGGTTTTTGCATAACAGCTTTCTAATGACTGTGGGATACTCCTTTGGGTTTGGTGACACCTTATCTTCTGTGATCTGTTCCCTGTATCTGTTCAGAAGAAATCTAGTTTGTCACTAGCAGAGGAAGCATTCATGATGACTGCCTTAATCATCACGCCCTCTCAGAACTGAGGAATCTGCCAATTTAAAATTAAGATAAATGTTGAGCTGTGGCTATGGGAACCAGTGGAAGTGCCCCTAGGGTTCTGTTTTCAAATTGCCCTCACAATTATATTTCTACTATGAATGTACTATCTTTATAATGTGCTTGGGCTTTTTTTCTTTTCAATTTTCATCTTTCTTTTCCTTTTCCCTTTTCTTTTCCTTTTCCTTTCATAGCACTAATACTATGACCTTTATCAAACAACAAAATCTGCAGCTCATTGTACAAAAGATGATGTTTTGGATTACACAAGAACAGATGTTTCATACAGGAACAGTTTGGAAAACCTCTAGTTCCTGTCTTACCAATGTCTTGTGTTGATGGATTATAAAAAACAGTATTTCTTTTTTGGTTTTTTTTTTTTTTTAACTGAGGCAATGAAAAACATCTTCTACTTTCTGAGCCACAATGAAAATGAAAGAATTAGCCACACCTAATTAGAAGTAGGAAGTACTGGTCTAATGCAATTAAACTCCGGATAAGAAGCTAATTATTTATAACTTACTTTTTCCTCGCTAAACCCATAACACTCTGGGCTGGAGTTACAATCACAGCAGCTTACCTGCCATTACCAATTTCTGCAATGCCATCTTCCTTAGAGAAGTAGAAATACAAATCATTAATGAATCTCCAGTGCTCTCTGAATTGTGTAATTGCATAGTAATGATCTCAGTACCTCCACAGATGACAGAGTGGCTGTTTCTTTTCATCTCCAAGGCCCTGAATATTAAGGTCTTGCTGGCAAGCATCACGGTGCCTCTGAGACCAGTCTTTCTCATCAGTAGGAATACAGGAGTCAAACAGGAAGGAAGAGCTCAGGAAAAAAATGGGTCAGGCAAACAAAAAGCTCAAGTAGAGGGCTTAAGAGAAGCAGAGTTTGACAGTGTTATGGGCAAAAGAAAGGAACTAGAAAATGAAAAGCAGTGGATTGTGCCAGAAACTCTGAGAATGGAGAAGAGGAATGAAAGCGGCAAGGGACCTTTGTGATTTCAGCATCTGTCTTCAGTACCTGGGGCTCTCTGAATCAGTAGCAAGGCTGATTGGAAGCAAAATTTAAGGAACATAAATGTAAAATTGGATGCTGCTTCTGTATCAAAATTTTGAGCCCAGGAGGCCTTTGTTTGTTATAACTCATTTTCAGTTTCAATGGTTACATTTAATGTGTGTGTCTCAGTCTCAATTTCTGACTTAGAAAAAAAAAAAACTGTGAAAATGGCTTTAAAGGTAAAATGAACAGTTTCCTGCTGTAAGTTAGATGACGTGCCCAAGTATTGAAGTGAGAACCTGCCCAGAGATAGGGCAGACGTAGCAAGTATGTAATTAAGAGAGGCCTTGCTGTGCTGAGTGATTGATTTTGTACTACTTTTACCTGTTAATACTGTCTTTTAAAGAGGGCAAAAATCTATAACCCAAAAAGAAGTAATTTGTGTGGCAATGGAGTCAGTCAGTCATGTTCATGGTGGACTTTAAAGTTATGGCAAATTACTGAAATTTCACAAGACAGCATATTTTTTGTAAAGCATTAGAAGAATTCAGAATCAGAATAATTTAGAAGCATGAAAGTTACACAATTTGGTTAATTTCTTTTAAACCAAGTTTTTTTTCCCCAAGGAATTTCAGCTTAGTAAAGATGGAGACAGAAAGGAGATTTTGTAAGATGGGAGCATATTGTTAAGGGAAGCCAGATTCTGTGGATTGGCTTCAAGGCTAAAGGGATTACACTTTTCTAATCTGCTAGATGCAAGGCTGCTGTAGTTCCTGGCTTCGCAGCCTGGGATGAGATGCTGAGCATTCATTCCGGAGATGTAAATGCTCACCGAGCCCCCTCTCAGCCAGCCTTGCCGAGGAGCAGAGGAGGTGAAGGGCAGCCCCTTGAGCAGTGCCTGCAGACACAAACAGCAGCTCACAAATGTGGCCAGCACAGGGAGCTCCATCCTCCATGCATGCACCTCCACAGAAAATAGGACTACAGATGAGAAGATGCTCTAGACTATGGTGATCAGAGCTTGACCAGCCGAGCTGACTGACCAGCAGCTTGCTTGCATGAGGCTGGTCACTTTTCTCACCTTTCTCATGTGCATCCTGAATGAAATTAATCCTGCACATGAATTCACCTCTTTCCTTTCTCTTGTCTCCTCACGGTTACCGCTGCTTTTTTCTTGCATTGCTCCTGGTTTTGCAAAGTCCAAACTCAAATATCCCAAGGCTACCACAGTACTTTGGACCTTACACAGTTACTGATATAGTTTCCCATACACTGCTGGTTTTTCTCACCCAAGAGACTCTGATACTCCCCCTTCAGAGCTCTGTGATGTTTGACCATTGCTCAGGTATCCCTACCACAAATATCTGTGAATTCCAGCAATCCTTCTGGGCATGCTCTATCGCATTTTTCAGCTGCTTCTGCCTTCATCTTTTATGTCCAGCAACTTCTGTCGCATCCTGTGATTTCTCATGTTCTCCTCTCTTAGCTAAGCCTCAGGCCTGTGCCTGCTTCTCTCTGCATTCCTTGGCAGCAATGTGATACTGAGTAGAGATGGGACAGGGATGAGCTTAGCTCACAGGACCTGAGTCATTTAATGGTGGGAAAAGGTGCACCGTGGCTAGCAATCTGAGATCAGCTGCAGGCTCCCTCAGAGGCCACAGTTCCGTGCTTGGCTTTGCTCCTGTTTTAACCTGAGCTAGCTTGCTTGGGTTAGACACCCCAAGTTGTTGTACTTCCTAAGGAAAAGAATACATTGCCTCTGTCTGAAAGGGGAAGGCAGCAGACCTGAGGAGGGATCTTGTTGGCCTTAGAAAATGTTACATCTGCTTTTTAGAGTTTTCTCATCTACAAGGATATCTGGGACAATGAATTTTTTGTGACAGGTGATTAAACATCATTAGCTATTGTTAGTGTTAATTAAAAGCATTTGTAAATGAAGAAAAGCCAGCTTAGTTCCCCAGTGGGCATATTTTGCATGACAGTTTTGCAAGACAGTATTTTTTAATGATCTTTATGCAGATAAGGTGAAATCTATGAGGACAATGTCTTTATTGAGTCAAGATTAGTTCCTTGGTATTTTATTAGAATGCTTTCTATTTATGCTTTGCTGCAGGCTTTATTCTTCTTGTGGAGAATTCCAGATTAGTCTTGCTTCAAAACTTAGTTCAGCATCTTGTATCCTACAGCAGGCTTCTGTCATCATTTATTAATATATTTTTCCCTGTTATAATTTTCTCTTTAATTTCAAGATTGTCTGGGAGAAGGCTGCTGGCTGCTTACTCTGCTTTCTGAGGTGTCCCTAGAAGTTGATGGGGACTGTGGATCATCCCTGGCAGCAGGGAAAGAAAGGAGCACAATTTTCCATGCCTTCCCTGAAGGAAGCAAATGGGCCAGCTGTGATGTCCTGGTGTCAGAGCGGAGCATGGAAGTGTAACTGCACTGCTAGGTTTAGTTACACTTCTCACAGCTCAGGCCAGGAAAGAGATCTTGGTTACGTGGTGCAGGAAGAAAAAAGCAAACATAGGTTTAGTTTTAGTGATCCCAGTTTTCCTTTACTTAGGAACACTCATTGTTTTTATATGTCCCAGTCCTTGGCTGCAAAATGAAAGTTTATCCTCTCGTTATTGCAATCATCCTGCTGTGGTCTGTGTTCCCTTCTCATGTAATGCTGGGTCTTTTGCTTCAGTCCAATAGCCCTGGCCATTAAGTGATACTCACATGTACTGCCTTCTTCCTATCCCCTCATTTCCTCTTCTTTCCTCTCCACAGGGACATTTTCAGAGAATGCAAAACTCCTTCTCTCTGTCTCTGGCCACTTGCCATGCTTTAGCAAAGCAAGTGATATGTGAAATTCTAAATATGATTAAAGGAAGTTTAGCTAAAAGTTCATTTTGGCTTATTTGTTGTTTAGTTTGTTGGTTTGGGGGGGGATTTGTTTGTTTTGGGTTTTTTTAACTGCTTTTGAAGCATGGGCAGGGAATTAACCCAGAGTCTACACTCCTTCCTCCCAGTAAAGGGAGATACTAAACCCAAAAATGAATGTTTGGCTTAGCATAGCTCTTAAGTCTCCTCCCCTGGGCTACTTTCATTACATACACATTAATACACATATATATTAACAGGCAGTGCAACACTTTCCCTGGCTGCCATGTGGGAGCACATCTAAAGCCCCTTCTGATGTTGGAGAAGGTATTGTAATGATACGGCGATGGGTGATACATCTCCCACCACATTCGCTACAACGCTGGCAGTGTGAATTTTTGCTGCCAAAACCTGTGCAAGTCACCACCGGGCTTGCTCTGAGCTAAAGATGGGGGATGATTGAGAGCAGTTCTGAAGATGTTTTTGGAAAGTTTGAGGGTTTTTTAAATACTGGAAAATTGCAGTGGTTTTGTGCAGGAGAAATGTTCAAAGCAAAGAGAGGTGGGTGTGGTAATTGTTGAAGGTCACTTATCACAACCAGACATAGAAGCCTGAGATTTTTTTAAACTGCTGTTCAGCTATGGTAGGGAAGGTCTAAACTCTTAGAGTCAGCCACAAGGCATAATGTTTTGAGCCTGCTTTCTGCTGTTGCCCCTCCAGCCTCCCCATGCAGAGGAAAGAAGAAATCCCCACCATTTGCTCTCCAAGGGTAACTTCAGACAAGTGGAAGACGCCTAGAGAAAGAGTAGGGAAAGAGGGACATGGACAGGGTGCAGGAGTAAGCCTGCTCTGGGACACAGGTGGAAGATGTTTCTGCAGGGCTACACAGTTATGTTCCATAGGAG
>VZSR01001854.1:7764981-7965599 GCA_013398615.1 Brachypodius melanocephalos
TGCCAGGCAATCATATTTATAAGGTTTTCCTGTTTCATCTTCTCCAACAAGGAGGCAGCTGGGAGAATGGCATGGAAAGGCAATTATGTTTTTTGAAAAACCCTTGTCATTCACAGGTTACACCAAAATGGGAGTCCTTGCATACCGGGCCTGTCATGGTTGAGAGAAAAGTCCTGATCAGGTATTGGTCTTCGCACATCAGAAAGATTAGGGCACAGCTTAGGAGGAATGTTTATGCTGTTAGGTAGGAATAATGTGTCACAGCTGAGGTTGTGGGGCTGGAAACCTGGCCAGTTTAGGAAAAGATCTGATGTTCTTGAGGATGGCAAGTTAAACGTGAATCAACTATATAAAAAAATGTCATGTTCCAGTGTATAAACAGGAGTAGATCCTGTAGGACATGGGAAGCATCCTTTCCTCTTTGAAACGTGTTTGCAAGGCTTCACCTGGAATGGAGTATCCAGTTCTTAGCATCACATGTTGGAAGCAGAGCAGGAAGGGGGCAGCTGGGTTGATGGGGATGGCACGATGTCTCAGAGCTGTAGGGAATGTGCAACCTGTGAGGGGCAAGTGAGGAATTCAGAGCTCTTCAGATCCTGAGGACAGATGTAAAGGGCCATTTTCAAAAACACAGGCTTCTGTAGCAAGAAATAACCTTCTCACTGTGTCTGTGATGGATGGGAGCTAAAATAGTGGCTTAAATTGCAGTAAAGACAGAATAAACAAAGAAATAAGTGTAGACATGCTGAGACACTGAAATTGATTGCACAATCAATTGAGGGTCATGGAGTCTCTGCTAGTGAAGATGTTGGAGGTTCAGTTCAGGTAACACAGGCCCATGTACTTTGGTTTTGAAGGCTTTCAAAAACTTTTCTGTTCTCCATTTTCCTGTGTCCTCTTAACACTGTTGTTGTGTGTTGAATTGTACACTAGAGACATAGTTTGGTAAAACAGTAAGTGACTGAAGCACATGAAATCTAAGAGCGTCAACTGAAAATAGCTTTTTGGGTAAAGTGTGAGGAGCGTAAAACCGAGACAGAGGACTAGTAATGTAAATCAAAATTGTAAAATAGAAAAGGAAATTAGTAGATACGGGTTATTTGCCTTGTTCCTCAGTGTGCTGCCTTTTTGGTCAGAAGGAAGTAACTAATGTGAATTTGAGGCTAAAGGTAGTATTAACCTTTCTGTGAACACTGAGTGGCTTCTTTGAAGGTTCTGCCTCCAGAAACTGAATCCCCAGGAGTGCTTTTTCCTGAGGGAGGGACAAAGAAGAAAGAAATGTTGGCTTCCCTTGCACACTTGCCTGTAGGGTCCTGCCTCATTTTCCTTGAAGACAGGAGCTCTCTGTATAGGAAACAGCTGGAACTTGTTGAGAAAGCCACACAGCAGAGAAAGAGGAAACCTGCAGGACAAATTGGGTAATTGATGTTTAAAAAGTAAACCAAAGGTGTGACATTGGCATACTAAGATGGCCAGAAGGCAGGTGCAAAAGAAAGGATGAAAACTACGGTCTGTCCACGTAATGCACATAGTCTGAGAGCATTATTTGATGTCTGGGGAGCAAGTATGAATTCCTGAAGGTCAGGAGTATGAATATTTTAGAATATAGTCAAAAAGTTGGTTCACTGAAAGTAGTGATTTACTTATGTCAATAGATTGGGAAGGATAAATGAGCATGTTTTCTATTCAAGTAAGCCAGATAGAAGCAAGCAATAGAAAGCAAAGCTAGTGACAAAAGGATGCATTGAGTGGAAAAGTGTCAAGTCTCTATATTTAAGACAGTGGAAGAACAGAAAAGTGAAAAATGTGATATGAGATAATAATAATAATGATGTCACCTAGTAGAAGCTAGAGTAAGATACTTAATATAACCCTAAAATATATACGAGAGAGTACACAGAAAAGGGATTTGGATTACTTATGATATTTTTGTTAGAGTACTGTCAGCTTTTCTAGTTTGCAGGCTCTGGGGCTGCTGCAAGGCCTGTTGTTTCTGATTGTTCAGTAACTCCTTGGTAGTGGGGGTATCTGTGCAAATGCCCAAGCTCATATGCATCAGAAGTGCAAGAGTTGGCTGACCCTGAGATGAGTTTGCCTCAACATCTGTCAGTTGCTGTCAGCCCTGGAAGAGTGCAGATGACCTCATGCTTTTGCATGGGCCAGCAGTTTGAACATGGGATTTCACATTGGAGCGCCCTGCCTGGATAGTGACACCCTGTCTGGAGCTCTGGGTGACCTGAGTCCTCAAGGATTTCGGTGCATAGCTGAACATCAGCTTTGCTGGGATAGCTCTTTACTTCTTTGATGTAATGGTCTCCCTGCATTTTACATTTTACATGTTACTCTCCTCCCTGCACAGTCAAGAAATCCATCTAGACAATTTGGTGCACATTTGCCCTCATGCCAGTGGTCAATTCAGTTGGCTCGTTCAGTTGCTCGGCTCCTTCTCATTTCAGCATGGAAGGTACCTTGGGCCCATAGCAGCATGAGGAGTCAGTGTAAGGATTTGGTGTGATTCATTTTGAAAAGACCATCTGAAAATCTACTAAACCAGCCTGCCAGTGGGTGAAATGAAACTCCCAACACAAAGGGTTTTGTCTCTTGAAAAAAAATTAATCAGATGGGGAAAAAAAATGCACTGAGTCTTCAGCCCCAAACTTATTTCCCAGGAGGATTTTAACCATGTGTACAAAACCACCTATCCTCTCAGTCAAAAAATGTAACACCAATCCAAGGCTCTTGAAGGGAAAGTACAGGAGAGCTGCTACAATTAGTATGCAATCTCATTAGCCTGTACCATTTCCCCCCTCTAGATGCTTGACTTGATTATAGCAGTAAAGATGTAGTGCAGTTTGAAAAGACAGACCAGTCCTGGATTATCTGAGCTCACAAAAGCTGTCCCCTGTGGATCAGACACCTATTTGTATTGTTTCCTTAAGGCAAAGAAGGCATCAGAAGGGCCTTTATTGGCAGTGGTTGCCTCATGCCAGGTACCTGCCAAGATTAATATACACAACGTTCCCCTCCCCACCTTCTGCTTTCAAAACATAACCAGCATAAAAGTATGGTTCAATTAGAACCCAGACAGAAACCTCATGTTGTCTGAAGTTATTACCAAGAAGACAGTGGTTATTAATGACGTACCAAGCTGCATGTTTCAGTATAACTTTGGAAATTATACAGATGTGTTTATTTGCAGATGACTGGTTATTTTTGCTTTGAATCTAAGTAATCTGCAGAGCACATATGTAGCAAGTATCTTAGGTATAATTTATTCATTGTTCCTTTAATTATTCGGTTTGCCTTCAGTTCATGTTGTCAGGTTCTCGGCTGCTGTTATTAATAAAAGCAATCCGAAAACCCATGCAGCTGAAGATATAATTTCTTTAGCATATTTCAAATAGGCAGGGGATTCATCTTTTGTTGAAATGAATTGATTTACTGCAACTACTGTCTAATGCAGTACTATAGAATAAGTTAAAACCTTATAAAAATTTTAAGCACTCCTCCGAGGAACACATATTCAAGTGGTTCGCAATATCTGCGTAGAATTATCTCACTTTTTGGTTGCTGGAATGGAGAGAAAATATCACTACTAGAAATTCATTGTAATTTCAAACAATAAACTGAAACAGCATCAGTTAAAGCTAATGAAGAAAAACAGCAGTGTCATTTGTCACCTCTCAGAGATGATGAGTTAAAATGTCAATGTGTCCCCGTTTGCCAGCTATTGTAGACTGACGATAGTTAATCTCCTAACTAAACACTCCCACCAAATACCCAAACTAGTTGTACCAGCATAGGTACAATTCCTTTGTGACCAAGGTGCTATTTTGTATGTTGTTATCTGTAAAATTTTTAATTTCTCAGTTTTTTTCCCTAAGTCAGAATTTTATTAGCTATTTTGCACCATAAATTTAGAGACCTGAACATTCTCAGGAATGTAGTGTTACTCTGAGACTGTTCCTTGGTCAATTTGGAATTTCACTTTAAAGGAGTTATTGTTTTCTGCTTGATGACTTTCCTATTCTAGGAAAGATTCTAGCAGAGATTATGTAGTGTGTAAAATAAAAAAAAAAAAAAAATCTGATCTTAAAAGTCATACCAACAAGCAGAGGCATCCTTTTTCCTCATCAGATAAATCTCATGGAGATAAAAAACTGTAAAGATTTGGGACATACCTTATTAAAAATTTTATTTACAAAAAATCTCTGCATTTTTTCCCAAGAACGTTTTCACTCTGTCTCTCCAAAAGTACAATTGGTGCTACTGTTTACTGCTCTAATTTGAACTGAATTTGTTTTGTAGCTATCCGTTGAACAACAGCGATCTGCATCCGTTCAACATTGAGGAGAATGGTGGAACTCCATACACCACAAAAATGGCTGCAAGGCACCACCACCACCATCGGCATCACCACCACCACGCCAATTACGGTGCCCTTGCTCCCGAAAACAAGGACATTGTTTCTGCAGTTCCAAACCCAACCAGTAAGTCCACTGCAGTGATTGTTATTTCAGTGACTGTGCTGCTTTCAGGTCTGTCTCGGGCAAGGAGGGAAAAGAAAGGAAAGGAAAGGAAAGGAAAGGAAAGGAAAGGAAAGGAAAGGAAAGGAAAGGAAAGGAAAGGAAAGGAAAGGAAAGGAAAGGAAAGGAAAGGAAAGGAAAGGAAAGGAAAGGAAAGGAAAGGAAAGGAAAGGAAAGGAAAGGAAAGGAAAGGAAAGGAAAGGAAAGGAAAAGAGAAAGGAAAGGGGAAAGGAAAGGAAAAAGGTGTGCATTTTAGTTTTCCTCCTTGAAGAATGTTCTTCCTGTTATTATTTGCTAGCTTTGTGGCAGGTGCAAATGAGACAAGATTTGCAATTTCCTTGGTTTGCTACAGTGTTGTGAGATTTGGTGTTAGGTGGGAGTTCCATAGCTGAACAAAAACCCCATTAGTCACAGATACTGACTCTCTAACCACTTGGCACAGCCTCCTTTTTTTTGTTGTTACTATTTGTTTGTATAGTTTCAAAAACCTACACTCATCTGCTATTGTCTTTTGCTGATCTGTCCAGCTGGCCTTCAGCCCTCATTGTTTGGATCTTGTTTTCATGGCTGGGCACAGGCAGCAGAAATTTTGGAGCACTGGCCATACAGCATCTTGCTCTTAGTTTGGGTAATCGGAACAACTGAAAGCTTTAGCAAGACTGGAATATTCTTGCTTCCTTATTAGAGAAATTCTTGGCTCGTAGAAAGCAATGAGGAAAGAAGCCTATCTATTCCTGATGCAGTCTTGGGGAGTTTGGGTGAAAGTCTCTGCTGCTGAACATGTAGAGGCATTTTTAAGGGTTCAGAGCTTGGCCAAATATATGTAGGTTTACACAGGAACTGAAAGAGAAACATTCCTGTCACTGAGCAGTCCTACTTCCTGCTCTCCAGATTTACAATCTGTGCACTCTGCAGTGTGTCAGATGCTGAAGCTGTGTAAGAATGTCAGATGATGGGCAAAACAAGACAGGATCTATTATATTCCTTGTCTCTAGGAAACCATGAGTTCTCCCCTTGAACGGTTTTTGCCTTCATAACTGTAAATGACCCTGACACAGCTATCCATTGTGGACTCTTTCACCCTTCTCAGTTAATCTGACAGTTTTCAAATTCCTGAAGCCAGGATCTTGGACTGTACTAGGTGACCCTGACTGTAAGCTGTCCCACCCCAGCAGTATTGCACAAGTATCTATCTGGACAAGAACTTTAATCAGATTTTATTTCAGAAGATCAGAAACGTTTTCTTTAATTTTCTTTCACCAAGAGAGTGCAATAGTTTTTAGGAGAGAAGCTCAAGAAATAAAATGGAAGGCATTGTAGACATTTAAGGAAGCAATCCTAAACAGCAATATGACTGTTTTTGCTGGGGCTTTCGATGAAGCTGACTCCCTTAGGAGCAACCTCCGGAAGAAGATGTGTTGTTTTCCACTGGCTGTACACTACAGTCCATGTGCTGGGAAGCACATGGGGCTGACATGGAGCATGGCCACCCTCTGCCTGGCACAGCCATACAGGCTCAGAGCAGGCTGCTGGTTGCTCCTGTGCCACTGATAGGTGTTTGCATCTCGGCCCTGCTCTGCCGCCGCCGGCACCGTGCAGGAGGGGAGCGCGGGAGGGGAGTGCAGGAGGGGAGCACAGGAGGTGAGTGCAGGAGGTGAGTGCAGGAGGTGAGCACGGGAGGGGAGCACAGGAGGTGAGCACAGGAGGTGAGCACGGGAGGGGAGCGCAGGGGGGGAGCACAGGAGGTGAGTGCAGGAGGTGAGCACGGGAGGGGAGCGCAGGAGGGGAGGGCAGGAGGTGAGTGCGGGAGGTGAGCACGGGAGGGCAGCGCAGGGCGGGAGCGCAGGCCCGCCCCGGTGTGGGGCTCTGGGCGGCGGCTCCCCTGGGCCTGCTGCTGCTGGGCCCGGCCGGTCCCAGGGCCGCCCCGCACGCCGGGCTGGGCGCAGGTGTCGGGGAATGCTGTGCTGGAAAACCTCTCCCGGCTGCCAGCCTGACACAGTGGGAGGCAGTGACCTTTCTGGGGGGGTGTGCCAGCCCATATTTTCCTTTCCCAAATTAGAGCTGAAGCATGCCAAGAAATTCATTCAGAGCCAGCTATGCTGCTGCTGAGTGTCCTGACCCAGAGGGCACTGCTGGCCCTGCTTGCCCCGACCCCCTCCTCCCCCTCCTCAGGACTCCCCACATCCAGCCCACAACTCCATTTCAGACTCCCGGTGCCCCAGCTTAGCCCCAGCACTGCTGCTGGTCTCCAGCTCCCCACAGCCCTGCCACGGGCCCACCTGAAGCACAGGAGGTAATTAAAGAAACAGCAAAACCCACACAGCACAGGGTGTTTATTCTAGCACTCTGTCTCACAGGTCACATAGCTTTCCTGCTTCTTCTTACTGCAGAAATAACCTTAGAAAAACCTCTAAGAGCACAAGGGCAAACCTCAGGAGCAGTTCTCATTGTGCCCAGTGAGTATTACTTGTGAGATGAAACTGGGGCCCAGGAGGCTCCATGTCCTCCCCCAGACATGGGGAGAGTGAGCCCTCTCCCCCAAACCTGGCCCTGGTGGGGAGCAGCCTCCCTGGCCTGTCTGGCACTTGACATGCTCTGAAGGGGACTTCAGAAGCCAAGGCGTGTATGGCACCTGTTGCTGGAGACAGATTTACCTTTCTTTTCACTTTGTCTGCTGAAGACTGATCAACACTATTTGATGCAGAAGAAGAGAATCAGTGTTGGTTCCTGCCCAATGCCAGTAGCAACGAATGCCAATTCCCAGTTTCTCTAAGGGAGTGCAAAGGGATGGGACACCTCCAAGGGGAGGCTGTGGTGCAGCTGTGCTGGCTGCTCCCAGCTGAGGTACTTAGGCAGCTGTACGTGCTTAGGCTGGGCGTCTTAGTGCTGCTGTGCTGCCCCACTGCAGCCCATTGCTAATTCTCTGTGGCACCTGTGCATCTGGCTGGAGGTGCAAAGCTGATTTCCCTTGAGAAGCCAGTCCATGGTTATATCTGGAATGTTTATGCTGTGAGAGTAGTGGCAGTCTGGGTAGGAGCACTTCCCTTAAAACAGAATCAGACTTACTTATTTGCAGTTTGGGGTGATAGGTCTAAGTGCCTTTTCAAGGTTGGTGCTCAGAAGACTAGGGTTGGTTTGTTTTTAATGGTTTCATTAAAATGCTGCTCAGGCTATTTCAGCTGAGAAAACTCTTGTAGTGAGCCAGTGGGAAAGGTTTACATTACATGTACTGAAATGGTTAGGAGCATGCTGGCCACTGGCCATTTATCAGGGACATGGCACAGTGTATGGGACAAGAAAAAATCAGGCAGAAAGGAAACACTATCAGCAGTCAGCCTCAGGAACGTGAGGACATGGGGGACTGATGTCTGACTCCAGGCTGTGTGGAAAGGCCCGTGCTGGGAGAGTGTTTCTAGGAAGTAACTGCTCACTAAACTGAGGATGCTCTCAGGAAAGAGGGTGCTTGTGACCAAAATATCTCAAGTGGAAATGCCTGAAGAGCAAAAAGGTCTCATGGGGTAAATATGCTATCCTAGCAGAAACTTCCCCATAAGGCTGACAGAGGTGAACCAGCACTTAACCTACCTTGTGCTTTTCTATGGGACCACAGGTGTTTTGTGACTTGTTCCAGTTGCCATGGACTGGACTCATCACTGAGCTCTTAGATGGTTTTGAATTCTTCTGAAGTGGAACATGGAGTGACCCACTGATATGTACCCACCATCAAGCTGAGAGGGAGAAAGCATCTGCCTTTCTTCCACTTACATCTATTCTGAGAAATGCCAAAATTCCAGTGCAATTAGTGGGACATGGGCAGGAGAGAGGGAAACAACAATGTGCCCAGCCAGGGTTCCTTTAAATTTAGTTCATGTTTCCCAGCAAACACACAGCACAGGACTTTGTTACAGAAACAAACAGAAAACAAACCCAGGCCAGACCTGCCTGGTTTTTCACATTCCAAGTAATTTGTCTACTTCAATTACTGGAGGAAGTGAAATCCAGTGAAACAAATCTGACGTGTGTGTTTATGAAGGCAGCTCAGCAGAAGATGTTGTTTTCCTGAATTCAGCCTGATTCTTGTACTTGTGAAGCTACTCTTCACCTCAAAGCTAATGAGCACAGATCACATCTTGTGGTGCAGCACATCTTCCCCCAGCATATCCCAGAACCCCAGTCCCACTTTATGCAACAGCAGCTGGCCGTACAGGGAAGAGAGGGTGAGCTGCTTCCTGAGCCTAATTGGCATGGCAAGGTCGTGCATGGATTACCAGGTGCACATGTGCAGATTCACCGGCAGCAGCTGGGGCTATCCCTGCGAGCAGATGCCAACATGTATGCAGTACAGCTCACGGAATTTTTATGACAGAAAATGAGGAATGGGAAGAGGGGCCCAGGTTGCCTCTTAACTCTGGGCTGAGCTTGCAGGTTATCAGTTCAAAAAAAAAAAAAGGCATCCTTTATTCTTGAGCAGCTCACTACAAAGGACCTTGCATAACCCTGAGCAGAGAATGGTCTAACACAGACTGAGTTTCAAGCTGAAAACAGTGCTTTGAAAAACCACAGTGCTTCCAGATCCTTTCTTGGAATGAATGCTTGGGTTTGCCAAGACTTAATGCTGACTCAGGAAATTTATGCCTTTTGTAGGAATTCAGTTTTATGCCTTTTCTTCTGTTTGTTTTTGAGGTTGAGTAAAAAGCCTAAACTGGCCTGTTTGTCTTCCAGAACTCTCCCTTTAAACAACCAAGAAAAACACCCCAGCTTAAAAATCAGTTTTAAGTAATAGCAAACTTGAATAATTTAAATAAGACACTTTCTCCCCCTTTATTTTCTTTCTTAGGAGGAAAGTAGAATGGTTGTGTTTCTTAAAAAAAATCCCCATCATCATGTCTGATATTCTGGCTGTGGTAATTTATTCCCAGGGTATCAGGCAGTTTCACAGTCTCATATGCACAGAAGCAGCTGTGATGTGAGACACGCTGAACTCTGGCAACACTAACTTGTGATGAAAGACCACCAAGAGGAGGTCAATGCTGATAATGTAACCCTTTCTAAGACATTATTACCTCAGAGTCTGATAATGTTTCAGTAATGCCAAAACCAGCTTTTTTGCTTATATCCCTATAAGCTGGTTTTAGCAATTTGTCTCTAGTCAGCAAAGCCCTTAATGTATATTTAAACAGCTGTAGAATTAGATCTTGATTGAGTAATATTTAATATTCTTAGGACAGCTTAAGAACTTGATCCAAACCAAACTGCAGTCAGTGAGAGGTTTTTATTGATTTCAGTAGGCTTGGAATCAGACTCCACAGAATTGGATTGTTCCCAACTGTTATTATCTAGAATCCACAGCAAAAAGAAACACAGGAGAACACAGAGATTTGTTAAATCATCACAAGATGAAGTTTATTCTTCTCAGAGTACTTGCACATACATATATATATATATGCCACACACCATCCCCAAGATGATGACAGAGACCTTTCAGGGCCATCTGAAAAAGTATTTTTTCCTTGTCTTTCTGTGTCAGGGGCTTGCTCAAAATCTCTGTTGACAAAGCACAGCAAATTGATAACAGTCTTAAAGAGGCTGGCATATAAATAAAGATGTCTGAGAGAAGCCAAAAGCTATACTCTGATCTCTTTACACATCACATGTTTTGAGAGTGGCACCTTGGCTGCATAAATAATCCCTCTGGTGTCAACTAAGTTTTAGAATATAGAGGAGGTAGAGGCGGCGGGGAGGTAAGAAGAGAAATATCTAGCCCAAAGCTGGCAAAAGCTCTGCTGAAATGAAAGGATGGGTGAGAAGGAGGAGGGGGAGGAATTGTTTGCTAAATAGAAAAAGGCAAAATAACCCAACAGGCATAATTATGAAACATTTTAGAGGGTCTTACAGAGAAGATGCTTTGTCGACCATTGTCTCTTCAAATTGCAGCTGAGTGTCTTGCTCTGCAGTTCTTCTGTAGCCTCCCTTCAGATGGTGTTTTTTTCCTTTCTTTCTTTTGGGCATCCTTTTAGAACTGAGCTCAGGACTTCCCCTTCTTTATGATGAAACTGCTCATCTGAAGAAAATAGAAACGGAGAATGTGAAGGTAGTTGGACCATGGCCAGCCCTGCACGTCAGCATGAACAAGGTATAGCATATACATATATACTTTTACATATATATGCCAGAGCACCTGTGTCACTTCACATTCAAAAGCTGTTGCTTTTTCACCTCCAATTCAAATCAACATTCATCTTCAACTGGCTTGCTTTTTAATCACCTCTCACCATCTTCTTATGGGACTGGGATTTGGTTTTTAGATTTAGCATTTCAATCAGCTTTGCCTTTTAAAATTTCAGAAGCTGCTGCAACAACGTTATGATATAGTTTTAGTTTAGTTGTGAAGAGTTAGTCATCTAGGCAGCCCAGAGCTGTAAAAAAACAACAACACTTTAAGTGATAAAAAAAAATCTTGTTTTTCTACATGAGGAGTCCATGTTATGCCATAAGCTCCCCCTGGCATCTGATGTTAGTGGGTGTTTTATGAGACAGTTTTTGCAGGGGTGGCCAAACAGCCATGTCCTGGTGTTTCTGCCAGAGATCAGCAAGTCAGTGGCTCCTTGTATCTATGTGAGGCTAAATCCACTGTGCCTGAACTGTGGGATTCCTTGATCTGAATCTGGACCAGGATCTCTGGTTTGCAACCACACAGGTCCTGACCTGGACCCCGTGAAATCAATGAGAGCATTTCCACTGTCTTCAAAAGACGTGGGTCTGGGCCCACAGTGACTCTGTACAGACCTATTAAAAGAAAAGTGGTATTTTAAGTGGTTTTTGTCTGCTCAAGGAAGAACTCAACCAAATTATTTTACCTTGATTTTACAAACAGCCTTTTATTATTGATATTACTTCAAAAGGCGTCAGGGAAATTAAAATCCAAGGAGACCTGACCAAGTGTACAAAAAATACAAGCACGAAGGGACTGTATATCTATATAGCAGAATCTTTCTCTTCTCTGGATGAGAGATTCCAGGATATGGAAGTCAAGGCTAAAAATCAGTGAGCCAGATGTTTCTAGTGAGAAAATTAAATATTGGATTTTTTTTTCAACTTTACAGTTAATTGAATTTATTCCATAATAATGTGTATTTACTATCATTAAGATTTCCTTGAGCCATGTTCAGTGTTTGTCATAGGATTGTGATGTAGTTCAGATATGGACTGTAGTCCTTATGCCTTATTAATGTAGTCATGAGGTAATGACCTGTGTCATGATTTTTGGAGATTTCTCAATGAGCAGAGGAAGATGGAATATTTTAGACTTTCTCCAAAATCTATTTGATTTTTACCTGTGAGGAGTTCTAATTTTGTCTAGCTCAAGTAGAAATTAAAAAGATAAATCATAAAGTCAACAAACTGGGGTGAAATGGGAAAGAAGTCACCTTTTATTCCTATATACATTTCTCAAGTTCATCTAGAAATTCTCAACTGGTAATAAGTACAGCTTTTTATAGCTTGTTAAGCACTGACATAGTTTGTCAAAGCAAAATTCTCCATCTCAGACTCATCCAATGAACACTCAGGTCTTGTGAGAGAACTTGTTCAGTTCAGATATGGTTACTGATACTCTATCTGAACCCCAGGAGAGAACATTTGCTCAGGTGCAATGTCCAAAACATGCTTTTAAGGACTGTCCTACAGTATTAAGATCACTGAGAGCTGAGTTTGGCATATTTTAAGGGCCAAAGTGAAGAAGTGAGAGGACTTCCTCCACACTGACCACAGCGCACAATTTGTCGAACCAATCTGACCTGTGTTGCAGAAGAGATCCGAAGATGTGATCTTAATGGTACCCGTGTGATTTCAAAATGAGTAGATTTACATTCTGTCTTCTTTCTTAAACCAAAAGCTTAAAACACTTTGGTCCTGTATTGCGCCATACTGTGCAAGTTATCCGAATTTTGTACCTGCAACTTCTGCCTGATCTCTGCTCCTCTCACTCATTCATATTCACTGCAAGTCTGTGGAGGGAGGACTCAGCTCTCCTATAATTAAAGGTTTTCTTTTCCTTCTCCTGACAGCTCTAGAATCTTGTCCACAGTCAGATGGATTATTTATTTAAAGACTAATTAGCAGAACCCAGTATCATAACAAGTCAGAGCTTCACAATAAATGCAGCTGCACAGCCTGTGTCTGCTGTGATGAGTCTGCCATCAGTCAAAGTTTAGCTGATGAAAAAGTCTTGTAATGAGCACCAAGAGCTGCTAAATGCTTCTGTTCCTGGCAGAAGCTCAGCAAAAGGCAAGGCTAGAGACATGGGCTGTCTAATGAAAATGCTCCTCTGGCAGTCATAGAGGGTTTGGGTTTAAGAACTGGGCAGCATTCCCATGAACAGCAGCTACCATGTGAATGCAAAAGAGGGCAACCCTTCAAAATTTATTAAAATTACTGGTTTTAGAAATCTGAAAATTGTACATACTCTTGAAACTGGCCCAGAGTCACCACTGGAAAGCATTTCAGTGATCCAGCCCTTACATTTCAGACTATGGGTTGTGCCCAACAAATCATTCTGAAGTTCTTTTGGCCTTTCACTTGTGGTTTCTTCAAGCACCATTGTCTGACCTAAATCTTGAAATGTGTGTACAGAGCTCACAAAGCTAAAAAAACCAAACCAGGGCTCTGGGCTCTGGGCAGAGCCTTGAGTTGCCTTTGCAGATGACTTCTGCAGTGAAAGAGAGGGACATGCTGCAAATATTGGGCTAACCCTGGGCTGAAAGGCCATAGAGCACTGCCCAGCAGAAAGGCAGCAAGGCAGGCTAGACTGGATTGAATAACCCCAAACTGTGATAAGAATTTTTAACTTTTTAAGCCTTTAAAGTTCCTTTGGTTGTGGTAGTTAAGTAGCAAACAGATTTTAATCAGTGTTCAATGTGTCTAGTTTCTGGCAAAAAAATGAAGCATTAACTCCTCTCCGGCACCACTCCATTGATTTCTGATCTACTAAGTGCTTTTTATGGCCTACTCTTGCATCCTCCAAAATATTATGCTTAAATAAAACCAATGAAGCTGTTACAAAGCTGTTTTATTTACTCTATTTCTGATTGAAAAAAAAGCAACCATATCCACATCTGTTGTGGAGTCCCACTCCCTCCCTTCCTGTTGCTAATTGTTTTTTTTTTTTCAAGCAAAGTGCTTTCAGGCTGGAATTTGTCAGGCTTAATAATCGACCCATAGGAGAATTAGCAAGAAATTGGGTAAATTAAATTCTGCAGTTAATTAATTTGATTGTCTGCTACAGCAAACTTCGTCTCATGGGAATGATGAACGGATGTGTCCAACCTCTTTTCCAGAACTGTTTGGTATGGTGTACGTGTCTGTCCACCTACTGAATGATGAAAGTCTGTTTCAACTTGTGTTTCATGCCCTTTGGTGCTAGCAAACTCCTTAATCTCCAAGACAGACAATCCTAAGTGTTGTAGCTGTGAATGTATTTCTGATTTTCTTCTTGGAAGCCTTTCATTAGAAAAATATGTTCTCCCATCCCCCATTGGTTTGTGTGTGTGTGTGTGTGTGTATGTGTGTGTATAATATAAGGCCAAGAATGTATTGTTAGCATTTCTGAAATCTTGGGAGTCTAGTAATTATTAGCGCAGCTGTAATTATTGCACAAAAAGAAAGAATAATAATACATTTCAAATTGTTTCTACCTCTTTTCCTGGTGTTATGCTCACCCTTTCCCTACACCTCTGGGTCCTAAGATCGGTGATTTCATTCTGGTGGGGTCAGAGGAGGAATTATGATCGTCACAGAATCCTGGAATCATTTAGGTTGGAAGAGACCTTTCAGACCATCGTGTCCAACTGTTAAGCCAGTAATTCCAAGTCCAGCTCTAAATTATGTACCTCAGTGCCACATCTACAAGCCTTTTAAATACCTCCAGGGGTGGTGACTCAACCACTTCCCTGGGCAGCCTGTTCCAATGTTCTATCCAGCCTTGTTCATGTTTTCTTCTTTCTCCTCACTCTACAATATACTTTGGGTCCTTTTGTATGTTTTCAAATAAGCCCTTACATCTTGCCCATTCTTAATTGATATACATCTTTGCATTACACCCAAATTTACTGTTAGTGGTAGCTTTTGTATATATATGCTATATATTATGTCTTCACTCTCTTTATTGCCCCTAAACCCAGTTTTGTCCAGGTTCAGGTCTGCCCTTTAACTGGCCATTGGTGAGTTGTTTATAGCCATGGATTCCCAGTGCCAGACTGTGCCCTTTGCACTATCGCATCATATCCGTGCTCTTCTACACCGTGTCCTGTGTCTTCCCTTCTCAAGGCCCCTATTTTCATATCAGCCTTTACACTACATGTCTGTGTTAGAGTCATAAATACCTTATTCTAGGAAGTATCCTGGTGTTATTGTTTTCTATATAAAATTATTGCTGCTACAGCTAAAGTTGGTAGAACAAAGCTGCAGGCAGATTGAGAAAGGTTCAGACAGAGCCAGCTTAGTGAGCTTCAGTGTCTTTGCAAACTCTGCTTAGAACTTATGGCCTTTTGTTAGCAGGGCAAAACTATATTATAGTTATTATAGTTACACAGATTGTCTGCTTTCAAGTAATAACATCTCCCTGCATAACAGCAATGCCCAAAGCCACTGGGGTTCCAAAAATCATCTGTAGTTTAAGAAAACCCACAAAATGAACTCACCTTGTGAATATACCTGACTCTTCTGTGTGAAACGTGGATCAGAGGGTATATCCCAGGAAACATGGCTACCATGGTCCACTGAGACTGTCATGATACCTGTGACAGATACAGGATTTGATAACACTGAGCAATAGCATTTTATAAAATAAATTTGATACCAAGAATTAGAGGTTTTCTCTGAGAATATAAGCATAATGAGATTTATTGGGAGTTATATCTTTCATTAGACCAACTAATAGCTAACCTGAGGAAAATTTTCTGTGTCTGACAACTTAATGAGGGGTTTGTTTGTTTGTTTGTTTGTTTTTCAATTGTATTTTTTTCCTAATAAAGAAGATGCAATTTCTGCTTGTAAACTTTGCCTCAAATAAGAATAACACATAATTGTACAGGTCTTATCCTTGTGGTATCTGTTAGTAATTGATGTTAACTGTCACATGCTTAAAAGTAATAAATTTCCTGGTGAAAAAAGGGCAAAAGAGTCTGTAGATTTCCATGCACATATGCAGATGTAGTTGAGTCCCAGGAAACCTCACTTAGCTGATGTGCTTTCAGAATCTATATATTTGTGTTGTCTTTGTTAAAATTTTACCTCCCACTAGTAGGGATGACTTGCGACAAAAATAGTCCTGCATTCCTAAAGAAAATATTCATTCTATTCTTCAATTAACTCCAGTCAAATATATGTTTTAAACGTGCTGTTTGGCTAAGAAGAGGCTATCAATAAATTCACAGAGGCACAAGATCATGAATCTTGCTCTTGGGACAAAGTTTGATGTGGAACAAAGCATGAACCTTTTAAGGCAGAGCTTGGAAATGTTATGTACAGGAGTGATATTGCTGTGTTTCATGCAACTATTTTTATGTTCTTTATATGTACCAAATATTCACTTAGCTTTGCAAACCAAAGTCAGTGTCATCATTATCTAAGACTCTACAAATCTGCCTTCAGTTCTAGTATCAGAAAATGTAATTGAATTTAAAGTAAATGTTTGGAAGGAGAAAAAGCAAATGTAAGACCTCAATTACAAAAAGAGAAAAAATCCCTTCAATTTTATATGTATATGCATATATATATGAGCTTGTTTGACTTTTTCCATTTAAATGCAATTCTCCAGTGTTCTCATTCAATGGAAAAATAAAATTCTGCACTAATGGTGAAAAATGTAAACACATTGCTATTATTGAGATCAGCAGAATTGGATATGGAAAACTACAGTGTTATCAGGTGTCCTAATGGGTTTTTTCTTAATTTCTAAACCTCTTAGGATGATTTTAAATCACAATTCTAAGCAAGTATATTATCTCTTTCAAATGCAAGTTTGACTCTAGGACTTTCACTTGAAAGGGGCATCTAAGATTCTTTTGAATTTCATAATAAAAAATGATAAAATAGGAAGTTTCATCAACTGCCATATTTAGCATTCTAATCACTGCCAAATAGAATACTCTGAGTTTATAAATTAAAACAAAATGTTAATAACTGCCAGCCTGGCTCAACAGATGAATACCTAGCTGCTGTTTTTACACTGAGAGCAGTGAGAATTTCGGAAATATGATTTTTTTTTTTATTATACAGCAAAATAAAGTAGAATAAAGCTTTCATTCTTGTAGCAATAGTATGTGGAGACTCCTAATGCAGAAATGTTTATAAGCTAGTGAAATGAACCACTGAAGATTCTGCATGTGCTTTTGTACCCATTAAATATTTTATTTTCTTTGGCATTCTTTATGGCAGTTATACTTTAGGTGTTAAACTGGGGGATGAACGAGCTTGTATGGGAAGATTAGTGACATTAAGGAAAAATAGGAAGTTACATAAATGCTTAGAAGTGCTAATAGTGTGCAATAAGGAGGTACTGCTTTGTTCTGTGATTAAAGTTTACTTTTCATCTGGATCCTCAGTGCCACTGACTCTGTGTGTAATAGTCTCAGTTAATCAGCTGTGGGAGAGAGCAGAATTCAGCAATGATTCAGGATTTGCTGCTCTGCAAAGCAAAGATTGTTACTGCTAAGGCAGGCTGGCAAAGAAGCCTTTGACACATGTTCAGAACCTAAAGAAGGCCTGAGGCTGAGCACTCCCAAGCTCCAGGTGTGGTTTGTGTGCAGCTGACATTCTCCCTGGGGCAGGAGGACATGGTGGCCTTTGGCTGTTGGCTCATCAGCTGCTGGGCAGGATGAGGCCGAGCACTACTTGCAGCAATGTCTGCTCTTCATGTGTGACCAGTCACTGAAGGTGCTGCTGTTCCTGTTGCAGTGCAAGCACAGCAAGTGTTGCTGGCTTGAAGGTGAAACCCTAAAAGCGTGACCCAAACAAGGACTAAAGCAGAACTGAATACCCAGGATTGGCTTCTGAGAAGTGTGCACCTTCTAACAGCAGCTTTCTCTTTCAGCCAGGTCAGCCACCATCAGTACTTGGACCTCTCAAGGGTCTCAATACAAGACTTGCACATCAGATCTCACATTGGGTATCTCTGTTAAAGGAAGTCACCTGCACAATACTGATACAGCAGGAGATTTAGATCTTTTGAGGATTCCCAGCTATAGGACAGCCCTGGGAGCTTTTATCTTCCTATTGATCAATGTGGGAAAATTGGGCAGTGGAGGAAGAACAATAGGACTGAAAAATATCTATGTCCATCTGAATAACAGGGGGATGGGGCTTTGGAACATTTCTTTTTATGGAACAAACTTGTCTCCTAAACAAACCTTGATTGTCTTGCTATAGCAAGTAAAATACAATTGTTTAATCTTGCTTGACTGAAATGTTTTTAATTGGTATACAAAGGTGGGATCTGGCATGGCCTTTAGAAATACCACTGCTTAGTGTGTTGGTTTTTTTGCTGTTAGAAATCAATACACATGAAAGTTGGCAATAATAACACCCTTTTAAAAATGTCTTCACTTTATCTACCAAGAATATCAGTGAAGCAAAAGCTGTGCTTTCTTTACAAGTAATTTTGTCCTTTTGATTATCTCCACTTCTCAGCTTCATGAGTATCCCAGAGAAGGCACCTAAGGCAATCAAATATTTTATGTTTTGGTTTGGTGAGGTTTTTTTGTTCATATACTTGCCTAACTACTATTATATTCAAGACTGAATAGATTACTATAGTTCCATAAGTTGCTCCAGCTATACACTGTCACTTTTCATTTTGTTTATTTTCTTTTCCCCTTAGGAGGAGACTGGGGAGAATGGGAAGTCCAAATATATCTTCCTCTCAAAAAAGGAAATGTAGCTTGACAAATAAACATGTAAGAATTATTGGAAATTTGGCAGAGAAAAAAAAATCTCATGACGAGCAGTTCTTAAACAGACGATTGTTCAAAATCATACCTGGCAGCTGTGGCATTTTGGATGCAGAAGGCTGCTAGACCAACTTTTCTTACACATAAATATCTTGCAGTCTCAACAGAGCTCTGCTAAGGTCTGGCTCTTTCTCTCCTCAGTGTTTGCTGAACAGTTTCCTCGGGCAACACAATTGCTTTTGTGACTTGCTCCACTTGCAGAAAGTGTCCCCCAAATCTTGATATTCTCATTTGTCTGCCCTTGCTCAAGGACCTGAGAAAAGAGTCAGTACCATCAAAGACTACGAAAGACTGTAGTTACCATCAGCCAGTGGGATGCCATGGGGGAGGGCAGAAGGAAGGGTAAAGGAGACAGAATTTGAAGTTAAAGGGCTAGTCATATGGTAATATCAGTGGCAAAAAAAGCGATTGGTTCTGTCTTGAAATACTTGACAGAGGTGAATGTCAGGGATCACTGGTGTACTGATGCATTGTACCTGTTTTGGCTGAAATCTGAATGATAGCATTACATATCTGTTCTGTCTTGGTGTACACAACCACTCACCCTTCTCAGCCATGAGAGCAGAAAATGAATGCACGATCTAGGCTGTTACTCATCTGTAATTCAGGTGTCACTTCCAGGAAGAATAGGGAAGTTTGCAATGGCTGCTGTGCCATTGCCCAATTATTTTCTAAAAATGTGACATATTACAGTTTGATTGTTTAAGAGTTCATGTTTACAATCCTGGTCACATCCTACTCTCTTTGTTGATACACTAGTATTACATTGTCCTTTTTTTGTTTTCCTTTTCTGCATGGAAAGTTTGTTAATGTGGCATTTCTGCTGGATATAGTTTGTTCAAGGCACAAAACCTTTAGGTCGTGTTTGACCAGGGCACTACACCAGCTGTCCTGAGGCCAAAATTTCTAATTCAGATCACTGCATAGGCAAAGGATTGATAGCAAGTGGAAACAGCAATTTTTAAAGTTTCTTGATTTTTCTTTTCCTTCTGATGAAGGAGATTTTGCTTGGCTTGCAATTAAGTGGAGATTCTTTCACATTTCTCTGTTTGAACTTGCAAAGCTTTGCATTTTAAGGGCGGTGTAAAAAGCCCCCAGTGTTCACTATGGTTGTGCTGTTTGCTCTTCTGCCTTCTGTGGGATATTTTGAGACAATCTTTTGTTTCCTCTTTCCTCTGATCACAGATTTAAGCAACCACTCCAGGGCCTGGCTGGGCTTTTTTATTGCATCTTCATTCCACATCATTTTCTTGCTTCTATTACTCAGGCTTCCCTGGGGCTATTCTTGTCTTGAACATAGTACCAAGTCATTAAATATTTTGAAAACTTCTAAGATGTATCTATCAGGGTATGAATATGGAAGTTTTAGCTAGTATTGCTGAATCAAGTTATTACAAGTGAAAGTCTAACCTTTGATAATTTTATGAACTTACCTTTCTAATGTATGTCACTGCTTTTTTAATAAATACAGGCAGAAGACAAGAAGGTACCAGAAAAGACTCTTCATGCCCCTGTGTCACCTTCGTCTGTACCTGACCATTTGAAGTGCAACATCCTCAAAGCTCAAGTGGAAGCTGCTTTTAGAGTAGGTGCCCAGGTAATTTGTGTTTAATACTCTGTTTTTTAAGTTTTGGCATATCTTTCACCAGTTTTCCAAAATCCCATTGTTCCTCCTGAGGAAGCACCTCATTTTTAGTCAAGTATGCACATTGACATAGCTTTCTCTAGCTGCTCTGCAGTTTCTTCAGGTAACTCAAAATGATTGATATGGTGGAACTAGGAAATTTATCCTAACTGACATGATTAATACAGCCAAGAGAGGCTGAGAAAATAAGAAAGATGGCTGCAGGAAATCTCTGTTTTGTCATTGTAGTTTTTACTTACTTTGTAGCTTAGGAAGAATAACCTCTGGAGTTTTCTGAGGCTACCCAGTATACTGATGGAAACTGGGGTTAAGGTTGTTCTAATGATAATATCTATATATCCAAATTCAACCTTTATTTCAGGGGATTAGCTTTAGATGTCTGAGTGTGAAATATTAGCTAGTCTTTTGTTTTCTTACTTGTTCGTGCACTTTTAACTCAGTTTTAAGCTTCTGTTTTCGCTGCTTGGTTAATGTTTATGTCAGATACATCCTGTTTCAAAAATATGTTTTAATGATGCCATACAACTGAAAATTGATGATAAATAGCATGACTGTAAAAAGTTGTTTTCTCAGTCAGAGGTTGAAACCTAAAATGTGAAATTTGTGGACAAAAGATAATGCCGTTGGTGTCAAAAAAAATAAAGCCAAAAACAAAGTTTTAGGAACAAAAATAGAGGTAGAAAGATTGTTATAATGTAATCTCAAGTTTCTGTGGTATCCTTGAGCACAGTATTCTCTTTGAATACAAATTATGTTGGTATTTCCATTGCTTTGTTTCTTTTCACAGTAACATACCAGGTCAACTTGCCCTGCAAAGGGCTTTGTTAACAATCAACTTTGTGTATTTGTTTCCTGGCAGATCTTTCATTTGAGAGCTATATTACATCTGGTCTAGCTAGATCTAAGGAAGCATCAAAATTTGGTTATTCTGCCTTAGACTGCCTTAGATTTCAATAGCAGAAACCATAAATCTGGCAGCATAAGGAGGAAGGAGTTGTTCAGGTGATTTTTTTTCTTTTAGGTTTTGCTTAAGGCAGTTCTCTCACCTCTCTGAACTCTGTGTTGTATCAACTGTGTTTTATGCAGCATATTTTGCCCTTGGGTTTACTTTCTGTTTTCCCTGTGTGTATTTCCTACAGGATGTCATGGTATACTTCTCATATATGTATTTTCTCCTGAATATGCTTAATGGTCACGTTTGACTGGATAGTTAAAGGCTGGAAGCAGTGTGTGCAGCTGCATTCAGAATACAACATTATTAAGGCAAGATAGGAAATGTAATTAACGTATGCATCTCTCAATTGACCTGCTCTGCCTTAATTTTTCAGTCTGAGGCTTTCCAAGAGAAAACATCCTGGATTGCTTTTTCTGCCATAACCATATTCTTTAGCTGCTGGTGTGTTATAAATAACTTTCAGAGCAAACTGAGCTTTCTTCTTTTCCTTCTTGCCTGTGTTGTTTGTCACAAGGCTTTAAAAGTCGAATTGGATCAAGTAGATGTCTGTGGACTTAGCCTCAATGAGCAAAATCTTAATATTTCAGGGGAAGGAAGGTAAAGAAGACTGTTGCAGTGTATCATATATTGTGGGAAAATAGTGGCATAAGATTCAGTTTGAAATCCTTGAAACTTTTACTGCTAACAAAGTATGGCTTAAGATTTATAGCCAGTAAATTAGGAAGTCACCTTAATCTTAGAAATCCTCATTCAACTACCTGCTTAGCCACAAAATTGCCTGTGTAACTAGAGACGAGATCTACATTTGAGCTCCCCTCCCATCAATTGTGAAAGATCACCCTTCTCAGACACGTTGCAAAAATAAGCAGGCAGAGACCAGGCAATGATCAGCTGTTACAGTAAGAAGCTGTGGCTACACAAGCACTGAAAAGGGAAAAATGGTCATGGTGAAGGAATCAGTGGAAACACAACCTTTGTAATCTAGAAAGTGGAGAACGGAACGCAGCTACAGGAGGACCTGATAAACCACTGTATTAGATACCATAAATTGACCCAGTTATCTTCTTTACAGCCCCCACCCTCCCAGACAGCTAGCTGAATACCAGTAGCTAAGGCATTTCCCACTGGCAGTTCACTCATCTTCTGGGAAAAGTGAGCTGGGATGGAATTACACTGCTGAAAGACACAGCATCCTTTTGAGAGAGCAGATAAGGAATAATTTTGTTCCTGGAAGACAACTATTTAACTCCATGTATTCCCCCAGGGCAGTGATCCTGCCCCTCTTTGACCCCATCTGACATATCTTGCTGCTCAGTATATCTGGAGGACTAATGATATTAGCCTCTGCCCAATTCTAGCTTTTGATGTCAGTTCTATATTATATCCCTGAGAAGTCTTGCCTTCTGGCCTTACTCATAACACTCTAATTTCTCATCTCTTCTTTTTTGTGCTGTCATGTTTCAATTTACTAGGCAAGCAGAGCAAGAAGTATGTCTAGGGTCTGTAAGGCACAGCCTCTATTCCTCCAGTTATAAAGCAAGGCAGCCTTGCTTTTCCTCATGTAGAGCACAGTTATTCTCATATTGTATGACAGCACAAAAAAAATTTTAAAAAAAAGAAGGGAAAAAAAGAGAGTTTGCTCCTCTAGTTTGTAAAAGGAGGAAGAAAGAAACACTCTGTGTTATGCACATTTGTGTTTGAAAGGAAAGGTTCCTAAGGGCCCCAAAAATTCTGTGGTCCAACTTGTTCTTTTTGAAACTTCATGGGGCATCTTCATTATATGATTAGGTTTAAAAGCATGAGAAAAATATTGGTGCACTGTAGGATCACATCCAAAATTAACAAACTGTTGCTTGAAGTATTTCTAACAGCTCTCCCTTCAAGTACTAGGAATATTTTCAATACCATATGCTACTAACATCAGGATGTGACAAGTTTATGAAAGCACCTCCTGCATGTAGTAGAAGAAGAAGCTGTTCCTTGTTAATTCAGAGAATAGAGTAAATGTTTGCAAGTGGAAAATATAAGCTGGGACAGAAATTTTTTGTAGTTTACTTTGTTTTTATGGCAGCTAGGAACCAACACAAGAGAGAGCCTTAGAAATGAATGATTCCAATGCTTATGATTTAAGAAATGAAACCAGGAGAAATGTTGCTAGACGTTTGAAAATATATCCTGCAATGTGCTCTCTGTGCTTCTTCATTTCAGAATTGTGCCAAAGATCTGTTTGTCACATTCCTAGGGGACAATACATCTCCCACAGTTACAGCCCCAACTTAGACACCAAAACTGTGTAAGGTTATGGTGCTCATCACATAGCCCTGCTTGTGGTTTAAAATCATAGAACAGCAGAAAAGTAACATGAGGGAGGGTTATTCTTTTTATTTGGTGAAGACAGGAATATTTATGTGCTACTCATCTAAATGTAGAATCAAACTCCAGTGTGGATGGGAATGCTGGAAGCTGGATCTAGGAGCTCACTGCCATGGACACCACAGGTGAGAAACGTGAGGAAGCCACACGCAGCTGTGGGAACCTGTGGTTTGCACAGGGCATGCCGTACAGTTACCTGTAGGGCAAGAGCAAATGAGTAATGTTTCACAACACACCTCTCAAACTGTGCCACAGGGATCTGCCACCTTGTAGCTGACAGACTACATTTTCCCACATAATTAAGCTCCAGGAGAGCCCTAAACACTGTGAAACAACTGACATATCTTTTTTCTTTTTTTCTTTTTTTTTTCCCATATATTCCCAGCTCTTCATTTGAGAGGTACTCGTATAAAGCAGCAGTAAGGAGCTGTCAGAATACAAAAGACCAGCTCTCCCTAGCATTTAAAACCCCTTTGCAGCTTTCATGAGTCAGTGCTGATGTTCTGTGATTGAGCAGACATGACTTGTTAGTATCATAAAGAGTCCCTTTTGCCAGAAAGTTCACGGCCCAAGTGATGAAGGAAAGATATTTGCAGGTTTCAGTTGCTATTTATATCCATTTTGACTTTGGACAAATCCTCATTATCCTTAAAATTACGCACAGGGTCCTGAGTAAATGTACAGCTATCTCAGCAGGGCTTTTTACTTTGGCAGGCAGTGTGTGCTGTGTTCTAGCAGTTTGTCATCCACAAGTGGTGTCTGTGTTCTGCACCTGTTACCCAGGCTTTCCTAAATCCTTGGGTTGATGTGCGTCTAGCAGGTTAGCACAGGGAAGGATCCCGTTTCTCACAGATTTCTGCTGCAGCTAATTTTTGCATCTCTCACATCTTCCCCTTGTCAGCAGACAAGGGAAGGCCAAGCTCATTCTGCAGGTGCATTTTTGCGGTGCAGTTTGTAGAAGACAAATAGAGGTGACATTACTACTGAGCTGCATTGTGGGTTGTTGGCTGAGAAAAAAAAGGTGGTGAGAAAAGGTAGTTTGGAGCTGCAGGGTCCTTACAAAAGAGCACACAAAATCTCATTTGTTTCTCCCTTTTCAACCCCAATGGAAACTCTTGGCCAGGGAGAGGTATCTTCAATCAGCCATTGATTCCCCTGCCTTGGTTCTCAGTAAACAAAGGGACATACAGGCTGAACAAAGGGACGTTCAGTCCTCTAACTCCCTTCACACACTAACTTTCTTGACAATCCTATACACATGTAAATTTTTAGGCCAGGTCGATAGCCATCTCCCTCTTTTTTTCTCCCTTTCCTAGAAACTTGTATAGGCCGAATATCATTGCTTTAAGTATTCCAAATACATGAGTAAGTGCGGGTTGCCTGTGCTGTTTAGATTTGTCTCGAGGAAAGGACTGGTCCGTGGTACAGAAAATACCTCAGGTCATGCAGGATACCGGTGTCATCCTGTGCTCTCTAACTAGATGCAAGCCATGTCTGCAATGTAAATGAGACTGGCAGCATTATTTATGGTAGAAAAGGTGCATAAGTGAGGTGATCCACAGTGCTAGTCTGTCATGGCTACGTTTTTGACGATTTTTTTCTCTTTTAGTTTTCTACCTCCTTTAAGGAAAGATTCAAGTGTAAGGACTTGTCATCTTCAAAGTCCAGATGCTTTTGCCATTTCTAGAAAATATTCACTGTCTTTATGTAAGCTGGGTCTTTGGAGCTTTATTCACTTAAGGAGATCTGGATTCAAACCCTAATCAGGTCATGAATGAAAATAGAGTAGGTGAGGGGAAGACACTTGAGGATTTATAATCATATGCAATCTTTCTTATAATAGGACTTTAATAAATCCTTCTGGATACCCAGAGGAATTCTCAGCTTTCACTAGATGTTGACTTAAGTATCTTGAAAGGATAAGCTTTTCCAACATTTCTGGCTCCTTCCATCATGAATTAGTTGCTGTTTGCTTCCCTCTCCTCCTTTCCTCCCTCCCTCCATCCATCCTTATTCACAGCACCGAGCTACTGCACAATTTGACAGTCTTTGCACAGAGATCAGAACTGAAATTATGTGAGCATAACAGGTCGCAGCTGAGGTGTTCAGGCTGTGGGGGAAGCTTCCACAGCTCCTTATGTACACTGTGCCTTCCTTGCTAAAGCTGTTGCTGTTAGTCACCCACTTGGATGAGCAATAACCTCACTGTCAAGTTACAGGCTAGGTAAAAAGAAGCAACTGCACTGGGACTCTCAACTGGAACAGCAGCAAGTGCAACATCACATCAGTTATAATTGTTCATAACAATGGAATTTAAAAATGGCTCAGCTCCAAATTCTCTGTGTTCAGTTGCTATGTGGAAACAGATTTGCTCAACTTAAAAAGTGAGGCTACAGTAATTTGATTGTTCCACAGGTACAAAAATGCAAGATTTTGATTGTGTGTGATGAATATGTGATACATGGCAGCTCATTAGAAGTGTGTCAACAATGATACCTCAAAATCAGGGAGAGAACTAAGGAAATGATGTGGCAGCTTTGTTGGAGGTACAGAAGGGGAGTGAAAATTTACATAAACAGAATGTGGGAATTGATGAGATCTTCAATTTATTCTCTGGGATAATGGAGGCAAATGTGGCAATGGTGTCACAAGACTCAGAGCTGTGGGTATGTCAGCTCTGTCTCCTCTCTGGAGTGTCTAAGTGCCAGGACATGATGAGACAAGTACTGTTAATTGCCTTGATGTGTAAGAGCCCTGCCATGGCCCATGGTGCCAGGCCTCATTCAAAGGGAAAAAAACAGAGTAGTCTGTTCCCAAGAGACATAAACATCATGCTTTTCTGCCTGAAAAGTTACATTTGACATATTAAATCACCAAGGTAAGTTTACCTTGGCAGAACATTCTTCCTGATGACATGTTCCTTAGCCTGTATTATCTAATGAGATCAGCCAACATTTGGCGTGGCTGACAAAAGATAAAAATGTTGATAAAGAGCTGAAAACTCAAATATGATTCAGGTCTCCTTACCATCATTACAGATTCAGAAAGAGCCAGGACAGAGAAGTTTTTCCAGGCTACTGCAGTGAGAGTCATTCCTTCCTTACCTTTGAAGATCTCTAAACATGTGAAAGCTGTATTGCTCTCCCTTCCTTTCTGCAACTGAGAACTTTGTGAAATTGCTAAATAAGAGCCATCATCTGTTTCCTATGAGCTTTCTAGACCCTTGTCTTCTCAGATGAGAACCTGACACTCCTCCTCGGTTTCAGTGATCTGATTCTTCAGGCAGTTTTTTTGCTTATCCAAGATACTCCTATTTTCGATCAGGAGAGGTGAGAGCCGCAGCAATGCCTCTTATGATGGAGGAGAGACACAGATGGCACTAGCTCCCCATGGGGCTTGCTTGAGACATGAAGAGCACAGACTGCCTTGAACAATGCCCCACTGGTCAAAATCACAGAAGGCTGCACCCAAAGTTCTGTCTTTAGTCTATCGTCTCTCTTGGTACATGCTTGGTGTAAGCAATTCCCATTTTAAACTTGTGTCCTCCATTATCCTGGGGCTAACTCTTTCTTCAGAAGAAAATTGAAGGAGCTGGTGTTCACTAGGCAAATCCAGCTACCAGGACTTATGAATTCATGCATGGGATTGCTCTCATGGGCCAGAAAATGTCCCCACCCCCTCTAGGAAGCTCAGCAGAGTCTGGTGTAGCATCCCTGGAGTATCCATCCCCTCTCTAAGGATCCAAAGGACCTGGCTGCCAAGACAGCAGCAGGGATTAGCAGTGCTCAGGAACTGACTGAAAAGCAGTCTGAAAACTCCCAGGCTGCACATAGGTAGATGGCTTAGAGAGCTGTGGGCAAAATTTGATATTACTTAGATACCTTTCTCCTCTTTTTATCCTTTGGTGAAACTATTCCTTAGTAATCTTCTGTGAAGAGAGCATATACAATGGCATTGCTGCCCAGTCATGTTTCTTGTCCCTAAATAGTATAAAGTAATGCTTAAAATGATAAAGTAATTCTTTGTTTCTAACATCATCCAGAAAGTTAATGGCATATGAAATCAGAACATTAATGATTTTTCTTTTCCTCTGGGCCTGATGCAGAAAAAAAAAGAGAATGGCGTTGTGTGGATGGATTATATGGATCAATTTTTAATTTGGTTTGCAGTTTGGTAGCCAGAAGAGTAGCTTGTTTCTCTTTGGGTAATTATTAAATGAATCTGCTTCTGTATAAATTGGGATTCCAGGTCTGCTGTGCCGTGAAATCTCTCCCTCAGAGCAGCAACCTCTGTGAGAGGTGAGAATCTGCCTTAGCTAAGATCTAAGCAGTTCCATGCTTTACTTCTGCCTCTGTCATTTTTACACAGCTCAGTGCTGGGCTTTCAGTGGGTGAGAGACGCTGCCCAGCTCTCTGTGTATGTTCCCACCAGGCACCTCCTGCTACCTTTGGCTAAACCCCCTTGCTCCATTGCTGGAAGGCATCCTGCACTGGAAACCCAAATCCTGGCCCCAGCAGGTGCATTTGTTTTCAAATGAAGGCAAACCATCTGGGAATTATATTGTAAGGTTGTCTACAAGCATAACCCTTGTTCTACAGTCAAGTCTTTTCAGTAAGGCTGAGAAAGTCCTTCTGTGATTGGTGAATGTGATTTGCAGTGTTAAGAGGAAAAACAGAAGCAACAGTTGATGACTTACTGACCTTGTTCTGAAACAAACAATCCGAAAGCCAATGAGCCCTCAAGTGAAGCAAGGGTGGTACCCTTTGTGATGGCTGAAGCCCTTTGCAGAGGGGTTTGCAAGTGTAATGTTTTCCCGTGTCTGTTCATCCACATTTAGGGACAAGAGGCATTAGGTGAGAAGAATGAGCCCATCCTTGTTAATCTGTACCTGCCAATAGCACCCTGAGGGCATGTCTCATCACCTGAAGCTGTTCAGCCCCCACCATTTCTTTCCATGCTCACTCTCTCCTTACAATTTAGAGTAGGATTACTTGCTGACTGGTCTGCAGTGCTTCCTTGTGGGTACAAGATTCTTTTCTGATCTCTAAAACATGAGTAATAACAGAGAAATATTAGTACCAAGAGAAATTCCTCATTGATGGAGACTGCTGGTCATGTTGCATAGGAATATATGACTTCTTGAGATATAGGCTTAGCCTTCCAATGCAGAGAAAACAAGACAGAAATAATGTAGTCACAGAGCTGAGAAGCAACCAAGGGTCTAACACAGTGAACTCTCAGCTGGCTAATGAGATCCATGGCTTATTGCATTTAAGTAGGTGGAATTTTAATAATTTCATTACTGGTCACAACTGCTGCATTGCATTCTTGATCTCTGTAATCTCTTTTCTGTTGCTGTGTTCAAGTGCATCTTAAAATGCAGATCACATAACTTGGTGAAAATTGGAATGAACTAAAATTTACAGTTTTAAAAAGTAACCAATTTGGCACATAATAAGCGGCTAGCTTGACAAGCTTAACAATAAAATGCTGCTAAGACATCAGTGTGGAAGAAGAGACTTTGCATTAGGTTTCTGACAGCTGGATTCATGTTTACAGATTTCAGAAACCAAACAGCTTTTTAAAAAGCATTATAATTTTTGTAGAACAAAGAAATATTGCTTCCACTGCTTATCTATGCCAACAAAAATGATTTTTCAATGCTTTCTCTCAAGTCCTTAATTTTTTTTTCTTTCCTTTCCAGAAAGCAAGCAATTTTGAATAAACATTATGCTAGACAGAGCTACTAGAAGACTAGTTAAAAAAAGGTTGTTAAAGCTGAGCTAAATTTCTTAAATCTACAAATTTAATAAAAAAATTTAAAATTTTACACTCCTGATCCCCAAATGGTTTATGATGTGACACTAATTCACTGAAAACCTGAGCACCAAAACATTTGGTATCTGAATTACAATGATGGTGTTGTAGTGATTATGTCTCACATTTATCTGATTCCTAAATTTCTGGAGTATTTGTGCAGGACTGAGGAAACCTCTGCCTGAGGAAACCTCTGCCTGAGGGAGATTAAACCCAGATATGTAAGGGCACTACACTGGAGTGAAGCTTCTTCAGTAGCTACTGCTGATCCTGTTCTCCTCCAAGCAACCTAGCTGTAAACCAGCTTCCTCTGTGTAAATCAGCTCCCTAGGAGAGGGATAAACCTGCTGATGAGGGTCAGAGGGTCCCCTCTCTGAGATGGTGCGTTTGGTATCAATATACCAGGTTCAACAATTCTAATAAGAAGGGATGAACTTCCTACTAAAGGACTTGTCTCAAAATGCTTTCTAACCCATCACCTCAGGTACTTGCCTGGGCTGGAGAAGACACAGAACAGAGTTCACTTTCTGTCAGGCTCCCAGTGGCTCCAGTTTAATTGCCCATAAAATTAACTGTGTGTAGAAGCTGGAACAGTCCGTTCCCACCATGGCTGATGATCTGGTAAATAATGATCTGGGAAGTGGCAATGAAAGCTCTGTTCTCTCTAGCACAAGAGGAAAACAAACCCAAAACTATCACAGCTTGGGCAATTTCCCCAAGCATTGAGTATCTCTACTGACATTTTAATTTTAGTTCATCACTAAGGTATAGAAGAAACTCAGCTTTGATTTTGTTTCCTTTTCTTATGAGTACCCTCAAATGAAATATATCAATTTTTATTGAATGGAAGGTCTTACGTAACATTACGGTATTTTTACATGTCTGTAAAATCCTTTGATTTGGATTTGATGGATTTGAAGAAATATGTTTCATCCTTTTTTAAGAGGATTAGACTGACACATTTAATTTAATTTGATCTGGACCTATGGCCTCAAATTACTGTGGTTCGGATACTGAACACTGAAAATCACTCTGTTGTGGGACTATTTCAGTCCCCTTCTGTTCATATAGTGGGATGCACATGTCACAATCTGAGAAGTCCCTGACTAATTTGGAGATACTCATGTCTCTATAGCCAGTATTTTCTGTAGTGGGGGGCAGTGTTGTCCTCACACTGGCATTTACACATGGATTGTGGAATACTGCATCTCAGATGAAGAGTATATCAACACCTGCCCAGATTGGGCATTTCCTAGGTGATAAAGTAATTTCCATGTAAGTTATTTTACAATACTAGTGTTTTCAACTCGACAGACAAATGGCATATGAGAGACAGGACTCTGTAATTTAGCAGAGAGCAGTAGTGGGTGAGATTTTCTGTGAATTGTGCATACAGTGTGAATATATGTAGGGGATCACATTTTTCACTTAGATTTTCAAAGACTGAATGAAAAGTTGGCATCATTATTTCGGTTAGGCTACATAAATATTTATTCTCCTCCAATTGAAAGGACAGATTAACTACAGTACGTTTGTCTGTGTAGATTTTGTATGATTTCTGCTCAGGTGCTTTCTGGAGGAACCATAAATGCCAGTGTTCCTTTCTTTATCCTTTCTTTCTTACACTGTTGCCCTGCACATTGTGCATTATTGCTCATCACAGTGAATCTCAACTGTAGGAGATGAAAACCCAAAAAGATAATGTCTTTTAAATCTGGAAAGAGTAGGCATTTTGGGTACTGCAGTTTTCTGAGGTGCTTACAGGAGTATTTTTAAAATAAACAGTTGTATTATCTTAAGTGCATGGACGTTTTACTAAACCTTGGCTCCTTCTTTTAACAGGCTGTGAAAGAAGAGACCTCTTTTGTAAATCCCAGTAAGACCTCCAGTCTGCAGGACCCTAATGTAAGGTCTGTTGCTTCTTGTCTGTAGGGGAAGCATAAAATTAATGTATGATGTAATGAAGCATTTCCCAAATATTACATCAACCTGTTGTTACAGTTCTATTTGCTCATCTCCAGGTTGCTGTGTAAAGTTCACCATGCAATGACCTGAGGAGAAGGCGGCTGTCAGAACAGTGTTTATTTTATACATATATATCAGATAGAGTGTAAGAATTGATAAAAGCTCAGCTTTAAAGATCAGACTGAGTGTACCTATTTGAATAAATGACAAAAGCTCTGGGTAAGAAATAAGGTCTAGTGACAATCTTAGAAAAGCTTATATAAAAATAAGTCAGTTTTCATAACTTTTCTATCAGAAACATGCTTGGTGTCCAAACTGGAATATCCCCGTGTCTGCATTTTACTGATTTGTAGAAGTTCTTTTCTTCACAGAAGAAGAGGCATTTGGTATACAGCCTTCAGAAAAATGGCTCATTTGCAGACAGTAGTGACTATTTTGATTGTACTTTTCTTTTGTTGGTAGAGGATAATAATCTTTCTTTATTGAAGTGGCCATTTTGAAGAGGCGTATTAATTGTAAACATTGTTTGAGTGGCACAGTGTGCTGTCTTCCAGCAGGTGATTAGAGAGGAGGTTACAGCAGGAGCATTTGGAAATCGCCTGCCTCTATCTGTGTGGTAGTGCCATCACTTTGGACATCTTGGCTGTTGAAATCTGAGGGGAGAGTTTGAGGGAAAAATATTACAGATCACAGCATGGCTGTTAATCAGCTAATTACACCAGTGTATCTGCTTGTTATGTATGTTCATGTATATGTATATACTAATGTATTGGGGCACTAGTTATCTCATGATTTTATTTTATAACTTTTGGGTGGGTGATTCTTGCAACAGAAAGCAGACACTTAATCACCTTATAGAAAAGTCTAGTTCAGAGGGGGTAATGAATTAAATTTGAAAAATTAAGTTATTCTGAACTCAAGAAAAGCATTTAAAGTTGGGAAAATTTGTCAACCTTTATTTCAAATGTGGATCTTTCCTACAATATGATAAATCTGCACTAGCCTTCAAAAACCCCTTCATTCAGAAATTCATTTCTGACCAGATTGGGCTAGCAGAGTTGCTGTGTTTGCTTAGTGAAAGCAGCTACCTAGAGAAGCATGGTGGGGGTGGTTGGTCATGCTGAGGCAGGAGGAGACACAAGAGGTGATGCTTTTGCCTCCCATGGCAGTGCCTAGCTCTCTTGCAGTGCAGCTGTGATTTGCAGTTTCCCAGTCTCTTATCTCGGGATACCCCATGGAACAGAAATGTCTCACCTGATAGGCCTGATTTTCTCATTTGTTTATCCAAGAAGCTGTAAAGTCGGTTTGATATAGAATCACCCATTTTTCTTCTGTGCCATTGCTCTTCTTAGACCTCCACAAAACTTTCTTAAGAAAATTCTTTTCTTTCTTAAGAAAATTCATCACATACATTGCACCGTGACCTATTTCTTTGTTTAATTGAAATGGGTTGTCTCTGCCACCACACCCTTTGTTGGTTTGCTGTCACTTCCAGAAGCAGTTCAGGAGGACCTACTTTGTATATCCCTGTGTGACTGGGAATGTGGCTACAGACGTGTTTTCCTTAATCCCTTCTGCTGATCTTCTGCATAAACTCTGTAGAAAAGCTTTTTACTCCACATTTTGGAATACGTTTTCTCATGTTGAACTGTAAATGAGTGGTGTGCTTTGTGATGTGAAGTACTATTCAGCATGAGGTAAGGTTGGTAACCTGGCTGCAAAGCAAATTTCACTGTTTTCTTTTGGACACATTCAAGCTTATAAAATTGTAAAAGTCACTTTGGAGTTCTTGGTATGCTGCGTTCTGGTCTATATTTTTCTAATATTTATTTTTATCTGTGTTATGTCAAGCATCATTTACAGTGAGTTGTGCCAAATGAAATGGTTTACTTGTATTGCTGTGTCCTGGAGGTGCACATATACAAGTAATCAATGCTCAGGGATAGACCAGTTTTAAGGGATAGACCAATTTTAAGGAATAGACCAATTTTAGCAGCCTGCATTCAAAACTCAGAGAAAAATGCAAAATAAATCCAATGTCTAACCATTCTCTTTCTCCTTCAAGCAGCTACCCTTTCTGCAGGGATATATGCACTTTTGCAGCCAGCCAGCATGCGACCTATTTGCCAATAACATCCTCTGTAACCTCTATCTTGTGGAATTTGATGGACATAAATGAGCTTTTGCTCTGCTAGGACTTGCATCTGAGTAGAGCCAAGAGTTAGTTCATACTGGGAGACAAATTGTCTGGGAGCACTTCTCTTCTCTTTAGCAGAGACAAGAAAAAGAACCCTTGGTAAAAAACCCTTCCACATAGAATATATATTTTTTTTCCCTGGAAATACCCATGCAGACATTTCTGTAAGCAACACCTCTGTGAATCTTTGAGAACTCTTTGTTTGCTGTAATATCTTGCTGGTTGAAACCAGTAGCTGTCACAGCTTTTTAGCAATACTCCACTCTTTTAATGCAAGGGATTTATAGCAGGGAAAATGACTTTGTGTATTTTTTCACACTGATGACTGTACAAAACACTACTAAATGCTTTGTTTTTTCCAAACCAAAGACATAGGAAAATTCATTCAGGCCAGCTAGTAAGCAAACATATGCAGTTTTGAGCAGTAACTGAAGCAGAAATTGTTCATATAAATAAGGAACTAGAGGATGTCAGAGGAGGGCAGTAGTGCTTGTTTGATTAAAAACCTCTGCTCTCTTTGCTGCCATTTTGCCTGCTCTTCCATTGCCATTCTGAATATTACACTTCTAATGAATTAACCACTTGGCTATGGCCTGTAATCTCCCTGAACAATTATTTTAGCATCTGCCACGACAGACTCAATTTGGCTAACAATTGCTATAGCTCTTTGTAGAATTAGTTCTGGTTCAACTGGTAATTACTCATATGTATGTGTGGTATAGCCACTTTTCCTACAAGTAGGTCTCCAGTCATTTTCTTGGGCATGGCCTCAGGATAATGTTGTACTTATGCAAAGTCGTCATATATCAGGCAGTTTATCCACCTGTTTTCTGTGTCTCCTGGCAAACTCCAAACACTTCTTTGTGTAAGTAATTTTAAATATGAAGAAAGGGGAATCAGAGCTGAAGCTTAAATAGCACTAATTTGTCAGCTTTTAGGAGGGGAAACCTTGTTAAATTTGCTCTGTCATTTGTCATACACAGGCTGGAAGTGCAAGGTTGTCTCCTGATCTTGCTGCTGATAGGTAACCTGTACACACCAGATTAAGCTGCAGGAGGATGTGGGATCACAGCAGGCTATTGTCCTCTCTCACTCCCTGCTTTTGGAGGGCAGTCCTGCATGTTTCTATAGGTTTTCCTCCTCTGGATAGAATGGTTTTTTTTTCCTCCTGGACTGTTTCAAGTGCTGGTTCCAACATTAAATGAGGAAAAAGCTGGTGACTCAGTAACCCCAGATGTGCTGCAGTGTTGTAGCTTACATTCTCTTTAATTCTCAATTAAGACTGATAGAGTGCACTATGAATTGGGACATAGTTGTACATTTCCCTTGCTGACCCTGCTGCTTTGCTGATAACCTGTAACAGAGCTGCAGGTTTGGACAGTGGCTACAGGCAAGCTGGATTGGTTGCCTCAGCTGGATCCATCTGGGCTGCATGTGACACAGCTCTGAGCTGAACAAAGTCAAATGAGAGCAGCTAACAGGAGGGAAATAGGAGAGCCATGAGTTACCTTCATAAGACACAGGAATCTTCTGAAGAAGAGTCAGACCTTTCTTTATTGTAGCTCTGTTGTAACAAATCTGAAAGCATGAATGTTTTCTTCAACACCAAATGAGTATGTAGTCTATAACTATATACTAGTAACTCTGTAGGACAAGACAGAAGAGAACATTGGTTTTTGGAAGAAGAACTACCTGGGAAAAATGTTATTTATTTATGTATTTGGGGATTTTTTCTTTTTTCCTTCTTTTTCTGCATTGAATCAAGAAGAGATACAGTTAGTTTGCAGTTACCACTTCACATGGTGAGGCATGCTTTGTTAAGGCATGTAGTAAAAATGTGTTTGTGTCAACACTGGGTTAGTTTGGAATTTTTAATGGCAGTCATTTTACAAAGATTTTTAATTGTACTTCTTTTGGGATGTAGACCCCAAGTGTACAAGGGAAGAAGTGATCCTGTCAGTCGTTTTAAAGACCAACAAGAGGAATTTATCTTACAATAGAGATAGAAAAGCCTTTCAAACAGATCAGTTTCTTCTTTAGTATTGTAAAAGAATCTGTCATGGTGGCAAGTGATCCAGAAGGGATTATGAAGAAACAGCAGAGGTATTTTCCCATCTGTTAGAGAATTCCTTACACTCAGATATCTGTCTGTGTCCAGATGGAAGTGTTGAGGGAGAAGTGTTGTGGGAGAATTTGCTGATTAAATATCTAATTTGATTCATGTTTGAGATTACTGAATGTTCTTAAATATACTTTTCATAAGGCTCTCACCCCCTGCCTCCACCAACTAGGTTTTTTTGTATTTGATTCCTTTAGCCTTGAGAGATCAGGGTTCCAGCTGTCTGCCAGAAACAATGAAGAAAGTATAATGAAGGAAGTAAGGTGTTTTACAAAGCAGAAAAAAAAATGAAAAATGTAGTCAGCAGCTTTCCATGACTGCTGGTCACACTTTCCTCTTGATCAGGGATGTGTCTCACCTTCTGATTTTGGATGTGGAGGTTTCTCTCCTACAGCATATCAAGGGAATGTGAATCACAGAGTCAGCTTTTCACCTTTTTATAAACTTCACTCATTTCTCAGTAAAGGGATGGATACTAGAAAGATCAACTCATGGACTTTCTTTGCAGAAATTTATTGCCTAATTGCCAGCCTGCTTAATGTATTAAATATAAAGAATATATGGCTAACCACAGAACTCCATCAAGAGAATTTGTTTTCTTATTCAAAGCTTTGCCACACAGAAGCACCATCTGTACAATCTCCCCAGTGCCTATACATGAATTTCTCCTGAAAATTCTTTGAAGTGTGTTTTTTTTCCTGGCTATGACCACCTGGATAAGCCCATAGCTTATGGATACCTGTGTGCATGTGCATGCAGGTTCACACATACAGATTTGGACTGTGTTTAAGATAAAGGTCTGCACTTTTTAAAATTTTGTTTGCTTCTTCAAACATATCTGAATGCAAGCCCAAGTATAATTCCGCTGTACTGGCTTAAGGAATTCCAGAGTTAAGAATTACACCAAAATGGTCCAGATGTTAGGAACTGCTATTACTTAGGACAAAGGAAAATACTGGCTGTCTTTGGGCATAGCTAAAGTTTGCTAAACTAAATTTTAATCTTGGGATAAGTCCAACAGTAGAAATGTTGGTAAAAATGCCCAAAGTTAAACAAGTTGGGTAAGGAACTGAACTAAAATTTGGAAGACAGGAATTACCTAGCAACAAGATTTTCTGACATTATACACTTTTCTTCATCTTCTTTGCTGCTCAGAAAAGCTTAGATATGATGTGTTTGGTACATGTAAACACTAATACCTTCTTCAACTGCTACATGTTAGTCTTCATTTTATGAGGGCTCAAGGCAGGACGGTCACCAGCACTAGATCAAGTCAGCCATGGCTTTGTCTGTCTGAATTTTGAAAACATCCAAATACAGGATGGAGATTAGACAGCCTTTTACTCAAAATAGTGATCAAAAGTGTAAACATAAGTTCAGTTGTCAGTCAGGAGCCCTCTTCAGCTGAAGCCCTCAAGTTGGCTGGTCAGTTATTACTGTTCTTGTTGCTGTTGCCACTTGCTGTCATGCACCATGTGGTACATTTATGCACTGCAATATTTATTTCCCTTAAAATATGCTTTTGGATGACTGCCAGCTTTGGCAGGCTTTATATCCCACATGGTTCAGGATTTGTCTGTGGATTTCTTTCTGTTTAGACCAACTGCTGCATCACCCTTTGTTGATCCTTGTTATCCAAATTATCTCATCTTTCATAGGATTGCAAATAGCAATATTCTTCTTATGTGGGAGTAGGTATAAGCACCAGCTGGTGCTTTGTGCATTCATTTATTCTAATTTTCTTTGTAAATCTTCCCATCCAAAACCAAATTACGCCATTACATTGATACTAATTGCATTAGGAGCTGCTCAACATGTAATGTCAAATTAAATGTTATCTCATAGAGCTTGATGATGCTGCACACCAGAAAAGAAATGTGGAAAACATTAAATTATATCAAGTTTTACAGGGTGCAGATGAATCAGAAGTAATCTCAGGCGCTCTTCTGAATGCCCACTGCAGAGTGAGCTTTGCTCGTACAGATTGTCAGAATGTGATGAACCTGCTGTGGCTTCTGCGGTGAACTGGGCTTTGAGTCTGGCTGCCTTTCAACTTATATGAAAATGTCTGACACCTTTTGTGACCAAAGTGATAGTTCCAAAGTATAACTTCCATGTAAAATCAAGGAAGGAGTGTCTCTCAAAGTAATGCATACAGTCTTGCTTTTCCCTCCCCATTCTCACCTGCACAAATTATATTAACATTTAAATTGTCATCTTTTGCTTTCTGGGCTAACATCTCGCTGACATACCTGCTGCAGTCTGAACCTGAACTATGTTTTTTAGAGAACTCTGGCTCTCTGCAGGTGCTCTCAAAATATGGCTGTATAAGCAAGGTGCAAAATGTAGTGATGTTTGCCTAATCTGTACACAGTTCGATCTGAAACTAGAACTTCAATATCTGTTTTTTATACATATACTTCCAGTGAATGTCGGGGTAGCTTTCATGCCAGCTGATACGTCACCTGGATGATTATGGGGTGCTTGTTTCCTGAAGTTGAAGACTTCAGTTCCTTAGAAAGCTAGATATATAAAGAACTTTCAGGAAGAAAGATCAGAAGAACTGAAGCTGATCAATAATTATGTGCTTAGTCTTACCTGGCATGAACTTCAGTGAATTCAAGTAGGATGTTTTTTCTTAAACTCAGAATGGCATTAACTTTGTGAGACAGAGTCTGAAATATGACCTTAAATATCTCCTTCTAAATATATTGTAAAATATTCTAGGTAAACTAAAATCATTATCTATGCTAGCTTCTTCTTAAGAAATTTGAATTGCTTTTAAAAAGCTCCATTTCTCATTCAGTCTTTACCTTTAAAAAATAAGAATAGAGAATCATTCTCCAACTGAAAAATTTCAACCAGCATTTCCAAAAATAAAGCAAATCTCTAAATACACATCACCCTGACCTCAGTACATGAACAGGTTAATGAATCTACTGCTTGAGCTTTTTGCATAAACTTCAGTCAGTAATTTCTGCAACAAAGTCATAACTTCAAGCTGAACTCTTGAATAGCTTTTGCATGCCAGTCTGCATTAAAGATTGCAGATAGCACACCTAGGTATGTTCTTTGACTTCATTCTGAATCTTAAAGACCTCTTTGACCTGCTGCCTGAAGCCAAATGCTGATGAATTGTTTGTAATTTTATTCTTAACCTCCAAACTACAGAGAAAGGAGCAGTATCCAGACCTTTCAGATGACGTTAAGCTGATTAAATACCCCACTAGAGGTGCATTACTTTGGCTCTGTCCTGTTTCCCCTAAACTACACCTAGGCTTTTTGGAAAGCACAGAATTCATAATGGCACAGAATTCAATCTTGCTTGCTGTGAGGAGGAGTAGGATTTGTAGCACAGTTTGACATCAGATACCAGGTGTTGACCTCTTACATTACCCTGAGCTGTGGGAGAAGAGCAGTTCCTGTATCATCATTATCTATCTGTTGGACAACAAGAGCACTGTATTTTTGTCTAGACTGCACATACATTTTCATTGTAAGAGCAACAAAGGGGGGACGAATTTTTTCCTTCACAAGGAACTGAACTCAATTTGTGAGTAAGAAAAGCACATAAGCTGTAGCAAGGATCTTTGTTATACATCTGCAATCTATAGGGAGGGGGGTATGGGAGGTAAAAAGAAGAAAAAAAATTTATTCAGAAAATTTGATATGGGCAGTAGCTTTAAAATGTCCAAGCAATGTTTTGAAGAGCAAACCTGTCTTCTGAGAAAAGCTACCTTATCAAAGTGAAAAAGAACATATTGTTTCTTAACTTCAGATGACCTTTGGAAAAGAAATGTGTGAAATCCCTAGAGCACAGGCTTAGGAAAGATTTGAGTGTTTGTCTGTGTTTGCTTAGCTTGTTAGGCTATATCTTTGATATGCAAGAGAGTGCATCTATCAAATGTTTTTTCCTTTTCCTTCCTTTTTGCTTATCCTTCCTAAGTTTTCACTATCATATTCCCACTCAAAGGGAATTCTGAAGCCAAAATCAGCCTCTGGGGCTTTTTTTCCCCCTTTTTCCATGACTCAGCACCTGAAAGCAGGTCAACTTTTCATGCAGCTGGCTGTATCCTCATAAATCGTGGTGCTTTATCCTCTGTCTCTTGGCATCAGTTTGGGAAGACACAGAGAGAGAGGTTGTTTCAGATGACAAAATAGGCACAAACAGAAGCAAAGAGGATAAAATCTGTTAAAGACAAATGCAGGAAGTGTGTTCCCCCAGCAGACTTTGGTGATTTTAAAATCCTGAGCTGGATCCTCCAAGGTAAGAGAAGTTAATTAATGCTGTTCATTTTTTTTTATGTGGACAGTCATTTGATCCCACATGGCCCAAGTGCAACCTTTCAAACAAGCATGGAGGTCTGCCCAGAGCCACCCCACCAGGGAACAAGGAAGCCATGGCACACAAAGGGGTGGTGCAGGAGCAGTACAGCTTCAGCCCTGCACACCGAGCCAAGGTGGGGTGGGACACCCTGAGTCCCCCAGCATAAGCACATGTATTCAGCCCCCAAGGAAGGTTCAAGCTACCCCAGTGTACATCTGTGGTCACTTGAAATGTTCCACAGGGTAATTTTTTTTTTTTTTTCCCCTGTGAGCAGTTTTGGTTTCAGTCGCCTTCTTGGCTGCTAGTCTGAGAGCAAAACAGATTCCTTGAGTTTGGGGGGGGATCTTTCTCTGGATCGTGTATGTGTTGCTGTGCAGGCTTGTGAAACAGGCTGAAGCTAGTTCAGGAGACTGTGCTGGCTGTGGCTCAGGAGTGTGCTGGGGCTCTCAGTGCGCAGGCAGTTTCTGGTGACCTGCCACTGCATGCTGACATTCGTGGTTGTTATTGTCATTCTCACCAGGAAGTGACAGATTTTTATGTAAGGTGCCAGGTCATTAAATAGCTCTGCCTCGGTTCAGTACCTTCATTTGTATGCTGTAGTGGTTGGGTACTGTTATAGAAAAAAGGTTTCTTATGAATTAATGACATTGAAAAAGAGCCTTCTAAAGGAACTATAATATACAGTACATTTTCTTTTTCATTTTAATTCTAAGTCCCACTGATCCTTTAACACTTTCATTTTTTCTGAAGCTATATACTTTGCACAGGACTACAGTAGTTTATATAGCTGGGTAATTTATATAGGACTACAAATTTGAAATGGTGATATCTCCACATAATCACTCTATTTAAATAATTGAAATAATTACAGGGCTTCCCTTGAAAAATCATATCTTTCTATATAAGAATTCTGGCTGTAGAAATCAAAGGATAATAACAGAAGTTATTCTGCTACTTTTTCTGGAATATCAATGAGTTTTTTTAAAAGTTTCTGTGATATTAAAAGCCTGTCATTTTTAAACCAAAGACTGGGTGCTGCGTTGATCAAGCTGAGCAATTCTTGCATCTATTTGCTATTGAGAGAGTAGCAACAGTTTTGAGCGGGTTCAGACTGAGGAAGAGTGTTTGGAGATGAAACAGGAACTGTCGTGGAATTTTTAGTCTGGTGTGGAAAGAGGTAACCTAGCAAGGCTTTAATGAGGGCAAAAATCCAGCTCTGCAGTTGGTAGGCCTAGTTTAACATTTCATCTTGTGCTAATGGCCTCTTTGGGTAGAGGCATTGCCACAGCTCCTTTTCATTCAGGGGTAACTTCAAGTTACATCCTAGCTAACCTGCAATTTCTCAAAATGTGCAAGAAATGGTGCTTGTGTCTCCTCCAGAGGCCTGATAAATATCAGGGGAAAGGTGATTGCTGCCACCAGCCTCTAACAAAAATTATGGCAAAATTTTATCATAATGGGAAAGAAGATTTTGCTTTTAAAATTGTATTGATTTTGCAATGTGAGTGAAATACTTTACTGGTGTGATACAAAACATAACTAAACTTTATCTGAGCAATTACAATTACTGAAAAAAGAATAGATGTGTCTAATGTTTACCTGACTTTGTTTTCCCTACTTGAAAATCTGCAGCATTCAAAGGAAAATAATAAGCATTTCATCTCTTTATTGGATTAGACAGTAGGTGCTGTTTGTATGTCAAACTTTTTTTTCTACAGTTGAGTGAAATTTTTCATCTTAAACATTTTTTCAGTGCTAATTCAGACTTAGAATCTTAATTTTTTTATATGTATAAGTGAGTTTTATAACTTCCTTTGAAATCATTGTAAACTGCTTTAGTTACAAAATTGCACTACATCTTTTCAAATAAAAATTTGATTACGACAATTGAATTAACTGCTTTAAAAGCCCAACCTCTTCCTCTTTTTTTTTCATTAAATTGCAAACCATGGTATTCCAAAGGAGATACACGGGCTTTGTCAAATGAAGTATAGTAAAAGAGCTGAAATTATCACTCCAAATTTTCCTTTGTGTCAAAGTATCTGACTTACTTACATCACAGGTTATAATGATGTCCTGAGAAATTTGAAGCACCCATGAATTGGAAGTAGATTTGTAACCAGCTTTCCTGTTCTACGTTTTGCTGTTTCTTGAACCCCTTCATAGCATTAGTGCATGGCTTGATATAATTTTGAGGAAATATTATTGAACTCGTGTAGTCTATACCACTGTTTTTGATATAAATGACTGACACTGAAATTTGAACTGGGGAAAGGAAATATATCTGATATAGATATCTTGCTGCTATCTATACTAACTTCTTGAAATTAATGAGAACAAATAGCAGGTAAATAATTGACAAAAGTTTTTCATGAGAAGTGGAACTAGTAGTCAGGTTTATGATTTATTTATGTCCTTTGTACTTTATCACATTCCATTGTTCTATCTTATGCTCTGTGGCCTCTCCAAAAACTAAAAATAGGAAAACTGAATATATATGCTGAAGGCTGTGCCATTTCAGTAGGTTCTGTTGTAGCTTGACATCAGGTTCAGAAGTTAGCAAAGAGAGTTAACGAAGCTTAAAACACACAGGGGCATCAGAGGGATCTGTAATTGTGAAGATTAAACATGTGTATCTTATTAAGGCTTTAGAAGGCTAATACAATGCAAGTAGTCTAGAAAAACTTTTGCCATTTGTGGAATGTACCTCAGTGCATGAGCAGTCCCATCAGCAATTAGTAGGGCTGCTCAAATTACTAATTTAGAATCTGACTTCACATTAGATGGCAGAATACCATTTCACAAATTGTTAATCAGGACTTTCATTTTTTCAAAATGTTTGGCATATTTATTATGTTTAAAGTACACATATAGGGTATTTAATCATAACCTGTTGCTTAAATAAAAGCAGTATTTAAGATGTTTATGTGTCTTCATGTCCCTCAAGCTCATGGTTGAAATGGTTTCCTTCCAAGGTCATGAGGATCTTCTATTTGGTATTTATTATTTTTTTTACTGAAGCCTGAGTTAATTCTACTGATAAATGGTTAAGGAGAAGATTCTTTCATGTGGACCTCTTCATTGCCATATCTGTCCTTTGCAGGAGCTCTGCAGATGTGTTTCACATTAATGAGCATCTGAAACCTGTGTGAGTTTTGATTTTTCTAGAAAGTTGGAAAAAATTTGATCATTTTTCTTGGATCAAATCCATTAGCTTATTTCCCTTGAGCTGCTGTTTCAACTGTGGATAATGTCTTTCAACTGGAAGGATAACGTCTAATTTCAAATAAAAACTATTTTAAGCAGAACAGGTCTCACAATTCATAAAATATTTTTTTGTTAAACATATATTTTGTAAAAATACTTCTGATGTGACTGAACTGCTGGTCTGTTATTAAAATATGGTTTTTTGGAAACAGTGACATTTCCACAGGGTCTTTCACATAGGCTCTGTATTTGTAAGCAGTGGCTGCTTCTATAAATGGTATGTCCAGCACAGGAGGGTGAGTTCACACATCCTTTTCTATACACATACACACACTGGCCTGTGAACTATAAATGGAACAAAAGGATGAACTTCAGTGGGCACTTGCCACTTTGCAAGATAAATAAGTGTTGATGAGTTAGAACTTTGTTGATATGCCTGAAGTAGTTTAAATAGAGCCTGTATGAGATATGTTTTTCTTGCTATTTTCAGAAGTCCAGCTCCAGTGAGACCTGAAACTACACCAACAACTGTCCCTACAGAAAAGCAGGAGGTTAAAGCTCCTCGTGTGAGGAAGTTAACGAGGCAGTACAGTTTGTGAGTAACATACAGCACTGTCTTTGTGGTTTTGCCTACTACAGCTGAAAATGAAAGGGGATGCTAATTATTGCTCTAGTTATGCCTTCTGAAAGGCATGAGTGCAATTACATGATAATGATCTTATACCAATACCATTCCTTTCATCACTGAGAATCTTCATGCTTTTAATACAAAATGATCTTGTCTTTCCTATGCAGTGGCTCACTCTTTGAATTGCAGACCATCCACCTTTCCCCAAGCTTATGGGTTAGGAATTAAAAACCTCTTTACCACATGAAATGTCAAAGACTTGGTGTGAGCTCAAGCAAGCTGCTCTGTTGGCTTCATTACAACCCCATTTGCAAAATGAGGAAAACAGTCTTTAGTTGTTGGGGCATCAAGCTGTGCTGTGAGCCATTCCCTCTCAGAGAGTGCACCCTCCCTCTCTGTGATTTGTCACACGAAGAAACTGCTGAGCCTGCTACAGCTACAGCCAGCAGAACTAATTCTCTCAGTCCTGGAAAGAGGGATCTGTGCCTACAGGCCTTTGGCATCCCATTTACACTTAATTCATTCCACTTGAAAGTCTCTAGAGATGTGAGGTACTGAGCAGAAGTGAAAGTCAGTGTTGATCTGTCCTCCCATGAAAAGACAGAGAAGGCCACCAGAAATTAAGGGGGAAAAGGGGTAATGTCAGCATATTAATACAAGAATACCAATGCCCTAATAAAGAAAAAAATATGTATGCTTTCTGTGTGGCATGGCAACTGTTAGTCCATCCAGGATTTCAACATTCTTAAGTCAGTAAATATATATCAACGTTAGAAAAACTCTTCTGTCTCTTCAAAGGGAGTCTAATAAATATCAATACATTGTTATTTTTTGTTTCACTGTTAAGAACATTGTCTTTTTAACAATCTGCATTACTAAAACTGAAAAATTATTTAGGACAAGAAAGAGAAGAACTAGTCAAATTGAAGCTAGGAGGAAAAGGAGCTATTAGCCAAAATTGATATTTGTCCAAAAGGCCAAGAATTGCATGTGGAAACCAACAATCACTTTTTGATTGATGAGGTTTTGAGGAACAGTTTTGAACATGCCTTGCTCCCATGTGGATTTTCAATTGTCCAGTATTAGGTGTGAGGAACAGCAGATGAGCACATCTAGCCACCATAGGTGTCACCTATGCTGTGGCCATGAGTAGGGCCAAAGACTTCATAGTTCAAAATATGGGCTGCAATTCTTTTTTCTCTTTGTAAACTCAAATTCTGTTCACTTTAAATTATCTTGTTGTTGGAATGCAAATATGGGAAATGTGAAGAAACAGCGAAGGATTATCGTGAAAGTGATATAGTGAAGGCCAATTTTCAGTGTTACAGCCAGTGTGCTGAAAGCTTGATGGCTGATACATCAATCCTAATTCTTATTTTTCCACTTCCTTGCGTACACCAGAGTAGCTTTACCCAGCAAGGATGGGGAGGGTGCCAGTGAATTCCTGCTGAGAGGGGGGAGCAAGGACTGGGAAAATGTCAGCTATATGTTTCTGAAAGAGAGATTAACTAGGTCAACAACCCGGCTCTGGACTTTATTATTGCATTAATAAAATGTCTATTCAACAGGTCCAAAAGATTTCACATTTTCTTTCCAGCATAAAACCTGTGTACTGTGCATGTTGTTGTGCTTAATTCTATCCTTACCCAGAAGAAACAAAAAAATTAAGTTTGAAAAAGATAATATCAATCACCAAAATTTTATATCATAATTAAAAAACATTGCTAGGCAACCCAGGATAAGGCTGTGTAACCTGTATGTCATGAAGTTTTGAAGTTTGCTGTGCTGCCCAGGCATGCTGCCTTCAAGTGGCACTCAATCAAATGTAGTTCTGTTCCGGAAGTATCTGTCAAGCTGGCATGGCAGGCTTCTGTGCGCTGTGAGTACCTAATTGGTAGTCAAAATTAGTGCTGTTTTATGAGCAGAAGTAATTTTTCTCATTATTTTTTGCTGTACAATAAACTGTCAATCTGTAATCTTTCCTTTTCACACATCATTCTCAGTAATAAGACTTCTGTAGGCCAAATTATGACTCTGTTTACCTCCATCCAGTTCCAATTAACAATTGGAAACATCCTGACTCAGGGCTGACTGTTCCCAGTGATCTCTAGTCCATGGGGTTCTGCAAAAATAAATGAAGGAATAACATTCTTTACTGGCTTTAATTTAGTAGTGACAGTAGGTGAGATGGAAAGAGTTCAGCTTGATGGCCTAAAGCCCAGGGGAAGCATGCAACCTCATCTTAAATAAAATGTTTTCTCTGTAAATAGAATAAATACGACAGGAAAAAGATACTCTCACAAGAATGTTTTTAAAGAGATCCTTTTTGTGGTCAATCAAATTCCTTTAAAAACAGTTTGAAAATAGCAGCATAGGCTAGCTCCATAATGGCTGTCAAATCTACTGTTGTCTGAAGCCAATGATGGAGTCAGATCCATGGATGGATGTCACCATATCTGTTCTTATCAATGCTGCCAGACTCCGTAGAAAAGAATAAACATTAAAGTGGAGTAATATCTAGTCAGTTCATTTATGCATATATACATAATCAATAGAAATGCTACTTGCACCTAATAACCATAAGATTTCCATTTGCAGATGAGAAGTAGCTAGCCAACCCATTTTTAAGGAATCTTAAAGCTTAAAAAAATCTAATTTACTTGAAAAGGTAGCTGCATTTCAAAGGGAAGAGTAAATGGAGCTTCGCTTCAAAGCACTACAGCAGACATACAGGTTACCAGTGCCTCCTCTGACACAAGTGCGGTTGAAAGTCCAGTGGCATCTTCTAAGGGGAAAATCTGTCTGTTTTTATCAATGGCAGTGATGAAGATGACCTTCCTCCAGCACTGGCAGCAGCAGCAGCAGCATCCACACCTGTGTCTTCAGCATCTCCTGGGTCGCAGAAAACATGTACGCCACAAACGTCGGAAGGACAAACACAGGTTTCACCTGGTGGCAAGGTAACACACAAAGAGATGAGCTTATGTCACTTGGGAGAGGGCTCGGAAGGGTGGGAGGGAGCTGTGAGTAAAAGGTTTTCCCTAGATGGAGTAAATCTACATTTAAGAGTAGTTTTTAGTGCAGAGTTATAGTAATATGTTTAACTTGTTGTGCAAGGAAGTATTTAAAGCCTGCTCCAAGACCCAGCTAAAATCCCTAACAGTTTTTCATCAACATTAATGGGCAGTAGATCAGGATTACTCACTTGGATTTTAAAGGTATATAATTATGTTCTGTATCTTTCCTGAGCAGCCATACCTGAAAAACATAGTATGAAATTTTGAATCCATTTGGCAATCTGTACTTTAAGGAATTTTAAAAACCCAACAAAAATAAACAACAAAATTACAGAAATTAAATAGTTCTTTATTTAAATGCTGGGTTTCTTTTTTGTCTTTAGAGCTCCACAGATGCTGGGAGTACATTTGCTTTGGAGCCAGGTGACCTCCTGATGGATTTTACAGAGGCCACACCAATGGTAAATAGTTTTAGTTTGTAACCAGGGAAATGTAGAAATTTTCAATCATTTGTCTGCAGCTAAAATGAATGGGATGCAGTGTGTTAGAGGATGCACAGGAATAAAGTAAGTTTCCTTGATATTCAGTGATCCTGAGCCTCAAGCAAACTCAGCTCAGAATTTCTGAAAATCAATCCACATCAATAAGTGTTATGGCTGATCTTCTGAATGCATTTATTGTTATATAACTACATAGTTCTCTCTCCTATCTTTACACATTGCTGCACTGGTTTCACAAGCTTCTTTGTCACTTTAACACAGATTCCTAATGTGATCATGACTTTGCTTCTGGGAGTTGTCTGAAAAGCCACTTCTTTATGCCACAATTTTGTTCAGTGCTTACCTAATAGCCAATCCCAAGATGCGTACCTGCACTTCCATGTTTCATTAGCAGAGTTCTCTTGCGCACTTTAGACAAAATTGCCTAAAATGTGTTGATTATTATATATTTTTTTTTTATCTACATGGTTTATATTTTTGCTTAAAAGCCAGGGAGAGATGCCAGGCCCACTGAAATCAAAATGCCTCTTGACTTCAGTGATCTCAACACTTTCATCTCAGATTCTCAGCAGATTTCTTGCATAATCATAATACGATACTTAACGTCCTCCAGATCATCCTGCATTGCAAACAACTGATGCAGGATAGCTCCTCTGCTGTCCAAAGGCATTTTTTCTGCCTTCTAGAAACCATGGTTAAAGCATATATAAAGTGTGACAAGGACGGCACTAGATTTTGGGCATGAATGTCTTTGTATTAAGGTTCTTCTGTCATAGGCATTGCTTTCACTACATGGTTAGATCCTAGTTTACAGTATTGGAAAGCTGCTGCTTTTGCTTTGGAGACAGTATTGTAGTTGTCTGTAAGTAACTGCTTGTGTCCTGTTACCACTGGCTGAGAGCTGTGGGGCTTGACAAGACACAGGCAGACTGAAACCGAAACTAGCAGAAAGGAGGTTGTAGTGAGGTAGGTATCGGTCTCTTCCCGAGTCAGAAGTGACAGGACAAGAAGAAATGGCCTCAAATTACTCCTTAAATTGCATATTAGTAATAGTTTGTTCACTGAAAGGTTTATAAAGTATTGGCACAGGCTGCCCAGGGAAGTGGTTGAATTGACAACTCTGGAGGCATTTAAAAGTCTTGTGGATGTTGCACTGAGGGACGTGGTTTAAGGGGGCACTTGCAGTGCTGGGTTGTGGTTGGACTTGATGATCTGAAAGGGCCTTTTTAAGTGAATCTGTGATTCTGTCTAGGTTAGATTGTCTTTTACTTCATTAGTACCACATTTGTGGCTAAATTGTAGCTATCTGTTGGAGTTTACAAATAGATTTCTTGTTCTAAAAAACATACAATGTCTTACTAGGTTAATCAGGATATAAAAAAATGAGTCATGGAGACTTCAGCTTCAACTGACCTACTGTAGATAATATAGGTTTGGAGAGTTTTTTTCCCATTTAGCAGAAGTCAGCATTACACACTTTTTTCCTTTTCCAGTGAGGACACAGGTTTTTTGTCCTAATATTTTACCAAATCGTGCTTTCCTCTTCCTTACCCCACCACCCACTGACATAATTTAGCATACTGTATGTTCATGAACTAACCTTGCATTGACTTTCTTGGTTTTAATATTTTGGAGAGCAGGTACTGCCCAGCATCAATCAACCCTTTTTGTTTTGTTTAACATCTATAAAGGTCAGCTTGTTCTCTACAGAGCAGGTATTGTTTACAGACCTTTCTCTGCAGTTTCACTGACTACAGGCTGCTCTCAGTTGGGCTTTGAATGAAAAGTTTACTCTTCAGGGAGAGAGGCTCCAAGCAAAGACAAGCTAAGGGCAAATGTGTAGCTTTGAGACAGTCTGATTATTTAATAGTTCTGTTGTGATAGAATGTGATGTTTGTTATTTGAGGGTCAAGGTAATGTACAGCTTAGCATCGTGTTACTGTCACGTCTGTGGTCTTGTGCTGGTTTTGCATGCTGTGACCTGGCCCTTGGGAATTTGTTTGTTAATCTCACCCATTTGTTTCACATTCAGTGACAGGTACAGTATCTGAAGGGGTCATTCATGTTGTCTTATTTGGGGTATTTGCCTGAGGTGATAGAGATGGAAGTTGAAGTTCCTGTGTAGTCAAGGTTTTTCTACAGAGTCATTCAAACAGCTGTCTTCTCTTTGTTGTCTTGACTAGAAAGAAAAAAGGCACCTGAATTGGTCATCCAAAATCAGGTTTTGTAATTTGTTTTGGTCATGATATATGCTGCCAAACTTCCCCAGTTCACTGGAAAGCTGTTAATTTGAAGCAGCTTCAGATATCCTCCCTTCTTTTCTGTAACATTACTGGTAGAGAGTGATTAGTAGTCACTGTCTGAGCTGCATGATCTTCGTTGTTCAGTGTGTAACCATTGATGGTTCCTGATGACCTTGGGTTTTGTCCATGTTTTGCTGCTGTTGCCACCAAAACAGAGGAAGATACCAAATACAGTGGAATACATGCTGAGGATTACACTTAGAAGCGGAGCTCAGAAAACCAAATTAACTTATAAAAATGTAAAGATTACTGAATGGAGTGAATTAATAGAAATCATCAAGGCTGCCATGCAGGGATGAGAGCAATCAAATTTGTCTACTTGGTCAGCCTGGAGGAGATACTGTGATATATACAAGAACCAGCTGAGCTCTAGTGGTCACTTAGTCATCAATACTTAGACTGCCAGTAACAGCAGGGCAATTATGAGGCAGACTGATGTCAGGAAATAATTTTGCAGGGAAAATAATGTACATTTACTGATGCAGATTGCCTAGGGGGAAAGGTATCCTTTTGTGCTCTGCAGTCCCTGTGGTTTATGCACACTTCTATTCATTTTTCAATTAGATCCTACAATTAATTGACTGTAACATATTACTTGTTGTCCTTAAAATAATTATAACATGAGCAGAAGAAAATCTTTATCTTTTTTTACCACTCTATTGTGACTTTTAGCACTGTATCCTTTTAGCTTGTTTGTAAATAAGATTCAATCCCTCCTGCTTTTGTGTTTTGGAAAAAGCAAATGGATTAAAAAATGCAGCATCATATATGAAGTATTATATTATCACATTAAAGAGCATCCTTAATGAGGTATATTAGAATAAATTTTGTCAGTGTAGTAGGCTCTTTCTCCTCCTGCACTCCCTCCTTGTGTTTCTAGCTTTTCTGGAATTGGAAATCAAAGCCTGAGCTTTAAGCTGTTCTGTTGTGGCTTATAATCAGTGTGATTTCTGACATGTATGAATGCAGAGCTTTTCCTGTTTAGTTACAGAAAGCTCAGTCTTAAGACCCTGAATGAATGTAACAGCTGCTACACCACACTGACAATGTCTTCTCAACCAAGAGAGAAAGCCGGTATGCACAAACTTCAGTTTGACCTAACAGAGAAGGACAAAAGAAATAAGAGTTTTACATTCAACATGGAGCTATTTCTAAACTTAGACTCAGGTTTGTAATGCAAGGTGGATGGGCTAGGACTAAGTCATGATCACATCTAAAGAGGTGTCAGTGAGCAGTAATTTACAGCTGGCTATGTACTTTCAAATTATAGGTTATCTCATGCTGTATCAAGTGAATAATTTTCTAGAGCTTCACCTGCCATCTATTGGTGGAAAACAGAAAGTAGAAAATTATTTGCCTATTTAAAGCTTGAGATATAACATTTAAAACATATAAGTTACCAGTATGGTAGTTTAAAAATAAAAAATAAGTACTTTCATTGTAATACAAGATTTTTTTTAGGATGAGCTGGAAAGAAGTATGCCTATTTTAGTGACAGCATTACTAGGGTATGCAATCCTGTTCATCCAAAGGGATCTCACTTAGTCTGAAAGTGAATAGAATTTGATGTATTAGCAACCACCATTTTGGTAATAAAGTGAAGGAAACCAGGAGAAAAGCGAATCAGCTCAGGTGGAAACTGGGAGAAGTTTTTGTATTTTGATGGAGGTGATAAAACATCCCTGCAAACTCTCAGTAGACAGTAGATTGTAAGCAAGAGGTAATGAATAGAGCAAAATAAGTAATGTACCATTTTCATTCCACTCTCCTTTAATGTTTGTTATATTAATAAAGAAGAGTTAATTTAATTTTTAGTTGCTAAATTTTTATGACAATTTTGCAAGGTTGCAGTAAGCCAAATAACAGAGTGGGAAGTGAGTTCAGTACTGCTTGCCTTCATTTTGAAGAACTTTTCACTTTCTGTGCAAAGCAATTTTTCAGTGGAAAACAGGCAAACATATCAAACTCTAATACCTCCATAACCAGTCCTTTTAGCATTGAATTCTAAATAAGATTGACTATAATGTAATTCAAGACTGATATTTGATAAGAACATTAGCATGTATCTACTATCTATCTGGCTGAAAGTATATACCAAATATCTCTGCATGCCCCCAAGATCTTTAAAACAGCTCAGTCAGAGACAAATTTATAAATGCTTTACTTATGGTGAACTGCATCCTGAAGAAAAAAATAGGACTCTTGAAACTGGGTAATATATTTCAGAATTAGAAGCTTTCTACTTTTACATCTTCATCACAAAAAAAAACAACAACAAAAAGTTTCTTAGTATAAGATGAATTGGATGCACTAACTATGCAATGGATTCAAAGGGGAATGTTAAAAATGCTATTTGCCAAGGCAGCTTCTCAATTAACAGTATTTGCACACTCAAACTTACATGCAATGGCCAGTTACGAGCAAAAGAATTTCTGAAAAGAAACAGTTTGTCTGTTACACATAGAAATAAGAAGTAAAAGCAACGAGCAGGATGTCAAATGCAGATTTATTCCCAGTTTCAAGTTCATGCCCTTTAACTCTGTCTTAAACTAAGAAAAAGCAAAGAACAGCAATTGCTAAAGCAAACAACTTCAATACAAAAAGCTTACAGCAACAGGCACTAGATGTAGTTCCATGTGAACTCAAGGAATACTCTAAATTTACTCATATTGCAAAGGACCGTTCTTTTCTGCTGCAAGAGAAGGGCATCAGCTGGATGACAACACATTGCCAAGGGGTGCCCTGTAAGTCTCAGTCAGGCTGAGCACGACACATTTCACTGGGGATTTGCAGGAAGTGCTATGGGGCCCATGCAGCATAAGGCTCCTGGGAGCACACAGCTGGAATCGAGCAAATGCAGGTTACCTGAGCATCATTTAGGTTATATAAGGCATGTCAGTAACAAGGGATAAGACTTTAGAACATTTTAGAATCATAGTCTTTGGGCAACCAGATAAATGGGTGGATACATAAAGTATTATAAATAGGACTTGTGACTAATACGTAGCTCTGCAAAGCACAGGGCTTTATTGGTGGATGCCAGTTTCATAAGCAGTCTGTTCAATTACTAACAGGCAAGATAACTGAGTGTCAGGCTCAGAGACAGCCCCTCGAATCTTAGTTTAAAAATCACTAAAATGCCTGAAACTCTTTGACTGCTACTTAGCTGTTTAGGGATTTGCTCCTATTCATCCATTAAAGAATTAGTCAGTGAAGAAAAAAAAGAGACAATTCTAAAAGATGAACTGTAATCTTCTACATTTACTTTTCATTTTTCCTGTTATAAGTGATTTAAATTCATTGGCTCAATATATTTCCCCCCATTATCTGTATCCTGAGCAGAACAACTTGGTGCACTCCATAGATATATGACAGATAATTCAACACTTCTCTATTCCTGTAACTAATTGAAAGTGAATTCTCTAGAAAATAAAAAAGACCCACAAAGGGAAATCTGTTGCTGACTTTGCACCAGTGGAGCCCATGATAAATTGGATATGATGTGTATATGAGCAAGAAAAGCTTCCAAAAATAGGGAAAGGTGTTAAAAATAAAAAAGTTCCAGCACGTATCATCTAATTCAGTGCTTTTAAATAATCGGTGGTCCACTGGCTAACATTTTATAAAACTTGAGATGAAGGTAAGGTGCAGAAGATAGTTTGGATCAAGAGGGCAGAAGCTTTTCCCTGAAGGGGTGATAAATTTCTGCCATGTACAATTATTTTTTGTCATCTTTTGTGCTTTTTAAGATGCTGTCCTAACCATTCTTTGGCATTCCATGCACCTGCTTCATGGTCATAGAAGTTCTAAAATGCGCAAATGCCTATCAGTAAATCTGGTTTCTGCCAGATCATGCAAGCAGAGCTGGTCCTGGAACTTAAGACTTTGGCTGAACTCCATAGCAGGCCTGAGCAGATGGGATCCCATTTGGGAAGATATTTACGCCAGACAGCTGGAGGATCCTGTACAACCTGTGTGCCTGCAGAGAGATAGAATCAGAAAAATGCTCTGTGGTCGATGACTGTGAGACTGTTGCACAGTGGTGGGATGTTTACCGTGCCTGTGTGATGGGTGGTTCAGTGGCCATTTCCAGACTTGCTTATGAAGCTGGAGGACTGAGGATGTGGTGTCACAGCTGCACACATAGCTGCTTCTGTAGATGTGTGCTGGATGGTTTAATCTGTCCCAGCTTCCTTAGTGGGGCTGAACACTAACCCTACAAACAAAGTTACTTAGCTTTAGGTCAAACCACCTATGAAACCCCACGGTTTCACAGATCATTCTCCTGAGGACTGTAGGCGTGATAAAGTACATCTGCAAGCAGTGTACTTTCTGGAGTAGTACTCCAAAAGGAAGTACTGTGGTTGTTGAAATTACTTTAAAGTTTGATCAGTTTATGGGAGGAGCATAGGATGTGCTTGACTGCAGTGACTTGAGGCCAACTGACAGGCAAGGTCCCAGGGAGTCTGCTCCCCGATGATGGAGAGCATCTGCTAAACACCACAGACAGGTCAGTGCAAGACTCAGTGCTTCTTTTGTGCAGTTCATGCACTAATCATTTTTAGTCCAGAGCTTTTCCCAGTACCTCTGAAGGGATATAGATTGCCATCACTTCAGCAGTGTTTTGGAAGGTCAAAAAACTTGAGGTCATAAATATAAAACTTTAAAAAAAAACCCCCAAAACAAACAAAGAAACAAAAAAAAAAATTAAAAGAAGAAAACTACCTGAAATCCCTTTTTCCTGCCTCCTCAGAAAAAATAAAAAGGGGTCATTCCACGGCAGTAGCAGCTTTCTCTTTTGCTTGAAATCAACATCAGAGTAAGTGGAAGGAATCAAGTAAATGCAAGCAAACAGATTTTAAACCAGCTGGCATCTATCTCCTACTGCAAGCAGAGAAGGCAATTTTTTAGCAAAGCTTTTGTAACCTGTGTATTGCTGTAAATCAGGTCTGATATGTTCAATCATATTTTTCCTCAGCATCTTTTTTATTTATGATTATTGCTTTACTCTTAAAGTGAATATGTTCTGTGTTCTGAGCAGCAGTAATCAGGTGCACCATCTGCCTAAGAAGAATAAAAGTGAACAACACATAGACAGTGCTTTTCAGACACAGAGCATAAAGCATCATCTTTTTGTACTGGCTGAGTCTCCTCTTGCACTCTACAATAATTAATGTGATACAAAAATGCTCAGCTTCTGTGCAAAGACTGAAACCAGGTATGTCTTCTTACATTTGCTCTCGATGAGACAAGTACAATGATAAAGCTATTCTGTCACAAAGACTTTTGAAAGAGGCATATTGGTCACCTTTGTTTTGGCCTCAGAAGTCCTTTATTCCTTTTGTCTCAGCAGCTGCAAAGTTCCTAATTTCTCTTCCTCACTGTGACTAGTGACAATTACATTTAGATTTCAGTGAGTAACTATTGTGTGTTTGTTTTCTTTCCAGCCACCTAATGAATTGATATATGTGTAATTCTAATTCACATTTTTCCAGTGTGATAACAAGTGTGATACTAACAGCTTGGCTGCTCTGTGGAATTTCAATTGAATGTCTCCAAGCTTCAGCAGAAAATGGGAACAGCTGCTTTTTGAACTGTTTTACGACTGGCTGGGTGACTCAGCTTGTAAACCAGCAAAGAGATCAAGTAAACTTTCTTTTTATTTGCCACACAATTGAATAATCAGAACTGATAGGAATTTTTTTTTCTTCTTTGATTAAAGTAAAATCTGGTTGTCTACATTTTCCTTTCAAAAGCCTGTATTTTGGAAAATATCCTGAACAGGATGTTAGAGAGTAGTAAGATGGGTAGATAGAAAGATCAGGCCAATATGAAATTAAATAGTGGCTCATTTTCAAATAATGATGGGTTATTAATTTCAATGAACTCATGTTTCCAACCAATATGTCATTTCTGAATTACACACTAAAAATTGCACTGACAAAGTGCTGATTGAAACCGTTTAAATTTACTTTTTAAGCATAGAGAAAATTGAATCAGGACCATTTCTTTGGTAACACATTCAGTTTGAATAATTAGGCATTTTCTGATGAGAATTCCTAAAAAGTAGCAGTCATTTTTTAGGATGAACCACAAGTGGTACATAAGTGACCAGAGATTTTATCTACCAGTCTATTCTGCTTTTTGCTGTTATTCACAACAGTAGGTAAATTCTCTACTGAAGCATAATATATATTTAATTTTCTGTAGTCTGTCTACTAACAAGCAAAACTGAAACAGAAATACAATAATTGAATTGTGAGATTTACATCCAGACAGATCTTTTGCTATGACTTTATACAGAGCCTAATACAAGTCTTACAACTCAGAAGAATGGCAATAGTAGAATAACCAATAATTCAAACTTATATGACCTTTATATGACCCTTTGAAAAAGAAAGCTAAATTGTTTTGAGCTGAAGAAGAAAAATTCTACAGAGGTAGATATTCTATACAACTATTTTAAGCCTGATTAATAGAAAGCAGTTCTTGTATGCTTCTCAGAATTATTCCCTGGAACTTGTTCACAAAACCATCACTATGGAAGAACTATGGATTTATGGCTTGCTTTATGATATGGCATTCTTCTCATTTTCAGCAAACCAAGACCAAGTGCCTCTACTGTCTAGGAGATACATCTGGTGAAAGTGAACCTCTGTGAAACTTATTTAGGAAGTTAATGTCATTTGTTGGTCCTTTGTCAAAAGTTTGACTAGAATCTTGCAAGTGCTTCAGTGTGGCGGAATGTCACCTGGCCTCTTCTGGCAAAATATCAACTATTGCCAGGATGGATGGTGATGAGGGAGCTGCCCTGCCATGTGGCATACACACCCAGCCATGTGCACATGCTCTGCTGAGAGCCCTGTTGGCAGTGCTGGAGATGGGAACTCATGTGCCAAGCACAGTGGGCTTCCAACCACCTGAATTTGTGCACGACTTGGCACTCATTTCATGCTGCATCCAAGTTGAGCAAACCGTCAAAATTTATAACCATGAAACTCAAGTGCTCACATACAGAGAGATCCATGTGTTTGGATCAGTGTCTGAGCTGCCCAGACTTCAGACAAAGCTTGTTCTCTTCAAAATATTTGTGGTCAGGAGAGCCCATGTTTGTGTGTGCCTCTAAAGCAATTTTTGGCCTTCAGATCTCTCCTGTCTTGCTGCTACTGGTTTGGAGAAAGGGTTGGAGAAACTATGCTTTCTTTTTTCTTCCTCTCCAAGAGCAGGGGTGGTGAGGCAGTGTGGATAAAGACTTTTTTTTACATATGTAGCGTGGCTGAAGTTAGGCATATTCCTGCACCAGGAACAGTTAGTTCCCAAGCTCATAGAGAGCACACTCAAAAAAGCACCAGGCGTAGGATTGCAAAAGAAACCCCAAACCAAAAACCAACAAATCAGAACAACACCATGCTCTCACTCTTCCACAAGGAAAGAGTGTATCCTGGGTCTTAGCCTGTAGCTATCCCAGGGCACTTGGGAAGAAATTTAAAAGTAAACACTGTAAGCCCCCTCACTGTTGTCCAGTTATGAAGTTGACCGGACCAGGTTTCGCTCTTCTTACATTTTAGAAGACTTTCAATTCTTTCTGAATTGAAAGAGTTAACTATAATTTTCCCAGGGAGCACAGCATCAGCAGAAGTTGCCAGACAATAATTTTTTGGCCTCCTCCATCACCACATGCTGCTGGGAAGGGGTCTTTGAGGCAGTAATGTCAGGAACATGCCTCACAGGAAATCTCCACCCCCAGTTTGGTTTGCCTGTGAGCTCCTGTTAGGATGGGCAGGAAGTCAGTGACTGTGGACCAGGATCTGCCTGTGGCATGTCATTTGTACTGTATTTGTTCCCTTGAAGAGGTGCTACAAGCAGACCTCTGGGGAGAGGACTGTCATTGTTTGGCCTCTCTCTCATTTCTGTTTTACTTTTCTTGCTCCCTGCAACATTATAATGTTCTTCAGTTGCCTTCACGGAGATGTCTTTAATAACCAACCCTCTGAATCTTTTGCTCAATAAACAAAATATGGGGAAGCAGAGCTCTGCTCAAATGATAGAACAGCCTTCTGGCATTGAAACTGCTGTCATTCCTGGGCCAAGGAAGAAGAGTTCTGTACTTGTGCTCTTGGTCCAAAGGAGATATTTCTTTTGTAATTAAGGATGGGCGAGAATGAGTTATGTGCTAATAGCCCTAATTGATTTGGATTATTTCTTGGCTGGGGCTATTCTCTTTAGGCATGGGACATACCTGAGCACAGTCTCAGACTGAGAGACTGGCTTTTAGGGTAGCATTCCACACACACAAAGGCATCTGATGTGTTTCATGGCACTGAACTGGCAAAGTATTACAATGCAGGTGTTTGAATCTGTATATGCCTAATGAGCTCTTTTGTTTGAACACAACTAGATTTTACTTGCAGTCAAGAATGTTTCTGTTTATTTAATGCTTGATGACTGGCAATATGAATGATTCATAGTCAAGAGTGTGATGTTATGAATAAATAGGTTTTTATTTATAACATTTATCACAAAAGATTTACTAAATATGGGATTGAATTTGTTCATGCACAAATCTTAAACCAAGCAACACATCACTCCTTGTAGACTTTCAGCTTCCACTCCAGCTAGTCTTGTTGATAGGATCAAATAGTTTTGTATCCACTACATTTAAAGAAGAAATCCTCTGCTTCCTTGATGTATGTTGGATAAGGTGACATATTATGATGAGAAATTATCATTGCCTTATAGAAGCTTAATTCGCTCAAAAGAGTAGACATTTAGAGTAATGAGACAGCTGCAGCACAGCACAGCAGTCAGCACTCTTACATGTACTTGAGATCATAAATTGTGAGAGGTCACTGAAATTTGTAGGCATGTGCATAATTAGGGCTGTGGGAGTCCCTGGGACTGGTCACATGTTGAAGTTGAAAATACACTCAAGTGTCCTTCTGTATAGATATATAAATAGTGCACCAGTTCATAATTTTAAAACTTTTTCTGCAGCTCCACTGACTTTAATCTCCCTGTGCTATTCTTTTCCTTTATAATAATGAACTGTATAAACTTCTGGGGTTTTTATCAGAGCTCAATAGCCCAGAAAAATAGGACAGAAAATTAGTGCAAAGTATTTCTTACTATTCTGACATTCAAGGAGACTGTGATGGGTTGAGTTTCTGGACGCTTAAGGACTTTCAGCCAGCTTTTGCTCTTACACAAGTAGACATTGATTGCAGTAGAGAGACAAACTATTTGTTCGTGTTGGACTAAGGTCAGGCAGTCACTGTTTGTGCCAATCTATCATAAATTTTCAAGAGAGGAATGTGATACTGAGGTTTCTGAAAAAGGGCAGGTGTGTTACATGGTTATTAATCAGCCTTTGTGGGAATGTTCTTGGGTTCGAAGTCTCCGTGTTAATATGTCTTGGTGAACTAACAGTTATTGGGTGATGAGCCATCAGTGTCTATACTTAGAAATAATCAGGTGTGGTGAGGGATGAGTTTTTCTGTCTGGTACAAAATACAGTCTGGTTGCTGGAAGTGAAATTGGGAAGTATGTGGTTTACCTGGGGCACTCTCAGCCAGCAGGAATCACAACACTCATTTCCTCCTCTTCATGTTATCCATCTTTAGTGACTTTCTTCTATGAAAACAGCCTCCATCTGCAGAGATGCCACTTGATTTTATTGGCTGTACATGTGGTGCAGGCACCTGCCACTGGATCACCGTTGATTTCATTGGTAAAAGCCAAGCGACAGCAAAGGTAACTTTGCATTAGCTGTCCCAGAAATGTAACTAATGCAGCAACTTTTGGAGAGCAACCATATACAGTGGGTACCTACTGCTTTCTCTTTGCTTCATTTCTGTGTTTTAAACAAAGACCAAGCAAATGCTGCAATCTTTAGTCTGCACTTTAGCCAACGCACCACGACTGTGACATCATTTGGCCTTGCCACATTTTCCTCAGGGGATGGCTGACAGCCCATTCTGTGGTTATGTTCTGCTTAAACTTGCTCGCCCTCACAGCACCAGTGAAAGAGTACTGAAAATCCTGAAGACTGTGAGAACATGGACACTATCTTGTTTTGTCACATCTGAATTGTTCTTATTCTGTATTCTTTTGAAGAATGTCTTCTCAAAAATATTCACAAGGCACAGTTATGTTGTAAAAATTATCCAGGACATGCATTTTCTTCCAATGTGCTGTAGAGATGCTGGACTGATGTAATAACATTATTACCATCGTCCCTCATGCTCTCCCCGTACCTCTGGAATCCGTTTGCTAGCAACCCATAATTACAATCCTTAGAGGGAAAATCTAGATCCTTAAAGGCAGCATAAAAAAGATACTAGCACCAACAAAATTTGTAGGGCTATCCTTGCAAATTGTTGCAGAAGTTAACATGAAAATTCAGGATTATATTGAGGGCATCTTAACTACTGTGATTTAGGTAGATCTGCTTGCAAGTAGTGTATAGTTTATACTGCAGCCACAAACTACTGTGCATAAAGTACTATGCAAAATGCTATAAGTGCAGCAAATCCAAGCTTTAGCAGAGACTGAACCTTCTACATCTTCAACTCCCATGAACTCCCTTGACATCCGTTTGGGAGACAGAAGTCATTGGAGCACAGGCAAGGAGCCACAGAGCCACGTCCTGACAATGCCTCTGTGTTAGAAAAGATTGTACAAAGTCCCTCTAAGAGGGAGGAAAATACCCAATGGAGAGGAAAGTACAAGCAGCTGGTGAGACATCAAGAAAATGGTGTGTGCTGCCAGGTCATGTTCCCGGACAGGTGGACTCTGCCCACAGCAAGGTCCAAAGAAGAGCTGGTGCACCATTTCACCATTTGAGGGGGACCCAAAAGAACTTGTCTCATCAAAGATACTGTGGGATCAACATGGAGTTTTCAAAGTGGAGCTTTTTCAGTTTACCAGAAGGAATTGAGCGGTACCTGTGGGGAGGGGGACTCTGTACTGCAGTACAGCGGTCCTGTGGAAACTCACACCAAATCAGATGAGTCAAAGACTTGGATTCACTTATGTTGGTACTTAGGAATCAATGAATCTTCTTGAAAGTATTTCCTTGAACTCCAGACTCCCCTTGTTTTTTACAAGATGAGTAAGGGAGACTCAAATACCACATGGAACTATGAGGGAGATTTTCCAGTGTTGTCTTCCCAGAGAGAGTAACAGGGCAGGGAGGTTCTGAATGTGTAGCTTCTTCGTCCCTTGCTTAGTGGCTTGTGCAGAAACCCATCCTCTTAAGAAATTTCTTGTTTGGTGCCTCAGGGTGTCTTCAATAGTACATTTCTGCAGAAGTGCCCTATTTAATGAGTGTGAACAAAAACTGTCTGCTGACACCAACACCTGGATACCAATTCAAAAACTAGAAAAAATCCTGCATCCCATGAAAAGGTGGCCTGGGATGCAACACATGTGGGATTTGCACCAAATATGATTCATTGGGGCATTTAGTTCACACAGCTTTTTCCAAGACTAATTAGTCAATAGTATTGCTGATTTATGTTTCTGTTCTGTTGCAAGTTTGCTGCACTGTTTTGGTCTGATTTTCACCTTGTGCATCCTGGCAGTGATTATGCCTAACTGTCATGCTGGTTATGTTGCCACAGGAGAAGGACATGAACTGGGGTTGAAATAATCCAAGTGTTTGATCATTTGACTCTGGTACTGCTCCCATTCAAAAGAATTTGTTCATGTAGATACTGCATGTGAAAAAATACCAGAAACCCTTTGGTTTACATTTTCTGCCTCAGTTTTCATTTCAGCCACTGAAATGGTATGACAGCAGACAAGGAGCTTTACTGAAAAATAGTGGAGTCTGGAATCTTCACACTGGTTTTGGAAACCAGGCCTAATGGTTAACTGGTATTTTTAAAGTCATATCACATGTCAGGACTGGGAAATGCTAGTGCAATATCCTCTAGAAGTTTCAGCTGATGTCCTTTTCTAATTTGATGAATAGAAAAAAGCCTCTGTGCTGTGTAGATATGATGGTATTCAACTTACATTGTATATTTTGAAATAAAGCACAACAGAATACTCCCCTGGCTCTGTGTGTATCCTGAGGGCCTTATTTATGACACTGTCAGGTGTTAGCACCTCTGCCTCTTCTTACTGCAATGCATGGGAATCCAGTGAAGTGTTTGGCCTAAAGTCTGCCTTCCATCTCGTCAGCATATAAAGTGACAGTGCAGACCCACTGAGATCACATGTCTTCACCATAATGTTACAAATGCCTCCAATCAAGGTGCAGGGGATGGCACTGAAGCAAAATGTCAATGGCAGAAAATGTTACTGGACTTTCGTGGAAGGATAGTTGTGCCGGGGCAGTGAATATACCATTCCAAAGGCGAGGGAACAAATCCAAATTATGCCCACTTCTCTCAAATGTAGTATTTTTTTTGCCAGAGTGAAAACATTTGTAATATTCCATTCTGATAGAAATACCTGACATTGTATCAATTAATCAAAATAGCTGATATTGTATCAATTAACTCAACAAAGTACTCTTTCTTTATCTCCTTCCACTTCCATTTGTTTTTATGAGAAAGTTACTCTTTTTTTTCCCTCCTAACACATCTAAAAGGTATTTCAGGAATGTGGAATTGTTTTTACTGAGATTTGAAATTTCATCCAGAAGAACTCTTTGCATCAATGCAAAGAAGAGGGGAAGGTTCTTGTCCCTTTGTCCCTTTTCTTCCTTCACTCTTCTTCATTCTCCCTTGCTACCTAAATATCAAGGAAAATCAGTGCTGTTAATTCTTTCTGGTTGTGGCAAAGATTCTTCCAAAATATGTTACTCCAATGGATAGCAATAATGCAAAAAGAACCTTTGAGTACTAGCAGAAAATTATCCACAAAGGAATAAATTTTTGCTTTTTTTCCCACAAAAATCAATGTGACGGTTATATCTGACTTGTTTTCATAATTTTCACCTTAGAGATTACTTAACCATTGGACTTCTCCTGAGACTATGCTACTATGCTGATTTTTTTTTCTTTTTTTAATGAGAGTCAACTGTTCTTTTAAGCTTAGTAAATTCTCAACTTGCCAAGCTAAATATTCCAGACAAGGAGCTACTTGTCCAAAGTAGTTCTGCTATGGTAATGCGCCGTGACCTTTCAAGCAAGGGGCATTTCAGGTTATGAAACAAGCCCTCAGCATGTGAGATGCTGCTGGAATGCCAACCTTCTTCACTCCCCTTTCATGCCATGCCCCTGCGACCTGACAGTTACTCATGGGGTCTGCCTTAAAGGTTGTTTTATGGCTGTGGCTGTGGCTGCAAGTCTGCTGGCACTCCTGCAGAGAGAGCAAGTGTGCTTGAAATCAAGTTTTGTACTTAAAAGCCTGTCTGTGCTGTTAAGGAGAGCACAGCTCTAACCTCTTGTTGCTCATGATACTTCTGTAGCCCCGTGACACTTTTGCTGCGTGGAAGAGCCTGGCTGTAGCAGAAAATGCCCATCTGAGCAATGTGGATGAGATTGCTGGTCCATGTGCCACGACAGGAATTGTGCCCAGCTGTAGACTTTAAGCATGTTACTTGTTTTGTTTCATACTAAAGCAGACAGAAAACCTCACTCCGGTCTACAGGCAATCCACGCCTGTAGACAGCTACTGTGTTTTACTTCTCTGAGCAGCTAGAGTTCAGTGTCATGAGATCAACCTGCCCATGGAACTGCGCACTTCCTCTTCCCTCTTCCTTTTCCCTTCATGTGTGCCACCCCAGGTAAAGCCAGGAAGCTGCTGAGGGTCTCCAGGTGCTGGAGCAATGGCAGCTTTGAAGTTGATTGTAGGGCTGGCTCTTCCTTTTTCTCGTTCTCAGTTCCCAGGTGGCATCTTTCAACTGATGCTGCCACGACAGGGAGAAGAAAGCACCCTGGAAAGTTTAAGAGTCTGCTTCTTCCATGTGAGTTAGGAGATATTTAAAGGTATAGTATGTCTTCTTCCTAGTGCAGGGAGAGAGGCTATGTGGGGAAGGCATAACGTTTAGGTTCTGGTCGGGGAGTTGTTTTGCTTTTGAGTTACTCTGAGATTTTTGACTTCATGCAATAAACTCAACTCCATTGCAAGGGTAAGGAAGAAACTCACCCATGACGCTGCTTTCCTTGTGTGATTGGGTGGGAATCGCAGGCTTTTCTTCCTCCTTCCAGGTCCTGGCAATGGCTACTGCTGCCCGTGGTGAAGATGCAGGACAGTTAGGTCAAAGTAGGTGAAGTATATTCCTGGCTGAAGAGACCTTTCAATTTCCCAAATCAAGTTTCACATAAACCAGTTTTTTAAATTGATGCTTTCCACACTGCTGTCTCCCCTTCCTGCATATTCTCTGAACAGTATTCTTGAATATGTTTTTTTCTGCTATTGTGTGGATTAGGATGTTGTACCAAGTTCCTACTTGGAAGAGCCAAGCCATTCATAGTTAAGAGCTTCTTGCCAATGCTGAAGAGGCAACAACAGTGTTTTCTCTCTGCCTTGCCTATGGAAGCTGACAGCAATAATTTAATTAAGGCCTGAACCAAACTAATAAACTCTGTTGTGCCTTTTGAGTAACAGCGGCCTGTTCTCAGAGGCAAAAGAATATAGGGAAAGAAAGAAAAAATACTAAAGACTATCAGGATGGTTTCTGCTTGTCACACTTAAATTGAACACAGGTACGGGTTTTTTCCTCTGTTCCCTAATTTCTCTTTCCACTTTGTTTAAAAGGCCAGAAATTCAGGGGTTTATAATCCAGAGAGCCTTTCATTTGTTGATATTGTCCTATTCTCAAGATTAAAATAGCACAGCTCCCTGAGAAAGGGACTCACACTGATAACTAAATCAGATGAACCATTTATTGGCCTGTTTTGATACATAGGCTGGCCTCACACACATCCAGAGACTGAAGTGCCAGTTTTGCAGAGGGTATTCGGCGTGGCTGTGGGTCACAGTGTGTGATCAGGCTGAATCCTTTTATGTGCCTCTGCTCCCAAATCTCAGTGGACTCTTCAGTATTCTGCATAATTTTTTCCCTGCATTCAGTAACTGTGCTTCTTTTCTTTAATAAGCCCAACCAGCAAAGTTGGAAAGATTTTAGATGTGGTATATCAAACTCATACTGCACATGAGCAACCTGCATCCCATCCCTGTTTGTCTTTGGCTCAAAGATTTTGTTTGTAACTGAGTACATTTGTACTTTGTACTGTAACATCATATTGTAAAGCCTTCATAACCTGAGAATGTCAGCCTGGGCTCATGGGTATTTGCTGCCTCTCAGAAGAGTGAGACATGCTACAGCTGTCCAGATTTGGCTCTGGGTATAATGTAACATAACAAACTTGTGAGGAGCTGTTGTGTCAGTCTAATGAGTTAGGTTCAATCAGCAATGCAGCAATACTCTGCTAACAGATATGAATATAGGACTGTGAAATTTCCTTTAATAAATTTGCATAGAAAATTGTTATTTGAAATAATGTCTCCTTCGCAGAGTTGTTGATTCATTTACGCCTGTGTAATTGATTTACAAACACCTTTACTCAGTTAAAAAGTTATTTACATGCTTGACAGTATCTTTGCTATCCACACTCCTCATGTGTAAGAAGACTGACAATTAATGCTAAGCTTAATTCCACATATTTGTAGAAGCAAGTCTACAGATAGCTGTTAATTTCCCTTGGTACTCTTATTAGCCAACATGTTTCTGCTATTTTATTTGCAAAATAAACACTGTACATTTACTTAATTATATTTGATGTCATAATTCCAGGTTTGTTCTTTGGCCTACAGGGGCTCAGGGCCCTCAAGGTAGCTTTCCTCCTTATTAAACAACAATTGTATAGCTGTAGTTAATAAATTATGATTGAAAAATCATAAAATAAATTATATTGAAATAAATTATATTGAAACCAATGCACAGCAGTTTCTGTAATAAAGTGAAAACCACACCTTTACAGTGGAAAAATGCAATTTTCCAAAGGGAAAGCATAAAGTGCAGTTCAAAACTCAAATGTTTATTTACTATTTTGTCCTCTCTGAATGAATGTGTAATAATATCTGCATTCTAAAAAGGAAAATAATGAGAAACAGCATTCACAATGAAGAGGGACAGAGATTGTTGCTGCTTTTAATATATTTTTAATTTCAGCTAATGTTTGAAACTACTTTAAGGGCAGAAGTGACTTCCAGCAGGGTCTGCTCACACCAGTGACTATATCCTCATGGACCAAGCCCTTTCAGCAGATGGATATGTTGGTCTCTCTCCTCCTTGTCTCCCTGCATTTTTCAAAAAACCTAGAAGGGTCATCCTTTATCCACAGCCCTACACTCAACACAAGGCCTCCTAGCTGCCTGAAACAAACAGTTGTCCTCGTGGTTTTTTAATACATGATTTACTTTTGATCCCACCTTGTGTGATTGTTTGTCTTTAGTAGCAACTGTGTAAGTGAAAATTTGGAAGTCTAAAATATTTACAGCACAAGTTCTTTAGCCAAAGTTCCTGTATGGCAAAATTTGCTCCTGCGCTTCATATTGCATATCTTAAAATGTAGTGCTGGCTGAAAGAATCACATAATAACGCTGATGACAGAATCAGAAGATAAATTGTATGCAACCAGCTCTGTATTTGCTCAACATATTTAATTACGTGGTAAAATTAATTTTTCAAGTTTTCATACTTATGCTTTGACTATTCATCATCAGGTTTCTGTATGCATTTTTGGAAGCATCTTTTTTGGGTGTGGTCCAAGCTCTGCTGAACTGCTCTGATTTGTTGAATATGTCACTGTAGTTGCAATGCTTTGCTGCTTTTTTTTTTCTTTTGCATTTTTATGCTCTGAAAGTAACATCTTTTTCTTTATCTTTTTTAAAGATAAAGACATTCCCTGCTGATACATCTAATCCTTTTTTCGATCCCTTTACAACAGTACCACAGTTTTCTGTAAGTAGAACGTGCAACTAAAAACTGTGTTTTAACACAATTCCAACTGAGTTTTTTAAGTGTCAGAAACTTATGCACTAAGCAGTCCTGAAAAAAATAAAAAAGGTAAATTCCAAATAGAAATTGATAGTACAAAGCAGTTAAATATTTTTATTATACAAAATGTTGCCTGTGTTCAGACATTGCTGCTTACTAGACAAAGGACTAAAAGTTAAAAGTCAAGGTTCACCACTAATGAAGTTGGTCCCAAAACGTTCATTTCAGGACTGTAGAGGGCACTTGTGAAGCTCTGCAACATCTTTACAGGGAGCAGTAAGGGAATGGGAAAGACTTAGTCCTCTGCCTAGCAATTGCATGGCCTCCTGCCTGAAACTGCCTGCTGTGCCATCACAAAGAGGGCCTTGATTTTCAATGAATTTACAGCTGAATTTTAAAGAATTACAGTTAGTGTGTGAATGACTACAATGGTATCCTTGTACAAACTCCCATGTTTACCCACAAACTTGAATTCGATATTGAACTTCATTCTTGTTAAATTTTCACAGAAGATGTGACTTAGGGATTTTGGTGAGGTAAACTAGATACAAAGAGAAAACAATTATCTGAAAATTTAAAAAGTAACTATGATCGAAATCTTACTTTGGTGCAGAGGCATTATGTAATAAGTATGACAAAATTAACTACTCTTTAAGAAACACTCTGCTTTTAAACACCATGTAAAATGACTTACAATTTTAAAGTTACATTTGCAAAATGAACCATTTCAGACTTTGACATTAAATTTTACTGGTTGCAGCAATCTACATTTGGCATATAATCCAAGATAAGTAATTTCTTTCATTGTTGGGTCATGTGAAGGTTCTGTCTGTATTTAATGATTTAAAGGAAGAGGCTTTTCTTTCACAATAAACCTGATCATGGGCTTTCATGTAAATGTGTTTTTTCTCCCAATAGGTACTTTAAAGCCAGAGTTAGTTAGCCTCCCCAAGCTGTTTAAGTGCCACAGTTGAGCTCTAAATGCATTTGAAAATATACAGAAATGCCACAGCAATGTTTCATTTTGTCAGCCAAGTCCGGACAGTGCAATTGTGATAAAAGCTAACCCAAAGTTATAGTGCTTGTGTCTTTCACAGTACTCCTTTATCTAAGCAAAACAACAGGACCCCAAAATAGCTTTCCCACTAATTAGCATTGATTGTCAGATGTTATTTTCCTGTCTCTGACAGTTAGGATGAAAGCAAAATTTAGAAGGGCTCTATAACATACATTTTCATAACTGGGGGGTTAAAAAATATCTAAAAGACAAACAGAAGATATACCAATATACTTACCAACAGAAATTTCCATATTGCAGAAAATGGCTATTTCATGGCAAATTCAAATGTTGAATTTTTGTTATGTTCTGTCAGGAGAAAAGAAGCAAAGCAGAGTTCAAACAAATCTTTCTGAAATCCCATCTTCTCCCCATAGATCTCCATTATTCTGGGTGGGGTGGAGGGGAAGATCGAGATCACAGATATTTAAAATATCATTGCAGTAACAAACTAATGATGTGTGATCCATCACATGATCCCATACATTCCTTTTAGTGAGTTATGTACAAATACCTGTGGCAAACAAGCAGCTACATACGGGACTGCACAGAGATGGGAAAACAATTGATCCTGTTTCATGGCCCTGGGTCCCAGCCCAAAGAGAGGGGTCTCTCCACAGCAGCATTTCAGATCATCCTGATGCACTGCTGAGGGCTTGAAGAGAGCTACACCCCAGGCAGGAGCTGTAAGGGAAGGGTAGGACTTGCAGGCAGATCTAAATCTGAATGGTTTCACACATACACCCAGATGGTAATGTTTCTTAATTGTTTTCTTTTGTTGTTGTTGTTTCCTTTCCTTGCTTGCCCTTCCCCTTCACTTTTTAATTTTTTTTTTCTTGGAAGAAAACATGGAAATGTTATTAAGCAGGAAAAGGATTATGAATAGTGACATTTAGAAGGCTTTACCTTTCATGTACAGCTTCAAATTTGGTGGTGTATATGCAGTGTTGATTTGATCAGATGACAAATTAGATGACTATGTACCTTGTATGTTTAAATATAAGCTTCAAGCCAGGAACCATCTGAATTTCAGAGATTTCCACAGAAAAATGACAGGCACGCTGGCCGTATTCTCAGGTATAAGTCACATAAATTTAATTTAATGAAATTATGTCTGTTTAGACCAGTTAAATATTTAGCTTAGGCACACCATGCAATCAGACATATATATAAAAAGATGCTTTGGATATTTACTGTAAAATAATCATCCAGAGCAAACACACTATGGAATTCAAAGCAAATTTTCAGCAAGTGTAATTTGTCATCACTCTGCTGATTTCAGAGAGGCTGGGAGGATTTATGTGAGAATGTAGATGAGCTTCAGCGTGATGTCTGCTCATGCCATAGAGTAAGATCTGGCAGTCCTCAGAGCACAGGGGTCCTGTATGAGGAACACCAAATTTCAACCCCTGCAGTTTATAAGGTTGAGTTTTAAATGTTGAATGACAGGGAATTTTGAACAGATTCTATTAGCCATTATTTACACACAGGAGAGTCTCTTTAGTTGATTTTACATTTTTCCATTTTACTAATTTTGTGTAATTAATGAAATTCCTTTTGCTTTAGAGGTTATTTTGGATCATTAGAGATGTGTTTAGACATGTTAAAAAGTGACAATAAGCAAGCAAACCTAACACAGACAGTCTTTCCTAGGCTCAAATAGTTTTCCCACTCTTTTAACTAAGTTTGTGAATCACTTGCAGAGGCTTGTAGAATTTGAGAAATTATTAGACAAAAAAAAAAAAAAAAGAAAAAAGAAAAAAGAAAAAAAAAAGTTGCTCTTCAAATAGCTGCTTTCTTATGATAGTGACTTTTCTTCCTCCCTGCCTTAGACTCTGAACCAGGTTCAAAAGAAATAGTCATCAAGGAAGAAAGGCAGCTGATACCAGTAGGAGCGTGTTTTAATGATCCTGATGCACTGACAACTGCAGTTGCTCTGTATTCTTCCCGGGTCAGGGTCAGACATGCACAACAGGCACTAGCTCTTGTGGTTTGGCATGAGAAACAGCCCATGTCAAAAAGCAAGGCAGAGATGTTTGATTTTTAGGGATCCTCCCCCTCTGCTTGTAAAAATGACCCAGTCTTTGCTATAATATTGTTGTGCTGAAATACCTCACCTAAAAGGCAGGAGATGGTTGCTTGCTGTTTGTTTTAAATCTGTACTTCCAATATTGCTTTAACATGCCTTTCACTGAAAACTGCAAGAATATCTCTCTTGAGGCATGTTCCAGTTAGCTAAAGTGGGAAAGGGACAGAGATTTTGAAACCTGGGCTCCTAACAGCCCAGACTCCCAGCTGTTCACAAAACACAGAGTAGTTAGACGACTCACCAGCAATTTGTATGGCATTACTGAAGAATATTCCAGAAATCTCACGTTGCATAATTTTTAGGGAAAATGCAATAGTGATAAATGTTATTCTCCAAACGGATCATATTTTTTACCTGAATGCTGCCAGTCTCATGCATGCAGTGTGATCTCACCTGGTGCATGTTGCAATCAGGCTTGTCCTCCAGACATCAAAAGAGGTGGCTGTGCAGCACCTGCAGAGGCTGCACTGAGAGGTTATAGCCACAGCCTCCCATTTGTTCTCACTCTTAGTGTCTGTTACTGAGTGTTTGGCAATTAATTGAATAGCAAAGGATGGTGAGACCAGTAGAAGCTAATCTACATTTTTTTCTTTCTCTGTGTGTATACTTTTTTTTGTAGGCAGAATTTGCAGACAGCAAATTACAGTGCTGTGGGGTACAGTCCTCTCCTAAGATCACGCTGGTGTCTCCATCACCTGTTCTGAGGTCTCTGGCAGAGACTATACCAACCCCAACAGTCCAGACAGTATATACGTCGCATAAGCCCATTTCGCTGGCAGACAGGTACTGTGCAGTTCTTTCACGGAAATACTGTGATGCTTTCTGCATTAAAGGAATCACCTTCATTTCCCTTTTTCTGTCACAAATACCATAAAATGTTGTTTTCTCTTATACCGAAGGATTATTACTTCACAACTTCTAGGTGGGTTATGTAAAGAAATATCTGTAACTCATACTCTCATGCTCTGAGATTTAAAAAAGCCTACCTTAATTAACTGCTGCAGCCAGCAGTGTACCATTTCTGTGGCCAATGGCATGGAGAGAAAGGGTTGTGCAGACTTTCCTCAGGGAAGTAATTTTGTCTGAACCACAAAGGTTTTGTTTTAATAATTGCTGTTACAATTTGTTTTTGAAATTAGATGTCTATGGGGGAAAGCTGAGGTTGAGAAATGTCTGTTCTTCTAAGTGAAAAACATGCATTGGTTTTCTTTCTTGTTCCTCTTTCTTTTTTATTTTTTTTCCTTTTCTAGTAATGTCAAGCTACAGTGGTCTTGTAATTTCTCAGAGAAACAATAAGCTATACCACATTTCCACAGGCAGACTCTTTTCAGTTTTCTATTCTTTCATCCTACTGGTTTTGCATGCTGGCTTCTTATTCTATAATTTAATCAAAGCTGAACTTCCCAAGCTGATAATTTACTGAATATAAATGTAGCAGTGGATATACTCAGTACTTCTGGAGCATAAATAGTCCAAGGCTTATGAAAAATATTTCTTTGACATAATAATGAACTAGTCTTTTTTTACTTTTGGATTCATAGTCAAGTCCCATTTTTGGTTGTTAATTATTTTTTGCAGATGTTGGTTAATTGCACCTGCACACTTGTTCAAAATTGCTAACTCATCTAAAAATTTATCATTCCAGTGAAAATGTAATTCTGAAGCTGTAGTGCTGAACTCAGCTTCTGTAAGATGTCTCGAACACAAGTGGGTGATTCTACACCTGCTTGTCCACGAATGGGCTGCAAGGTTTCAGCAATGCAGTTTAAATCTCCAAACTGTGTTACAAATGTGAGATACATAATTTTCAGAACAGCATGGTAAACAGTTTCAGACATGAAATCACTAACTCAGGGCATTCCCAGGGTTACAAAGCCTCTGGGCTCTGGAGCGAATTGGTGAGAGCAAGGACCTCAGGCTCTGATTATGGCATCTTAATATGTTCAGGACTGTGCTAAATTCAGAATATCTATATATCTATGTATAGAGATATCCTCCAATATCAGATTAGACCAAGGAGCAGAAGGCTGTAATGGTGTTCTTTCATAATGGCATTTGCTGTAGCTGCTCTATTTTCAGAGTCCTTGTCCAGCTCCCTTTGAAATCAGTACCCTTTAATGGGGTTAGATGAAATTATAAAATGTTTTGCCATTTGGATCTTTTTTATCTTCTTCTTGCCTCTGTTTGCTCTTCAGAAATTTCAAACGATTCTTGTTTTTGAATCAGCCATCAGCTATCAGTTTTTTCACTGAATTGAGTCTGACCTTTTTTTCCCCTCCTTTGGTATTTTGAAAATGTTAATTATTTTAAATTGAAATCTGAGACTTATTGTTGTTTCCATAATTGGCTGTTTGTGCATTAATTACACAGCGCTGAGACTCTGAGGCGTGAACTTGAGAGAGAGAAAATGATGAAAAGACTCTTGATGACAGAATTATGAAATTCGCACTTCCGTCGGATGGAGAATGGATTGGGGCCTTTCATGTGCCTTCTGTCTGTTTACATTCCTCTGCTTCTGTGTACTCAACATAATGCATTGGGAAAATGTGTGATATTCCTGGCTCGCCTGGATTCACCATGGTTGGTTAAAATTACGTCTCGGCTAGACTTTGAAGGAGTTCCTTTATTCATTTGCTGCTGGGAAATAAACCTTCAATCCTTTATCTCTCCTGAGATTTTATACTATTAACACAAATAATTTCTGGTTTGGTTTTGGTAAATCTAGGGCAAAGAGGATCAGCAAGGAGCATACTGATTTCTATTGGGAAACACTGTTCTGTACATATGTTAATAAGTGCACAGAAATTAATGTTATGCAGAATATTTTGATAGTAACATAGAAAATATGTCATTTTGTACAACTGAAAATTGCAATGAGCTACTGCTATTTGTTAAGAGAACCGTTTTTAAAGCAGAAGAATGATTATTACATCCTAACCCCAGGACTGTTAGTCTCCACAGAATAAACGGCTGTCTTATTAAATTCCTAACCTTAACCTTTACTCAGAGATATAAATAGCTGCAAGGGGGAGAGACACCCCCATACAGATACACACACCCAATACTCCATATAGCTTGTCACCTTGACCTAAACATTCAACTAAATCTTACCGTGTTTCCATTAATGGATGAAAAGAAATCCATTGTTTAAGGTAATTTGCTACTGACTTTCTAGCTTGATATTGACTTTTTTAAAGTAAGTGAGGAGTTTTACCTTCTCCAGTTTGCCTAGGCTTTAAGGCTAGCCCGTGCTCAGACATCTTCTGCCCCAGCACTGAAGGTTGTAGAGCCTCAGCGGTGTGGATGTAGCTCACATAAGGAGAATTTTTTCCTTCCTGGGTAAATAACCCACCTTCCTGACTGACATGAATGGATTGTCCCCTTTCAAGAACAAGAACAATGATAGTTTTATGGCATAGCTGTGCCTATACCCATATTTTTAACTCTACTAATCAGCACATATGTCCTGGCCAACCTGTGGAGGAGGCGCCTGGCTATACATCATGCCCACCTCCAACACGCAAGCAGCCTCTACAGCCAGTGGAGCTCTCTCAGGCATGAGGTGAGGTGGGTGGTCCAGCACTAGCAGAGCTGCAGCCGGAGAAAGGGAATTAATGGTATACAGGTAATGCTACCAACTCTCTCCTAGGGAAAAGAAATGGGTTTCTGTTTCCCCTCGTTCAGTGATGCAGGGTCATCTAGAAAACTAACAACATCTGACTGTCAGCTACAAGGTACTCTTTCAACAGGAAAGCTTTTGTGCATTTTGTATGGCTGAAGATGTATATTTTTCTGTTACTCTGTACACTGTGTTTTCTTATTTGTATTAAGATAAAAGATTGCCCTTCATTTGGCACTGATTATGATGGCTTTATCTCAGCTTAAGCAATTTGTTTGTGTGGAGGCTGGGAAGTGATTGCTGTGAGACTGGGTTTCCTTCAGAGTTAGCTTCTGCTGTTTTTCTAAAATGAGAGTTCTGGAGAGCTTCGTAAGACTGTGGATTGCAGTGTGAAGGTATAAAATGACTTGCCTATTTTATATTTGTTGGGACAAAAATTAACATTAGGCTTCCCATTTAAATCCAGCAAATCCAAAACTTTCTAGTTTCCGTAAATGGGGTCAAAATACACAGCACAACTGTTAGGTAGAAAATCATGTTATAAAAATTTAATCAAGTGGCTCAACATGAGCAGTGGGCACAAGGAGCCACAAAACCACACCTAGACTGTAGATTTAAGAGCATTCCAGTGACTTTTATGGGTAATTAGATATGACTTGTATGCTGTCCACCCTCTAGCTGGACACTGCTGTTCCTTATATTTTTATGCCCTACTCAATCAATCCAGGGTTCTTAAAAATATTTAGGAACATTAAATCCCTGTGAGGAAATAGAAAGGAGGGGAAAATGCACAGACACAAAAGAATGCAATTTCCCATTACTCTGTTCTCACCATTTCCCAGAAGGTGAGGGAGAAGCAGCAGCACATTTTGCCTGTGTCCAAGTTAGAGTGAAGAACATTTTGAAGAACAAATAAAAGAAAATTGTAACTAGAAATGCTGGTTTGGGAGAGGAAAACAAAGTAAGGTTAAGAATGGCACAGTGCTGACTAGCTGAATCTGGTTTTCTGCCTGTTAGGTAACCCCCAATTGTGTTTGAACTGGCAACAGTTTGACAAAATCATTGTCAAGGAAAACCCAGAGAAAAAAAGAAAAAAACAAACAGAAACAAACCTGAACACACCCTTCAATCATTCTGATTGATGTGGAGTGGACTTTAGGAACCCCACAACATGCCTTCAAGTCTGGGGGCAAAGCAGATCCACGTTAGGACAGTCTGATGACTTAAGCAAAAGCCTTCAGCAAAACTGAATGCCTGAATCAGACTAGCCCATAAGATGTACTGGCTCATAAATAGTCTATTAGTTTATTGTTTTTAATGCATCATTTTTGCTCCCAGTGTATAATTTTTTTAGCTGAAATAGTCAAAATCAGAAAACAAGTAACATGAAGGAAGGTTACTTTAGATGGCCAAGTCTTTATGGCTGAGGCATGCTCTGGAATAGCTGAAGAAGGGCAGAGATTCCTCCTTCTTTGGTTCCCACAAGGAGAAGAGGGAAAGGCTCATGTGGCTGCTTAGTTTCTGTGGGACATTTTCTACAGAACAACTCCAAGTATGTTGCCTTGTGATTTAGTGTCTTATCCACTGGCTGCCACTGTTTCCTATTCTGCAGTCTAATGGAGCTTTATTAAAACTGTTTTACTGATATAAAACTAAACTTTTAACTGTGGAATGTCATCATCTTGTTCTTTCTTACTACGTACCTTCTTCAGCCATGCTTCAGCATCTCAGTTTTTACATCCTCTGAAGAAACACTTCTGCCTCACCTCTGGTTGGGAATGACAGTGTTAGGACACCTGTTACCCAAAACTACTGCGAACAAGAAAATGTCAACATGAACATATTGCAGAGGGGCAGATATTGCAGATTTGCCCCTACAATTTAACTTTACAGGTGTTAAAGGATACTCTGCCTGAAGGTATGTCTATATAACAGTGCAGAAGTATCTGAGCTAGCTTTAAGCTTGCATATCTAGTTGTGGCAGCATGAAGCCCAGCACAGGCTATCATCATCATGTACATTGACATGTGTAAAGATAACGCATTTGAACAGCAGCCTTCTGAAGCATGGTCTCCAGAACTGGTGACAGGAAAGGGTGGCTGAAAGGATTTTGTCTCTTCAGCTCTCTTGGGAAAGGGTTCATCTCATCTAACATTAAAATGCCCAGCTCTCACCTGATGAGAGATCAAAGGAACTGTCTTCCGGAGGTGCCTCTGACTTGAGTGTCTGCCTTTATACTGATTAAAGTTAAGTGAGATGAATCCTGCTTTCCATCCCTCTGGCCAGGTCTACATTGCAAACCCTTGCTGACTCAGCTGCATCATCCAGGGCTCAGCTTCGAGGTACGATTTGTGATCGGCATAGCTCTGCCAGCAAAAGCCTTTGCTCATTAGATGTAAACAAACTGCCAGAAGTATCCTTTTGTCAGAACAGCTTTTATCCCTTGTGGGAGAGCAGAGAGCTGGGATAACAACTTACAGTGACAGAAGCACAGAGGTTTTGCTATGGTCGTGCTCCATCTGGGAGTGACTGGTTGATGAAACCTCCTGCTACAGCCACGCTGGCAAAGCTGATCAGGGGTGGCCCCGGCTTTTCACAGTGCCCCGAGTGATGCTCTGACCCCGTCAGCAGATCCCAGCTTTTCAGCGTGAAGTCTCTAAGCAGCGGAATGCAATGTTGTCATGTTTGGGTGATTCCAGCAAAATTTATTGGCCATTTAAATAGCTATGCAAGGAGTTAAATATTTTCTCATTTTGCAGACTCTTATTGAAGCCAATCAATTGTGCTTTGTTTTTGTGTGGCTCAGCTTTTTCCACTATTTTGTTTTAAAAGGAATAACCGGGTTTTCTTCAGAAATGTTGGTTGAGATTTCACACCTCTCTCAGATCCCACCATGTATGCAGACTTGTCATGTTTCATAGACCCTGGAAGTGCAAAATTTGAAAATTAACTCCTCCAAAGTTTCAGTTCATGGCTTCACTCTGGCAACAGGATGCCTATGTGCCCATTTGAAACAGAGCTGGCAATGCAGTGAAATGTTTCATTGGAGGCAGCATCATGTTTTGTTTGAACTGTTTACAAATAGCCTTTGCTTTTATTTATTTATTTTTTTCTGAATACATTTCTGATTCATTTGCTACAAAAAAAACAACTTGTAATTATGCAATGGAATATTTTTTTCTTTTTTTTTCTTTTTTTTTTTTTAATGTCCTGATGTTCAAGGAGTTTGCAATAAATATACTGAGACTGATCTGTAATTGCATGTAAGATTAGCCTCACAACTGTGTTTTGTAAAGTTAAGTGCCGTAAAAGAAGCTGTAGATGACGTGGAGAAGGAGGGAAGATAGAGAGTAGTGGAGGAGAAGGCTTCCTTGGCAGCTGCAGCATTGAGTGGTGGGTAGCAGCTTTAAAGCAAGACTGCTCACACCATTTTGTTTCACTTGAGTAGCAGCGTGTATCATCAGACAATGTATGGTGGCATTTTGTTGAAAACATGCCTAAAGAGAAACTTTTACGGCTCAGCTGTTTACCTGTTCCTGTATTCATGCCTGCAATAAAAGAAATGAAAAATAAATCACAGAGTCTGAGCAATTTGTAGTCAAACCAGTCATTTAGGAGGCAACGGGCGACATGCCAATTAAAGGAAATGTTTGCTTGCGAGGAAAGTGGATCTACCATCATAAAGAAAATTACAATGCAATGAAAAAATAGAGAGATAATTTCTTCATAAAGCCCAGAGGATTTCCTCCAGCTTAAAGTTACAGCATAGCGTTGTAGGGTGCCAATCATCTGTGGGATCATTAGGTGGGGCACAGTTTGCTGAATACCAGAGCCAGAAAAATACTGGCAGGATCAAGGTAGACAAACACAAAACTTGGAAGCTTTTGAGGCTTTCATCTAGGGCTCAAAAGGCAGAAAAAAGTATTACTAGAATGGAAGAGGTGGGGAGGAATGTTCCACACAGGGCTGAGAGACACCAGGTTGTTAAACTGCTCCATCAAGGAAAATTTAAAAATATACCCACCAAAACCCCGAAAACAAACAAAGCCTGTTCACTGTAATTTTTTTCAAAGACAGTTAAAACATTTCACTCAGATTTTTGCCCTTGATTTTGCCTTTCTTTCAATGTCTGAATGAACAGTTGCTTCAGAATGAAACATTTCCCTTTCCTTCAAAGATCTCTAAATCAGGACATTTTGACATTAACTTTCCCAGTGCACTTACGAAATTAAATCCCAGCAGTGTTCACCCCATTTTTTGAGGCTGCCAAAACTCTGTATTCAGGAGGAATCTGATCCCAACCCAATTTCTCCATCTGGATCTTCTATTTTTATTCTCTGTGCGGGGAAATCAGAGGAGCAACAGATCAGCATTCTTCCAACTCTACTCAATTTATACCAAGAAAATTGATTATCCAGACAGCAAAACTAGTTAATTAATTCTCCTTTATAAAGAGCTTTGCTAAAGAACAGTATTCTGAGGTGCAGTGTAATAAGAAGTTGTCTAAAAGGTCAGCAAATTCTCTTGTGGAATTCGGCTGCAATGGAGAAGCGTGGCGACTTCTGAGTGTAAATCTGAGCAATCTTTTGGTTTGTTATCAGATGACTGATCTATGAGACTGAGTGTGAAGCCATTAATTCTGTATCTCTGGGGACATGCTTTCTCAAGCAGAAAACAGACTTTGCATACAGGCACTGTGAAGTTGGGGCAGGTGGACAAAAAAGCAATGGTTTCAACCTGGCTGTGGTACAAAAATCCTGTGGCAGCAAGGGGGTAGGAAGGCACCCATCAGGGTGCAGACACAGGCAAGTGGAGGGAACCCCAAGCCCCATAAAAGACAATGGCTTTGCCTTTGCCAAGCACAGTGAAGCCTTTGGAGCTGGTCAGAACTGGGATCCCTGTGCCCAAGTGCAACTTGACCTGAAGGGCAACCCTGCAGCAAACCCAGAGTCAGGTCTGATTGTGACCAAATGTGTGGGAGGATACACCAGGGAATGAGGGAAATAAAAGATCTATTGTCCTTTCCCAGCCACCCCAGGATGGGTTCATGGGAGCATCCCAGCTTCTGGTGTCAGATGAGGAGAGCAGGCTTGCCCTTTTTGTGAGAAGCTGGAAACAGAAGCAGTTTAGCTGAGGCATCAGATGTGTTTGACAACCCTGACCATAACAACTACATCTTTTGTGCTGCCAGTAGCACATAATGGTCTGTGAGGTGTCTCTTCACCAATCTTTAGGGTCTATGATGGTCAGGAGAATCGGGGAAAACAACAGCAAAAAAGACAGCAGCAAACAACGCACACTGTCTCCTGCTGGACAGCCTGATGGTGAAGTATTGCCTGCAATTATTTGCCTTTTTGCTTTATTTTAAAATTACAAATCTAAAATTGCCTCATTACTTAAACAATATGCAATTGATACTAATTATGTTATTTTTAATGGGTATTTCTACAGTGTGTGTGTTTGCAATATAATGCCAGTGAGTGCTCAGCTGTGTCATCAGAGTGGCATAAAAGCCACATGGATGTTTATTGTTTCATGCAGTGATTATTCAGTTCTTCAAGCAGGGAGCAAGTTAACCCTCCTGCATTGTTCTTCCTCTGCCTTTTTTTAGCAAACTCTTCTGGAAATCCAAGGAAACCACAACAAAAATTATTTTCTTAAAAGATATTTGGTCAGTCAGCTTAGCATCCCAGGAACTCCATGATGTGAAGAACTCAAGTATCTTATTTTTTAAATTATTTGCCTTGCTGCTCTCAAAAACAACAACAAAAAACCATGATTTCTCTGCTAATTGTCTCCTGCCTTGCTCTGGCTGCTGGTCCCCATCCAGCAATGCCAGGCTTGGCAAGGGCACAAGGTGGTTTGGCATGAGACAACAAAGGCTGGGTGGGGTTTTTTTGGAGGGATTCATGCTAATAGCACCCAGCACTTCTGTCCTTCTTGGGATACATTTCTTGCTCTGGCTGACTCAAGCTCTTCATTCTCCAAGGTGAGGTGTGCACTGCCTTGCTGGAAGCTGGGATATTTGCAGCTCCATGTCCACCCGGTGAGGCTTTGGGCTGTTGAGGCTGAGAGCTGTGGTGTTTGTGTATGTAAGAGGGACCCATAAGAGCTGAGGCTCTGAAGTTTTGGAGGCTGCCTTGTGCCCATGTTGAGAGGCCATGAGTAGATGCGTGAGGCTCTGGGGAGAAAGGTCAGTGTGAGCTGCCCTCTACCTGAGTATGCAAAATTAAGGATTTAGTGGTAGAAGTATCACTGTGAGACTGATTACTCCTCCCTCCTGCAAAGTCATTTCAAACTTGTGCCCTCCAAAGCTGACTAAACCCCACAGGATCAATCTTTGCTCAAGGAACAGAGCAGGGTCTGCAGCAGGGCTGCAGCCAGTGCCTTTGGCAGTACACGTGCTTGCTCCGAGTGAGAACAGCAGTGCCCTTGTCACACTGGCTCACGGCTCCGTTGTGGCAACATCAGTATGACCCTGAGCCCCTGAGAAGCACCTCTGCCAAGGCTGCCAGCCTATGGAGACAGGGAGAGGATGTGCTGGAGCCGACAGCTCTGCAGCCCAAGAGCACTCCCATTTTCCCACTTCCAGCTCAACATGCCAAGGCTCAGTGTGGTTTCCTGACAACTTCCCCTGGTTATTGTGAGCCACCACGAACAGAAGGTACCTCCTCCAATGACCTGCCTCACAGCCCCTTAGTGCCTTTCTGTGCCACCCTGCCCATCCTCCTCCCTCCTCTGCTTGGCACTCACTCTCAGACTGGTTCGTGGGTGCCTGCTTCCTTTACCCTCGTGAGCACCCCTCCCACAAAAGCACCTCTGGCTTTGTTGACTTTCCAGTTGAAAATCTTTTGCCTTTTCAAAGGCCCTTGCCAGCTCTTGTTTTCCCTGACCTCAGAAGGTGCTCCTCCATCTGTACTTTTCTACTTTTCCTCTGTGTATCACTCATCTCTCATCTCCCCTTCTGCTGTCCTGGGTCCAGTGTCTAACAGGCACTGCAGCACAACAGGTTTTCTTGCCAACCAGGAAACCTCCACGAGATCTCCATCTCTCATTAGAGACCCACTGTCTAGTGAGGGTCTGCCCTCATCCAGGGCTGCAGGAGCTCCCATCAAGTCCAGAACGTATCTGGGGGTACACTGCTCAGCCTCAGAAACTCTACTGCCTGTTCCATGGCACCAGAGAAAGACACAGAGGAGTAGTGTTAAAGAGAGGATATTATCATTTGCCCTACCCTTGAAGTGAGGGATTTTGCTGTTGTATTTTGGATGGTTAATCTCCATTTTATTCTCAGTGAGGCTTTAGTGAATGGAGGCACCCCAAAGAAGTGTGACAAAAGTCACTTTCCTTCCCTAGCTCCCTCCCTCACTTTCTCCTTCCCTCCTTCTCCTTCTCCTTCCCTTCCTCCCACACTTCCTCCCTTCTTTTCTCCTTTCTTTCTTCTTGCTTCAGACAGGGTATTTTTGCAGCCTCCCTGTCCTCACCATAATCCTACATGGCAGCAAGGATCACCCTTTTATCCCTTCCTACCATTGAGGTCTTTGGCTCTGCTGCTCCATAGTGCTGCACTAAACTTTGAAGGACTGGAAAGAAAAGGGGGATGTGGTGGAAGAGGAAGAGGTCTTCTTTCTTCACCGTCATTCTACCCTTGTGGAATTCTTATGTCTCATCCTTCCACAGCAAGACGATTTAGGTTCCTTCTCTGGAAAAACTGGATTAGTGCAGTGACTTGAATCCCTGCCCTGCCAGCCCTGTGGCCCATCCTTGGTGCCTTCAAACCTCTTCCCACACGTGAGTGGTCCCAGCACAGCTGTGCTGTGACCTGCCCAGCCCAGCAGACCCAGACACTGACCCTGCCCTGCACCCAACAGATCCCATCACAGACTGTGGGGAGCTGAGCAATGGGTTTGGCAGAGAAGAACGTGCCATGATGGGTCTCAGCAGCCTGCTCCTCAGAGGTGACACGTCTCCTCTGTACACACACAGCTGCACACACTGCTGTGTCCATTACCTTACAAATCCAATGGCAAAAGGACCAGGCTCCACTTTCTAGGGACACCCTTCTCCTGCACAAAATCTCTGTGCGGCACTGAGGTGTCTCACCTGGTGTCCAAGGGCCACCTCTGCCAATCCCAAACCACTGTTCCCACCAGCCTGTTCCCCCCTGTTTGCACAGTCCTGGCTGCACTGTGCTCTCTGCTTGAAGAAAGCTCCTGCACGACAGCTTTGCTTGCTTGAAAACCCTTCCAAGAGCACTGCATCCAAGCCTCAGAGAGGAGCTTTAGGACATGCAGGACTTGCTCCCTGCAGCTGTGGGTCAGCTCAGGGCAGCTTCTAACTCCCTCAGTGGCCCTTGGGCATCCCTGTTCTGGTGCTTCTCTCTCCAGTGGAGACAGCCTGGAACAGCTCCGGGTCTCCTTTGTCGCATTTACTCCTAAAGTCCAATTAGTGTTGCTTATGCTCATATTGTAACTGAAAGAAAAAAAAAAAAGTGATGCTTCAGTAGGTCAAAGGGTGTGAAGAGATAAATGTAATTGCAATAAATGTAATTGCAGTAAATTCAATATATTGAAAGATGTTACCATTTAATTGAAAGTATATGAATTATGCATGTATCTCTTCCACAGCCTTACTGTGTGGGCTTGAGCAGTAACTGAGTACATTCAGCTCTAGCTGCCACATGAAACCCACAGCTGCCTAATTTCTCCCTCACACACCTAACACTGCCAGCTGAACTTTTGCTAGGAGTAAACAGTGACATACATGGGGGTTATTCAGAGTCACCTTTACCTTTCCATACTCTTGGGCACCTAAGAAGGCATACAAGTCTTACCCCACCAGTTTCTCCCCGAGAGGATGGAGACTGCCTTTTGGGCAAATTTTAACAATATCAGGTGTAAAAATCACATTATTTAGGGATGCAGAATTGCCATGAAGGAAAGCAATGGATTGGGCTACCCATACCTGTCTGCCATGGGGCTATGCAGGCAGTAGCACCCTGCAGTCTTGGGGCATAAAATGTGGGTCCCATGGGCTGGCTGAGAACTCCAGCAGCCTTGCAAGGATGGGGCAGGAGAACAGGGCTTAGTGTTTGAAAAATCACAGCACCTGCAGCTCCCCAGAGCATCCCATGGCTGGCACTGCCACCCCCACCCTCGGGTGCTTAATGTCACCATCAGATGCCTGGTGCTCAGCTTAGCTCTACGCCCACTTAGTGCAAGCCGTTTCATTAATATGGAAGAGTGGCTTTTTATAAATGCTGTGCTGTCTTTCTGGGTACAGAAAACCTTCTCCGTCGGGGCAGACCTGCCCTTTGCAGCACTGCTGAGTGCATCCTGGCAGCCCGTGCCCAGGGCTGTGCCAACAGTCTTCTGCTAAAGGCTGCTACCTTGTCATATCTTTGATTATCAAAGGAGATGGAGTGAACTCTCCTGAGGGAAAACAGAGCCCATTAGTGTTTGTGGGAATTTCAAACTGGCTATTATGAAATTAAAACAGGAAACGAAGTGATTGGGGGAGGAGGGAGACACTTCTCCCTAATCACTTAATAGAGGCCCATACATCTCCTTAGAGCTTGCAATAAATCATGCCTCATTTTAACCAGATGTGCAAGTTAATGAAAGCAAATGTTCATCTCTAGCTAATTTACTGTAGATTTTCTCCTCATTTCCATGCCTTATGGAAATGAGAGTAAAGATTTTTTTGTTGTTGTTGTTGATTTTCATGCTTATACAAGCTCTGCCTTTTTTCTTCTAGGGAAATTTTGGCCCTGGTTCAGCAAGACACTCACACATGACCAGCTTCAGGGTGAGACTGGCCTCCCTGGCCTCCCTCCAAAACAGCCAGGAAAATTCAAACAGTTGCAGCAGAAGCCCTCGCCTGTGCTGTGTGCTGTGCCAAGGCTTTAAACCACAAGATATTCTTACCAGGCACATTTGATAAGCTAGGCTTGGCTGTTTTCCTGCATGCTTTTTGGCTGATGACAAGGGTAATGCATAACAAAGGCATGAAGCTGTAGCCTGCTCCGAAAAAGATAGCAGAGCTGTTTTCTTCTCTGTGCCTGGCATGATGAGGGTTTGACAAATCCTCAGGGCTGAGCTTTTCCCACTTGGCTTGCAGCGACTCAGGAAGTGCACAGACCTCATCCGCTGTGCCAGGAGGGAGACAGGATGTGGGGCAGGAGTCCTGGGGAAGAGGTTTGTCAAGCACCATGGGGAAGGACAGCTCAGCTAGAAGACAAAAGAAGAGGAGTCCAGTGCTGTGGACAGGCCTAGGGAGGGAAGGATGGATGGGGGAGTCAGGTGTCTTCAGGGACCAGGCTTTGGGAGAAGGAAGAGCCTAAAGCAGCTAAAGCCCAAAGGAGATTGTTTTCACTTTGACATTTTGCTAGGGTGTGCTATGGGGTGTGTGCCCTGTTCTCTGTACTCTGAAGGCAGACTAAGCTACAGAAGGGCAGAGGAGGACTGGAAGCTATGATGCAGCTGCTGTTTTTATTTGGTGGTGTCCCTGTCCTGGTTACATCTGTGCCCCATGTGCCAGTACCAGCTTGGGTCCACTTTGAGTTCTGGCTCTTCTAAGTTTGAGGCTGCCTGCAGGTTGCATATGGACCTGGATTCATGGCAAGAGGCTTTTAAGGATAGTCTGGGACATCTTTTTTGAGCATTAAATAGATAATCAAGATCAAGAGTGGATCTTCCTCAGGTGAGGAAGAAGAGACCTGGAGAGAAATCTGAGTATGGGATGTATTTCACAAACTGAGTCTGTAGGTTCTTCCCATGCAAACATGAGCCACACGAAAATGTATCTGTGGCTCCTGGCCTGCAGAGACTGGGGTGATCCAGCTGTTTCCATTCCCTTTCCTCCTTGGAGCAGGAGGTATAGCATGGCAGCTGTGTCTGCTCTCCAGCAAGGGAACAGTGGGGAATGGTTGAGTGGAGAGTGGTTGAGAGCCGTCTTGAAATATCTTGAGGAAGCTTGAGCCACTAAAATTGAGCATTTCTGAGTGGCAATAACAGAGTCAAATGAAACCCTCAGGAATGGCTGAGCAAAGCCCCACAGTCAGGGCAGCCCTACTGAATGTATTTTCCTTGCCTTTGGGCTCTTGAGAGGCAGGGATATGGCTCACCACTGAAAACACTCTAAAATAAACTGAAACTGTTGATAGCATGGGCAACTGCACAGGAACCCACCACCTCTGGGGGGCTGAGCTATCTCAGCTGAAAGGCTCTAGGGGCATTGAGACTGATGTAAATCCCTCTGCTGGGGACACAAGATACATCAAGCTTGTTCAGGGTCTGAGAGGGATAAAGCATTGCCTCCACTCTGAAGAAACCCCACCACCCAAAACTGAAAGAGTTCTCACTTTTCCTTAGAAAAAAGACCTGAGGGCTGGCAAATCTTGAATAATGAGGGAGATTCCACAGCCTCTCTGGACAACTTCTTCCAGTGCATGGTCACCTGCACAGTAAAGAAGTTCTTATATTCAGGGGGAAATTCCCGTGCATCCTTTCTGCCCATTGCCTCTTGTGCTATTGCTTTGCACCACTGAGAAGAGCCTGGATCCACCCTCTTGGCACCCTCCCTTTAGATACTCACAGATATTAACGAGATTCCCTGTCAGTTACCTTTTTTTCCTAGGCTAAACAAAGAGACCCAGGACAGAGTTAGTGAGAAGGCAGTAAGGCCTTGCTATAGCTTGAGTAGTTTCCTTACTCTGTGAAGGATGAACTGATGGTGGTGATGGGATTTTGGATCTTAAAATGCATTGTAATTCAAAAGTGGTGTTTGAGGAAAAGTGTATTTTTAACAATACCAAAGCCTCTCTGTTTTAGCACTGGTTTATGTGCCAGTCAGGCCATAGGTGAGTGGAGAAAGAATGTCAGCTTATGCTCATTACTGTAGTCCTACAGCTCAATTTTACCACCTTCTGTAACAAAGAAATGCAAAACCCCTTTAATTTGCTTTTTACAAACTGTCAGAAAAGCCATTCTTCCTGTTTTGTTTGGCTTTGGAGTTTGTTTTTTTTTTTTTTGTGAAACCCCAGAAGTATTTATTGCCTCTAAACACATACTCAGAGAAAGTGAAGAAATGTGCTGGTGGAATGGCTGCCCTGCTGTGATCTATGACAGTTCCAGGCATCCTGGAGGAAGGGTGAAGTAAGCCCAGGGCATCCCACAGGCTGCCCTGGCCAGCAAAGAGAGAAACTGAGGCTGCTGATACACCCTGGATGGCAACTGCCTGCCTCTGTATGGTTTAACTCAAGCAGGTGCACAACTATGAGCCGTGATAAGCTTAAAGGCACCAGCACAAGGCTGAAGGACAGAGCTGCAGCTGGACAGTAGACACAGTCCCCAGGAGGTGAACAAGGATGGGTATCTTGGACACACAGACAGGACAGGTCTTTTCCCCAGGCAAGGATTTTTTTCATCTTGTCTTCTCAATGCACTTGGAAAGGACTATAATAAAATAAAAATGGGACCAGGAAAGGTAGGTGGAAGAAAAGAGATTAACTTAGGAGAAATAATCTTTTTTTTTTTTTAGGGCATTTAGACAATTTTTGAGTACCAGCTGGCAGGACCCAAATGATTTAATACTGTTTTTCCTCAGCATCATCTGATCAGGTCATGTGCAGCATTTCATTTGGCACTGGTAAAAAAAAAGAATATAGATTCTAACAAGCTCATATTTTGTTCTGAAAATCAGCACCACAAACAGCTCTCGGTTTCTAGTTCTGTTCCTTTTGAGTCCATTATAACCATGATAAATGGTGCACAGCCATTTGTGTGAACCTTGACAGGAGAGGGGCTGACTCACAGAAATTTTATGCCACAATGCCATATCACAGCAACAGAATTGGATGAGTAATCTCAGATCTTGCCTTCAGGCAGCTTACTGGCTTATCTCACAGATCTCACTGCAACAAAATGTCAATGTTTTAATACCTTTGACATTTCTTTAGGTTCAAGAGACAATAATGAATCTTTCTTGGTTACTTACTAAGAGGAGATTATATCAGCAAAAGCAGCTAATTCTTCTTATCCGAAGAGACAATATTGGAAATAATCTCTTTTTTTCCACTAAATGTAAGAGTAACCAGCATTAAATAAGAGCCTTTTAATTAACTAAAGTCATCAAACAGCCCTCAAATAGATTGAGCTTCAAGCAGTGACTAAATAGATCTAAGCCCTAGGAGCCATCCAAGCACCTCAGCTGGATCCTGCCTTTTCTGTCCCTCCAGACACGTACACTCGAGGAAAGGCTGCCTGCAATGCACAAGGCAGAACATGGCAGAGCTCAAGGCTTGGTAAGCAAGCCTTACCACAGCTGATGCCTGCTGCCATGAGCTGGCACAGCTCTATTCAGCTTGTGGCCTGCCCAGATGCCTTCTAAGAAACAGGAACAAATAGAGCCTGGTGAAAATTAGCATATTTCTTCAAGTTTCTGAAGGGTGAAGGTAGAGGACTGAGCTGCCAAGGAAAGAAAGATGATGTCTGTGATTTAGACCTGCTTGGAAAAGCTGATATGAAGTTTATATTATAAATAGCTATGGTGATGCAGATGTGCCTTACTTGTAAAAAGGTAGATGCTGCTCTGAGCCCTTACAGATCTGTAGGACAAAATACACATAGCTGATATTTTTAGTGAAGGGAGATCCTGATCCTTGAAGATCTCTGTCAGGCAGGAATCTCCTATGGCAGTTGCCATTCAGCATATGTTCTCTGGCTCATACAGGACACCTACACCAGGGCTGTACAGATGGAGGCTTGCCTGGGGATGTTCCACCTTATTCAGCAGATGCTTGGTAGGTGCATTATGAAGCTGCTTCAGCATTTTCAGTTGAGGTAAGGAGATGTTCAATCACTTTTGACACCATGAGAGGCTAAGATGCACCTTGAAATCGCACTGCTCAAGACATCGTGAAGAACATGGGGCATTTTCAAATTTATTTTCAGGTTTTGCAAAGCAAAAAAATGCTTTTGCAGAAGGTGGCCAGCCAACTTCCATGGACAAAACAATGGAGCTGGGCTAGCACATGGCTGTGCTATAAACCAGAGGTAGAACTGAGCTGATGTATATGACATATTGTGATATATGCTCCTTCTGGATCTTCCAGTTTAGTCAGTATCAATTTGAGATGAAGAAGGATTCACAGCAAAGTCATTTCCTAAAAATCTGAGGAGTGCAGAGTAATAAGAGCATGACAAGCAAAGGACCCTGCAGCACCTTCGAGTCTAGTAAGATCAACAGGATACATCCTCAGATTCACCACAGCTGTACCACTGAACGGCTTCTCAGCTTGTGAGAAATGCTGCTTCACACTGGCAAAGCTCTGTCAGATGGTGATATTTTCCCTGCCCAGGATGAGGTTCTTAGCTAGCTGGCTTAGCACTGCGTGGGAGGCTCAGCGAGGTTTCACGCATGTCCCATATGCTGCTCTTCCTCTGTAACCACTCAGGTCTGCAAATCTGCCCAAAAACAAAGTGAACAGCAACCCTTGTCCTGCTAAGGACTGCCTGTTTCCACTCAGATGCCATGTTTCTGTGTGAAGCATCCCTGCTGTGGCTGCTTTTTGAAAGTTTCTCTTGTCCTATTAATTTTTCTTCTATTCTTCCTCATAGTGAGCTAAATAGCCAACAGCTGTCTTAGAGGGAAGAAGGGATTCCCCCAGCAGACAGGACTTAGAGCTCCTAAATTAGGAAAGGAGAGAGGTGCATTGGTAGCACTCTGTAGCTCCTGAAGTGTCCTCTTTCCTTTCTGGTGCTCACTTACAAGCTTTGTTGAATACGAATGCATGGTACTATTTTGACTGCTTTGCCTTCTGCAAAGTAGGCAGGCTTCTTTTAACGTGGTTTACTTACAAATGCACAAAAAATCCCCCCAAAAAACAAAAAACCCCACAAAAACAACAAAAAAGTGTGTTTTCTGCACAAGCTGGCATTGTTTTCTACAGTATCTTATGAGATATCAGGAAATATGTGAAAAGATAAATTTTCTTTTTAAGTTGTCTCACTATTGCTTATGGTCAGAAAATGAAACACTTGGGAAATAAAAATGTAGGCTTTCTACTTTTTTTTTGTTCAAATATGAGTGCAACAGTTCACTGCTAAAATATGAGCAACAGAATAGATTAAATGAATTTTCTCTCAAAGATAATTTTAATGACAATGTGATTCCCTGCAAGGAAAAAATATTTTTGCTGTTCTTTTATAAGGGACTCAAATAGAAAAAATAAATTACATTTTTTATCACTTTCCCTTCAAGGTGATTGAATAGTGGGATGTTTTTAATTACGACAAAAATCTCCATGTTAATAGAATTGATTAAAGGGGCTTTAAAATAGCTTATCTGCCTAGCTGTGTTTCATCCTAAAGCTCTGCAGAGAAAGACATCTTTCATGTTGAATTTAAATGCTTATTATCCCTTTGAACTCTGCCAGTCCACTTATTTGAAGTGCTATTCTTCCCTTCCAGCCTGTGGAGTCAGCTCACCAAGAGATTTTGGTAATGTCACTCTCTGGGGAACGGTGCTGGGTAATTTGAACCTTGAGTCAGAAGCTGGGGCTGGTATTTCAAAGCCTGCTGTGGCCTGCTGCCTCAGTTCAGGGCCAGCCCTACAGCAGGGACCTGTGACATCTTTATGGGTCCATCAGCTGGAAAAATGAAGCCTTGATCTCACCTGTGGGCCTCCTATGACAATTACCATTGGCAGCTAATGAAGAGAGATCTCAGTTAAAGACTGCTTTACCCCAGTGGTACCAACACAGCAGAAATCCGTGGGAGGGGAAAGGGAGACAAGATGGGCAGATCCCTGAAAAACCACACATAGATGTGAATGCAAATGATATCTGGAGAAGAGATTTTCTACAAAGCCTCCCACTCTTTTTCCCACTGATAATGTTGTCTTCACTTTCTGCTTTCTTTTGCCTCACCCTGAAAGCAGAGCAGTGTGCAGTGCAGCTGGAGTCACTGCACATGGCTGCATCTGGAAATTCTTTCCTTTTTACTCACCTGCAGCACAGTTCAGGTACCTGACAAGGTCAGGTTAGGGGAGCATGTCCCCTGAAGGATACACAGCTGTACAAATAGGAACTGCAGGTGCTTGCAGGTGTTAGGAAATCATCCAGCCTGCTCAGCCCTCATGCCAGGGAAAGCAATGACTCTGGTCATGGATAAGGAATGACACAGCCCCCTGTGGCCAATCACTCCTCCACTGCCTGGTCATGGAGGTTTGAGGAACTAATCTGTAAAAAGGGGCTGATGTAAGCAGATGGGAACCATTGTTCCAGAGCACACAGAGCCAAAGGTTTGGCCCCCTGCACAGTCCCTGAATGGCCATCCTATTTGCTCCTCCCGATAAGTGGAGAACTGAAAGCACTTGATGAGTGGACTGAAATATTCATGCTCTTGTCTGTGCAAGCATCATATCTAGCAAAGGTTTCACTGCAGGTTTCTTACACTGGAAGGGTATGCACTTTGCTATTTCTGCTGGCCAAGCACACCCAATGAGCTGGAGCTGGCAGACAGGTGTGCTGCTGCCTGTCATGGTTGTGCACACACAGAGGAAGTTCTTCTTTCTGCAAGCGTCCAGTGGAAGTGGGTGGATTTCCAGGGGAAGAGCAGCCAGGACTGAAGAGGAAAGTTTGGGGTGAGAGAAGGTTCTGAGTGTTTATATCTGTTCAGGCTCTCTGCCAGCCCCTTCTCGGGTCAGGTGCCTGTCAAACACTCCCAGTATGGGAACAGATAGAAAGAAAACAGCACAAGGAAATGAGACTCCTGATGATAGAGGACAACCATTGAAGAAAAGGGAAAGTGCTGTGAGAACCAACTGTTTTAACAAGGAACAAGGAAGCACAAGAAATGTTTATTTTTGCAGTTGTGCCTACATGCTTGTTAAGTTAGCGCTGTTGATAGAGTTTGCATTGTCCATGTGAGCATCCCTCAGGCCCATGGCCAGCTGTCTCGCTAAATGTTTTGCATGCAATACCTGTAATAGCATTCTTGTGTGGAATGGAGCAGGATGACTCTCTCTGTTAAAACTACAATGCTGTGGAAGGGCTGGAAGAGCTCCATTTTCCCCCAAAGATGAAATGTTCCCTTATGAGAAATGCAAGATGCTGCTGGGTCTCTTCTTTAATCAGAAAAGTAAAGTAAAATAGTCTTCTGCTAGGAAATTATGACCTTAGTTAGCTGTAGTTCTGAAGGTCAATTTTATAAGCACAGCGACGCAACTGGAAGGACGCATGTAAGTCTTTAAAAGTAAGTAGTTAAATATGCTTTTGACAGTTGTCCCCAAAGCAGAGCTCAAACAGAAAAGAGAAGATAAAAATAAACATTGCTCAACCCTTTCATTCATTACAGGCTGTCAAATGGGACAGGTGCTGTGGAAAAACCCATGTGTGACTGTGTCATTAGAAGCTGAGTCATCATGCGAGGGCAGGGAGAGCGGTGGAGGGGCTGGGGTGACTGCAGCAACCTGAACTCAGCGTGGACTGATCTTTAGAGAACAGCTGGTCAGAAGCAGGAGTTTCTTCCATTTTGAGAGCTTTCTTCAAACTGAGAACCAAAGGTAAAACTTTCCCATGGACAAATACTAAGCAAAGTATCCAAACTCCCTTTTCTGACGCTGTTAAACACTTTGTTGCACATAATATAAATATGAATACAATAAGCAACAGTATGATGTCATGTGTTTGAACAAAACGGTAGAAAGAAGAACTCTGATTCTCAAAAAAGATTTGAAAATCAAAGCCTTGTTCTTGACTTTCACTTTGAAAAGACTATGAATATTAATACTTCACAACTAATGAGAGTTCTGATGAGTTTGAGGTTTTTTCTTTCTGTTGTTTTAGTAAACGTGAAGGCTTCTAAATATACTCCAACTAAATGCTGAGATATTTCTTGAGAAGAAGCATTGTTTACTATGGATGGAAAAAAGCTATGCTGTTGTGCAATCCCTAGTGCCACACACCATTAACTCTATCCTTGAGGAATGCCTGGAGCTGGGACTAGAGCAGCATCTGGCCCCGCCTGACAAGTTACCACTTTGCCTGGAGCCTGCACAATTAAATCACATCTCCTCCTCAACCAATTCCACACTCTATCCACCTGCAATGTCTTCCTTCAGCATGTGGCCAGGGCACAAAAGGCCTAAGGGAGTGGAAAAACTAATTTCTCATGGTCCAAAAGAACACTCAGAGGGCAGGTTTAAACTGTCTATATCACACAGTAAATATTGTTCAACTGCTCTTTCTATGTCTGAGTTCAGGGTGTGTGCTCATCAGCTCTTATGGAGAAAAATGTTGTTGTCCCAGCGTGGCCTGAGCTTGGAAAAGCTGTTGTATGTCAACTCAGCAATACTGTGACTGCCTGTGAGGAGTGGCAAGAAAGCCTCTGTTTAGTTCTCTTTTGCTCTCCACTGCTACATTTTTGGGTGGCTGACATATGTGAATATTTCACAATGGCAGGGAGAGGGCTCTGTGTACATGTGGGAGAACTGGCTGCTGGAACAGGGGAGCTTGTGTTTCTCTTCAAGTACCAGACTGATGTCTGGATTTTTTCCCCCGTTTTCTTTTTTTCCAATTGATGATGAATGTTTTCAGTAAATGCTTAGAGACTGTTTTCCTGTCTCAAATTGGCATAGCAACAGCATCAGAACAAAACTCAAAAGCATCAGCTTAATGACATACTAAAATGGTTTCAGAATTCATAACATGCTCTAATTTTTCTGAAGTGTAAGGGGAAGGACTATTGCACAGCATGGGGAAGGGGCTACTGCACAGCATGGGCTGTTGGAAACCTTTCCTCTAGGCACATATTGAATGCCAAATTAAGATAAGCCAGTTAAATGCTTATTTTTAATTAGTTTTATCCTTGTAAACATCTGTATAAAAGACACTGAATTAACCCTAGGATATATTACATACCTGCGTGGTAGAAACAAGGAAACAAGTTCAGTATTCTTTACGGCTTGGGTCACATGAAGATCTTAACTAGAAAATCCCAACCATCTATCAATGCTTCAATTTTTTCAGTTAGTAGAAAAAAGTGGTGTAAGAGTGGCTAGAGATCCCAGGGTTCACCTCAAACAACCATCAAATGCAGTGTTTTTATCCCCACACTAAATAGTATGTGTTTGTTAATCTTGTCTTTTGCAAAATGCTTTGCTCTGTTCAGTAACAGTTTCATTAACTTTGTCGTACTCTAGAATGTCTGGATAAATAAACCACGCTGAACTCTAAGTTCATTGATTTTGTGAGGAGTAAACCTGACTTTAATAATTTAAATATTAGTAGCAACTTATATAAATGACAATCTTATAAATGTCTCTCTTTTTAACAGAGTTTACAAGCAATTCAAAACAATATAGCCAGACTCTCCAAAGCTGTTTGTTGTTACACCACTAGCAGATGTATGGGATCTTTTCTACATCAGAGTAACTTGTCACATGTTTAGTTTATCCCTGCATCCATGGTTCAAAGGCTCCTACGCACCTTGTGGATGTTAACAAAGCTTGCAGTGAGGTTTTTGAGAAGTGTAACTCTTCTCCACTAGCGTGGACTTCTTTGGTACCCAAAGCCTTAGGCATAACTAATTTTCCCTTGTTTTTATGTGAACAAAAGAACAGATTTTTTTAAGTCTGTGATGCGCACTGGACTGACTTCGCCATCTACGGACATGCTTGCAGATAGTGACATGCAAGGAGGGAAGCTTGAGACGAAAACTGGGATTTGGGCTGGAATTTCCCTTCCTCGCTGTGTTACTCAGCGCTCCAGAGACCTTTTCCTTGCTATTGCTTTAGAACTGAGGAGCCTGGCTTGCAATCCCACTAGTTTTCCAGTCACTTGCCTGTGCGCCTTGCTCAGGATGATCAGCAGGGATGATCCCGGCTGCCTCAAGCTCCCCGGACGGGCTCTAAGGGGCTCCCTGGGCAGCGTCCCCTCCATCCTCCTCCTGCTGGCAGGAGGAAAAGCCCCATTTTTCGTCTTGCCGCCTTGATGGGCGTGTATTTTTCGGGGACTGGGCGTCTCTCGGTGCCTTGGTGCCGCTCGGCGGCGGGCAGGTGCCATTGCCAGCCCCGGTTCTGCCCGGCCCGGCCGGGGCGCGGCTCGGCGATCGCGGCTCCGGGGGAGATGCTCCGGCACAGGGGAGCGCCTGGCATCAATCTCTGCCGAACACATCGTCCCCAGCGTAAACCTCGGCTGTCTCCTGGGGACGCTCACAGCTGTCTCCTCGATTTCTTCTCTCATCTGCCCCTCCCTCCCCCTTTCCCCAGAAACACCCCAAAGCTGCACTTGAGGCTGTAATGCAACGCGTTATTGCATTTGTGGGGGAGAGAGAGAAAGCACCCGTCCTGCAGCCCAAGCCCAAAAATTCATGTAGAGAGCCCTGGGTGTATTCGGGCAGGGGGTCAGCAGCATCAGGAGCAGAAGTGGATAACTGGGATGCTCCATCGCTAAGCCGGACTTGGAGCATGTTCCCGGAGCCTGGGAGCTGCTCTTCACCTGCACTCCAATGACTCCAAGAGAGAGAGAAAACTGTCCTAATCCTGGAATTAATCCATGGGTTGTTTGAAACAAAGCATATCCTCCAGCAGACTGTACCCAGGAGGGGCCAAGGCCTATGTCCTTTAGATCCCCTGGCTGAAGATGCCTCAGTCCGGACATACAGAAAGCACCTTCACTGCAGAGGAGCAAGACAAAAGGAGCTCCTCTGCTGCTTTCTCTCATTCACTTATATTCACCTAGAAGATAAGGGCATCATCATCATCATCATCATCACCATCATTATTCTTATTTTGACTCAGAGATATCTGTATTTGGACCAGGGAAAGCCTGTTTTAAATGATTATTTTCCAACAGGCAAACTTACAGGACTTTTATTGTAATTCTTCAGATAAAGTCTCACAAGGGAACAGAGTTTCTCTTTTTTTCCCCCCTCATTTCTGAATTTTTAAATAATTAGGATAAAATTACATTGTCACATGTGAAATTAATTGAGTTAATGCTGCTTAAACTCTTTAAAACATTCCTACCTAAATGAACTATTTGCTAATACAAGCTGAATTTTTCTGCCCTCCAGGCCAACCTTTGCACAGCGAGTAAGTGGTATTTATGCACAGGGAGGCCTCAGTGTAATGCCCTTTTTTGCACGTTCTAATAAAAGGCTGCTCTGTTTTGGCTCCTTATTAGAATAACACTATAAATAACCTCTTTGTAATGAGGACTTTTTAAAAAGAATGTGAAACATTTTGCTCCAGAAACTCCTGGTGCATATTGTGCCACCATCTGGTAGATCTGGCTTTCAGGGTAGATATACTTCCCAGAACTGCATTCCAGCTGGGATAGCAAAGAGTGCCAGAAGGTAAAAACAAATCAGTCTGGGGAGAAAAGTGATAAACTACCTGATGTAAACCAACACACACGCACACACATAAACACACAAACAAACAAACAGACAGACAAACAAAAAAGCTGCAGTTTTAATATACGTTGGGAAGGGTCCATATTGCTTATTGAAGCAAAACTCATGCTGATTTAGTTCTGGGCTTAGTCTTTAGATTGGTGTGTGTTATGCTTGTGGAAAAGAGCTTGGAGGCATCGTTTTTTCCTACATTAGATCAATTTTACAGAAAGAGTGCCGTTGTGGGCAGTAATGGCTGCAAAGGCGCGATCACTCTTGAAGTAAGATCAGATACATAACTCAGTGACAGCAGAAAATGAAAAAAATTACCAGTGCTGAGCAAAATACAATCTAAGGATCTAATGCAGTTTTTATTTGGATGATAGCATACTTAGAGTTTATATTTTCTTGCCTTTCTCCAGAAGATCTGAAGCAACACTACGCCTCCAAAAAGCTCACTCATCTCTTACGTGAGCTGTTTTCAGAAATAGCACACATCTTTTTCCTTTGTAATGCTTTGGTTTTTCTAAGGCAGTCACTTAGTTTTCACTTTTCTCATAGGAGATGTACTTCATCTATTGGCATTTGACATATTTTCCATCATCATTCAGTTTTGTATGCTGTGAAAAAGCTCTGCTTGCAAGAAATTCCTAGCATTTTTTCTCCCATGTCTTAGTCTGAGTAACTAACACCACAAGCACGCTTCTGTAAAGTCCCAAGTGGTTAACTAGAGTATGGGATAAATGACTACTAGTGAAAACTTATGATTCAACAATTTCTCAATTTATTGTTGTTTTATAAAGGAAAGCCCGAGATAAATTACTTGTAGAGTAGATACAGTCTCCACATTGAACAAGAGCATTGTAATAGTTTGAGAAAACTGCATATGAATTACAAACTCTGGTTCTGGTTACTACATATTTACTGTAAGAAAACTGTTGTCTCAGGAGTTGTTCACTCAGTCAGCAGTGATGGATACATACTAATTTTTCAGTATGTGTTGATTGGACAGAAATGACTAGAAGAACTAAACAAGTTTTGGGTTGGTTTTTTGGTTGTTGTTTTTTTTTTTTTCTGGATGTCTGTTATATAAACTATGACCTATCCCTGAAACTTTAATTTCTAGTCCAAAGCCCCCAAAAAGCATGGGCCTCCAGGGGAAAGGTATACTTTGAATGACAAAAGCAGCCAAGAAAGAAGGCACAGTGGGCCTCAAGGATAAGCTGGGGATAAATCTGGTCTCCAGTCCTGAGAAGACACCCACAGACTGAGTGCTAGCACCGCAGAATTGCCCAGTTAGAGCAATCAATCATCCAAAGAATTTGACTGTAGATTCCCCTGAGGCAGGAGGTGATGGCACAAGAAGTGGTGGAAATGCTCACACTTCTAATTCAGCAAAAGCAAGAGGACTCTTGCTGCCAGAGGATGGCAATGCCTTCCAGCCTGGTTCTCACACTGCTTGTTTGTGTCTCCTCTAAAAAAGGTGTTACAAGCACGTGCAAGCTGAGAAATATGGCGTTCAGAGAGTTCAGGCATTTGAGGGTTAAGGCTGCTCATACAATTGCAGTTTGGGCTCTTTCTGCTAATGCTTTTTTTGATGACAACTTCAGTTACTTAATCAGATAAGGATCTTTTCTGCAGTACTGCTGGCCTGCTGTCAGTTGCAATGTAGACCTTTCAGTCTGATGAACACTGAAAGTATTCATTAGAGCTCTACCTCTCTCAATGTGATCTTGCTTCCCATGAGCAACCCATTTTTGAGATAGGGACAACCTTCAGACAAGCACAAGAGCTTCTACTAAACAACAACAACAAAAAATAATCAGGAGTATTTTAGCTTTAATTTTTAAGGATTTACTAGGAGGAAGGTCAGTCTCTTAGCCATAGCTTCACTTCAGAAAATCAGTGCAGCTCCACTGTAATGACAGACACTTATCTCAGTTGCCAGATTTAAAACGATAGGTGTCATGTAGGCACAAACAATACATGACAAATATCCTAAGTGTTTACGATAACTGTGAAGCATTGCCCATATCACAGTGTGCTAAAACCTGTTCCCAGGGAGGAAAAACCAGCATGCAGCTGACAGCTGCTCCCTCGCTGAGCAAATGCTTCTTCACAGGCACCACAACCCTCGGGTAGCTATTTCAAAGAGGGAGATGGGGGGCCTTCATCACAGTTAATTATTGCCAGAAAGAATAAGCTGCAGCCTTACTTTCCTGTTAGCCTGATTTACAAGGGCTTTTCTATTGCCATTTATTTGCTTGTTTTCCACTAGCCTGCTAAAGTTTGCCAAGCTCAGTGAGGTAGGAAGAAGGGACTCAATATTTTGCAGTTGAGCTTGCTGTTGCTTTCCCATAGCTTTTTCCATATGGTACTGTGGAATATGTTGAATTTGCATGTAACCGGTATTATTTTCACAACTTATTTTTTTCTCCTGTGTGGCTATTCATCTATTTGCAGTGAGAAATAGCATGCTACTCCACCAGACTAAATCATGGAGAGGTGAATTAATGTCCTCCACTCGACAGAGCTGAGAACACTCCGGTATGACAAGCAACCACTCAGCCCTAGGGAATGAACTTATCCCTAATGCAGCTTAGGTCTTGGGCAGTCTCAGTGCCCCATCAAAATGTAACTCAGTACAGTCACTGATACTCAAAAAAGAAAATATTTAAATTGAGGGTTATTTTAATTTCCAGAAGATTACTGACCGCTGTGTCTTCTTCTCTCTCCCTCCCGCTCCCCTGATGTTTTGCTGAATTTTATTCCAGACTGTCAGAGGAGGAAGTGTGACCATGCATAATAATATAAAAACGAAATTATAACCAAAAGACAGTAATCCAAACCCAAGAAAAAAAGCCACTTTCACAAATGCAAGGGATGAAAGACAATGGTTCCTCCATCAACTCGTGGATACTAGAGCAGAGCAAGAATGCAGCGGTACGCCTTAATGCCTAGTTACAAGTCCAGCATCAGATACCAGAGCTCAAGACAACTTTGGGATCAGCCTGGGATTTCTTTCAGTCCTGCCAGGTTTGGAGTATATTGGTATTTCTGCAGTTACATTGTATAAAATACAAAGCAAGAACATGCAATCAGATAGCAAACTCTCACTGCCACGGAGTTTTACCTGGAAAGAATGTTAAGTCGCGCTGTGTCTCCAGTCCCATCCCAGAAGTATTTAAAAATAATGTTAATAATAATAATAATAATAATAATAATAATAATAATAATAATAATAATAATTTTAAAATAGGAAAACAGCTAAGTTTGTCCGGCAATTACTGAGCAGGATTTACCATGTCCTCTTGAAGCATATGCCAAGAGGCTTTTGTGAATCGAGGCCACGGGGGCAGCCAGGGATGGCTGGGTACTGCCCCTCGACAGCTGTGCCCCGGCCGTGGGATACGTCCCAGCGGCGGGGTTTCTGCTGGGTGGGGCGCGCTGTGGGATGCGGGAAATCAGTGATCCAGGGAAGGCCAGCGCGCAACCCTTCGCCGGCAGTCCCTGCGGGAAGGCTCGGTGTTGCTCTGTGCCTGTGACCGCCCGCGCATCTCTCTCCCGGCGCATCCCTCTCCCGGCGGATCGCGCTCCCGGCGCATCCTGCTTCCGCGCACGCCGCTCCCCCGCGCATCCCCGCGCACACGCTGCCCGACACCTTTACCCCCAGCACCTTCCCACGCCGTCCCTTCGCCCACCCCCGCCGTCCCTGCGGCACCGCCCGTCCCCGGGGCTGGATCCCCCCGGCCGCCGCCCCCGCTCCCCCGCGGAGCCGCGCTCGGGCGCCGCCGCCTCCCCGCCCCGCCGCCGCCGCCGCCATGGCGGAGCGGAGCCGCGGCTCTCGCTCTCGGCGGCGGCTGCTGCTGCTGCTGCTGCTCCTGGCCGGCTCCGCCGCCAGCCCGGCGGAGGAGGGCGGCGGGCGGCGGGAGGCGGGCGGCGGGGAGCACGGCGAGGAGGCGGCGCGGCACGACTCCTCGTACGGCACCTTCGCCAGCGAGTTCTACGACCTGCGCTACCTCTCCGAGGAGGGTGCGGCGGCGGCCGGGGCGGGCGGCGGGGCCGGGCGGGGCGCGGCGGGCGAGGGGCCCGGGCCGGCCGGAGGCGGGAGGGAGCCCCAGGCCGGGCGGGCGCGGGGGCGCGGGCGGGAGGCTGTGGCAGCGTTGTTCAGCACGAAGGCCAGCGCCCGCCGCCATCTTCCGCCGGCCCGGCGGCCTCAGCCAGCGCTGCCGGGGCCGCGGTGGGGACCGGCTGCCCTGCACCGCTCTCCACAGAGCCGCCGCCTGGCTCCACGGGCATCCCCGGACACACACGGGCATCCCCGGACACACACGGGCATCCCCTCGGGGGGGAGCTCGGGCCGGGGGCCGTCGCCTTCCCGCAGAGCGGGGCCGGCTGGCGGCGCCGCACCCTCCCCTCTTGCAAAGCTTTCCGGGCTGGTAGAGTAAAAAGGAGTCCTGGGGTGTGTGGGCTTCGAAAGGAGGTGTGATGCCCTTAAGTGTCAAGAAACAGCGTGGTCGTGGGTTTTGGTGTGGGCTTTTTTCGGAATTTACAAATGGCGGAATGTTAAAACTCCACTTTTGCGGCTAGACTGCATTGAAAACTATTTGTTCAGTGGATTTGAAAATAAGTAAGGGGTGAGAAAATTGCATGTCCTGTGACCTGTGTTTCAGTAATGCACCGCTACACGCTGCTGCGAATTTCTGCAAACTTACTTATGCAGGGTAATTTACCTGGCCCTTGATACAAGTAGTGCAACTGATTTGCAGCTTACTTTCTCCATTGCCATTGTCAGAAATCTAGGGAAGTGAATCAGGGCTCCCGAATGTGCAAAGTTGTGTAGGTCAAAAGCTTGTGTGCTGGTGTTGTAACTGACTGCAGTGTTAATTTTCTACTCAAGGAAGCACTTTTCTTACTCAATGAAGCATTTTCAGAGGACTTTCTAGTTCCACAGCTAGCACTTTGGTTTTCATCTGGCTAAGTAAAAGAACATCCTATTAAAATATCTGTGCTTATGCAACAGACACCGGCTCCCCCCGGCCAAGACTGAATAGGTCTGCTAGGAAACGTTCTCACTTTCTCTTTGGTACTACAGTCCAGCAGATGGGATTTCTTGGAATCGTAACTCTCACTGTCTGGCTCTTCTGGGTCTGCCTTCACAAATGATGGCAGGCCATAATTGCAGGCAATTCCCTGTCCTGATACTCTCTTACCTTTTACTGCAATGTGTGTTTTATTTTACTTCATGAAGGAGGATGTATTATAAGGTCCTTTCAGTATCAATTCCTACAGCTCTGCATCTGGTGCCCTGCATGCATTTATACCCAATGCTGTCATTTATGGCTAAAGAGTCTGTTCCCTTATGGATTTCTGACAGGACTATAAGTCCACAGAGAGTTTAGATCCCTAATTGTTAGTTGACTGCAATAGTCCATGGTCCTGCTGCCTTAACTTTAACTGTTGTCCTCCAGCATTCTTCTTCCTCCTTGATGAATGTAGGAAACCTTAGAAAAGTTTTGCTTTCATTTATTCATGTTACTTTGGTACCAAGACCATCTGAGTGGATTGTGTACGTGACAAGGTAGTCACTCATCTGAACAGTTCAGTTATCAGCAAAGTAGATGCTACTGGAACACCCTCTCTTTAGTATTATTGAATTTTAGTCCTTGTATTTTATTTAGTTATTATTTATTCTGATTATACAGGTTACCCTTTCCCTACTGCTCCTCCTGTGGACCCCTTCGCAAAAATCAGAGTGGATGACTGTGGAAAAACCAAGGGATGCTTCAGGTCAGTCTGAGATAAGAGAGCAGATACCTTTATGTTTACAGATGCTGACTGATAATATTGGAGACTTTGGTTAGTGTTTCATAGTCATTTCAATAAATGTTTGTTATTTAAGAACATACTTCGTAGTAAAAACTGTATTATTTGAGGACACTAGTTTATTTAGGAATACACGTCATAGTTGTGGACCTAACAGTTCTTGTATTTTCATGAAGTGCTTAAAAAAACCGAGCAAGGAAGGTCAACAAAGTAATATTTTGTATTATTGTTTGCTGTATTGTTTGAATACTATACATTCTCACACTGAAAGAGTAATAATTGCAAACAATTAATGCTGCTTTATGTCCAGCAGAATATATGCTTTACTGCCATTATACCAAAGTACATCCTTTTAGTTTTTTCTTGAAAAAACCTTAATTAAGTTCCACAGCAGGAAATTTCAAGGAAAAAGTTATGTATTTGTCCAATTCCATTTAGGTATGGTAAACCTGGCTGCAACGCGGAGACTTGTGACTACTTTCTGAGTTACCGTAGAATAGGAGCTGATGTTGAATTTGAGTTGAGTGCTGACACAGATGGCTGGGTGGCAGTGGGATTTTCCTCAGACAAGAAAATGGTAAGATATCTACAGCTTTTCATGTTAGCAATATACACACTTCCACATGCTAGGATATGAATGGTTTATATACATTTATGTGTTTAGTTGGTGAGAAACAGAGCATGTAAGGTAAAACTGACTTGCTGAAAACAAAGCACCATTCAGTAGCCCCCCTGGGAGCACTGCCTCACAGAAAACTGCTTCATCCTTCCTAATATCTCCTTTCCTTTCTCTGAGAACTACAACAGTATTTCAGTTCATCTCTGAATGTTTGAATGTCACTAGCTTTTTGCCTTTTTAATTGAAAAGCCCTCAGGGGTAAGCCAATTCACATGGAAATGTCCTGTTGCGCTTTATGTCAGTGTAATTTGGGCAAAAGACACATCATAAACTGAATAGCAAATGATTTTATTCTTCAGAAAATCAGCTGGCTTTCAGCAGTATACATTTTTATTGTGCTGTTGAACTTGGGAAGTTTTTGGGTTTCTTTCATACCTATGTGTTGTTCCAGGGAAGCCACAAATATGTGAGAAAATGACTCCTGCTAATTAAACATTTATACTCAAGAAGGCAGTCTTGTTAAAATTTCTTCTCTCTGTTCTGGATTTTTATTGGGTTCTGTTTTATGCTTATTCCTGTACTTACTTTTTCATTCAAAAGCTCCACTTTTCATTGAGTTTCAGTGAACAAAACAGAAGCATATAATGTGTGGACTTTAAAAAAAACTGTGCAATAGGTGACTTATGCAAAGATATTTTGTCTGTGATCCTTGGTAAAATGTTTTAGATTAAAATGCAGTTTATAATATAGAAACTCATTTACAGAAACTCTCCTGAGTATATAGAACTAAACTAGACCTATGTCCTAAATCACAAGTCAAAGAAAGGACTGTTTCTTGTAGTGTTGAAAGTAGCAGTCTGAAAAAATACAGGAATTAGATGTCATGGGCTAGGACCCACAAAAAATTAATCTGAAGACTTGCACTGACTTAACAGCCTTTTTACTAGACTCAAAATGAGAAGTGAAAAGGAAATGTGAGGACAAGTGCTTCTAAGTCATCACTACATGTGTTTTAATATGATACTGTACATAAACAGAATGACAATAGAAGGTTTTTATGTCAGTTCATGTCACAAGAAACAGTTTGTGGTTTTGATACAAAGAACAGCTTTACAGCCAGATTTTGGAAAGAGTTTAGAAGCTTGCCAATGCAGGTACTCAGCAGGGTTTTCAAAGCAGCTCAATGCCGTTAAGTATTTGTCCCCAAGCTATGAGATTGTGTTACCAGTTTGTAACTCTGAAGTACCTGCAGTGGACCCCAGGGTCCCACTGCCCTCCTCTTGGAAAGCAGGCACAGCAAGCAGCAGGTTAAGTCTAAACTCCTGGTAAAAAGAATAAAGGAAGTGTAAAATAAAAGGTTTTGCTTCCAAACTTGCACTGCATATCATGTAATACCTATAAGTCACCTGGGTTAAACCATCTGCCATCTCTCTTCCTCTCTGGCTCCCCTGCTGCCTTCATCTTTTTCATAACTTCCAGGATGTTTTGGTGTCCTGGGATGCACAGGCTTTGATAAAATGACTCTGGGTCAAAATAGCTTTGCTGTGAGAAATGGGCTGTGCTTTGGAGGCCGTAATCAAAATGGGGTGGCCTGGATAGCTTCGGAAGTTAAGGAAAAAAAACTACTTTGTGACCTCAATATGTTTTTTTAAAGTCCTATGACCTATTTCTTTGTCTCAAATAACATTATGCTTTTCCACTTTCAGGCTTTCGTGCCTTGGCAGGATTTTGAAATGTCATTCTGTTAACTGAGATTCAAAATGCTTTTTGCATTCCTTTTTAGTTTTTTTTTCCCCTTCAATGTAAAAACACCTTTATTTTTGCCTCTTTGTACTTAAGAGTGAGGGATGTGTGTTTAGATGTGTAGAAGTTAAACCTGGGAAATAAGCTTGGGACATAAGTTTTATGGAGAGCAATGACATCCTCAAGACAGAGGCTGGAAAGGTTGTCTGCAGCAGCACCAAGGTGCAGAAACTGTCCAAGCATGTGTTTTACCTAGTTGTCCCCTCTTTCCCTTCACTTCTGGCACATCTTTTACAAATGCACATTGCAATATTCCCATAGTACTGAAATACACCATTTTCCTCTCTTTTCCCTGTAATAAAGAACTGAGGGATGATCACACTAGTAAGCATCATGTCTTTCATCAGTTCAACATATCAGAAAGATGAGCATGGGAGGAGTAGGGCCTGTGTTTAGTACAACACTGATAGGTGTGGCCCTCATCCAGCTTGGATAGTGTTCTAGTGGCTCCTGTGTGTGTGCTAAGGCTTCTGTGAGATAGTACTCCTGACATTAATATCCATCCCTGTGCTGTACCACTGTTAGTCACCTTGAGTAACTATTCCAGCAACTGCTTTTGTATTTCAATGAACGACCTCTACAAATAAGTGACTCCTTCTCCATTCTGTCAGTTGGTTCTTTGTTCATGCTAAGTGAAGAAGCACATATGGATTATTTTTTTCTTTGTGTCTTGTGGTATGCTGTATTCTGTTATTGCATGCTGAACATTTCTTATAAGAAATAAAAGAGATATGAAAAATTATGTTCCCTTAAGTGAACATGAGAAGAGATTAGAAAAGACTTATTGTAATTGATGCTATTATTTTCTCATATATAGTAGGTTTATTTTCTCTGTCTCATTGAAGTATATTGGTTTTCTGTCCATGATTTGATGCAGCGGATTTTATAAACATCAGGGATTTGAGACTGCCACATTTTATGAAGCAGTACACCAGAACTTCACAAATTACAAAAGCAAACAGCCTTCCAGAGATCAATTAATTATGTGATGTTAGAGTGGTATCATATCCTACAAATACATGTTAAGTAAAATAACTCTCAGAAAGATCCAAAATGGAAGTCAGAGATAGTAAGGGTATGTAATTATTGCTACCCATTTAACGTGCTTTTCAGTCTTACTGAAACACCTCGTTAGGGGAACAAATATTTGTGCATATATAACTTAGAAAGAAGGAAAAAGCATCCCAGGTCTTGGTTAGTTTTGACTAATTAAAATTATATGCATAAAAGAGGAAGTGTTTTATGACCATTTTGTTTTCCATCTTCCAATTTTTTTTGACCTTGTAGGGAGGAGATGATGTCATGGCTTGTGTTCATGATGATAACGGAAGAGTCCGAATACACCACTTCTATAATGTTGGTCAGTGGGCTAAAGAAATCCAGAGGAATCCTGCTAGGGATGAGGAAGGGGTTTTTGAAAACAATCGTGTAACGTGTCGATTCAAGCGTCCTGTGTATGTTCCTCGAGAAGAAACCATCGTAGACTTGCACTTGAGTTGGTACTACCTGTTTGCTTGGGGTCCAGCAATCCAGGGTAAGTTGTTCTCTGTGTTACCAACTGAGTTGATGTGCCAAATTTGATAAATGTCTTTCAATTACATGATGCTTACTAGACGCACCCTTTCCCCCACTTTTTTTTTTTAATGAACTAAAATTATGGCAGCATGAGGCTTAGAAACGGATAAAAAGAAAGACAGGAGTCCAACATGTCCTGTTTTCTTGGCTATATATCTACTATCCCCACTTCCCAAAGCTGAATTTAGAAGAACTTAATAACCTGAAGTTCTTAATTCCTTTGAAATATGCTTGTTATTTACTTGAATTTAATTTATTTTATTCAGAAATTTAATTTCAGAAAGCAAAGAAATGAGCCTACTCCCTGACAGTGTAATATTGCATGCTTCTGTAAGTTTGAAAATGACCTGTCTGCCTACCTGTTTCTTCAGTAGAGTTATAGAAAAAATTGCATCTGACATTGTTTCTTTCTGCCCTTACCTGCTAAAGGTTCTATAACTCGTCATGATATTGACTCTCCACCCGTGTCAGAGCGCGTTGTCAGTATTTACAAGTACGAAGATATTTTCATGCCTTCGGCCGCCTATCAGACCTTCTCTTCTCCATTCTGCTTGCTCCTCATTGTTGCACTGACCTTCTATTTATTGATGGGAACCCCATGACCAATGGAAAATAGCAAGAATTTGGCAGTGGAAGTTTCTCAGGATGGATGGCTGTATGGATGGACACTGCATTTTTCTATTGGAATTTATATCACATCACCATCCTCATCTAGCTGCTTTTGAACATAGTTAGCTTCTCAGAAGAGTGAAATAACCATCTCCCTTGAGTGGCAGAGTGGTAACAAATCATTTAAGAATAATCACTGAACACATAGGAGAATATTTTCAGTGTTGTGATTACTTGCCTAAAGAAAACGAGACTTTTGTAAAATCAATGTGTGTGTGTGTGTGTGTGTGTTCGGTGTGTTTGAGAGGGGTGCCTGTATGTGTGTTTAGGTGAATTTAGTGATGGACATCTTATCAAATAACAAAATTGCCTTCCAAATTGCTACAAAAAAGCAAATTTGAGACAACACTGCAATGTTGTTTGGTGAGCAGAACTCCAAGCGCAGTTTCTGATCTTAAGATCTGGAAACCGTCACATCAGTATAAAACCTGCCCTTCAGTAGTGGACAGTTCTCCCAATTTCCTTTTTTAAAAAATATTTATCAAAATATACTTGCTGTGGTACTTTCCAAAACTAAACTTGCATAGTCAAGCATTAGCATGATTTTTTTTTCGACTGAAAAAGGTGATAAATGTCTTTTTTGTGTTTCAATAGCCTTTTTGAAAGAAATGGCTACTTCTTTTAAGAGATAGGAGGTAATTTAAACAAGGGGAAGGGAGAATACAGCAATATAAATTCTCCATACACAGGAAAACCAGGTGTAAAACTTACAGAATATAAAAGTTCCCAACAAGCCATAGGATGTCCTCCTAATAAATTAAATCAGTTTTTCTCTTTTTCTTAAAAAAACGCAGCAATTTTGCTGACATGTAAATACATTTTAAGTAATTGTGCAGTAGTATGAATAATCTCTTTTTCACTAAATCCTGTTCATGTTAAGGGTGACTGTGGGCAGTTGATGTTATCTTACAAAGAAATATAAATAAGATTACTTGTAAGGAAAGACAGGGATTATTAAGAACAGGAGTATCTTTTGTTCATCAAACCCTTGCTAAAACATAGGTATTTTGGAAAAAGATGAGCTAGAAAGGAAACACATTAGCTCTTTTTATCACCAATAAATAGTAGAAGAGGAATGCTAAATATTACAGAGATGAAAAGTGTCAAAATGCATTTATGAACCACAGAATATTATAAAAACTTTGAGTGGAGAATTTCTGTTCTTCACATAACAGGAAGTGTACGACATTTACGTGTAGCAGTCAAATGTGCTTAGATAAGGTTACTCATTCACTTTCCAACTTACACTAAAGTTCTACTTAAATAGAACTAAAATATAAATAGTGCCAAAGTTTTATCTAATGTGGAACACTTGAGGACTCTGTAACATAGAATCTGGTAAAATATATGTAATGCAACTCCTTTCTATTCTCATTGCTGCATGGAGTATAAAATGATTAACTAGCTTGGCTGGGTTTGCATCATTATTCACAGATTGATGTTTGTTGACTAAGATTTTTTAGGCTCAGAATTCTTCAAACCTGTGCTTAAGGTATACGAATTAGATTGAAGATGAACTTATCTTTATAACAAACACTTTATCCCTATTTCAAAAGACTGATTAATATTTTATATTTTCATTGATGTCTTTAAGGATTTGTTCACTTAAAATTACTGAACAGGAGAGGAAAGAGAAATTCAGGAGTGAACTTTTAAAGTGCATACGGTAGCTTTATTTAGTATAAATTACTTCTCTCAGGTTGGTTAACTTACTCATCTTGTGATCAAGCAGAGACCACCTGCTAAGGTCTGCTTTGGCCCACAACAGCTGTGTAATTTAGCCTTAAGATTGGCTGGAGCAGATAAGCAGAAGCCTGGATAATGAGCTTTACATTCAGCAAACAGGTGAAGTGAAGAAATCATTAGGGTCAATTCTTTCTCCTTTATGCTGGTTTGTAGGTCGCTGAGATATTGCAGTTCTTTCTCAGAGCCTGAGGGTTGCTTTAGTTTATGGCTTAGTTTTTATTGTTTTAGCCATTTACTTGATGACCACTAAAGGGCTAATTTAATAATTTAAAGGTTCTGAACTTGGATAGAAACACAGTTTGGCTCCTCTTTTCTTCTTTAATAGAGCTCTGGATTTAGGATAGCCTGGTTGGACCTGAGTGCACAGGTACGTTATAGATGACAGTAATAATACCAAGGTAAAATTGTGTGACAGCTATCAATATGCTTTGGAGATATATGGAGTCAGATGTGGTTAAAGTTCAGGATTTGAAGCAAGAGCAAAGTATTTTACATTATTTTTTATTCCCTTTTCAGATTACTTGTCAGTGTGCTCTGTTTTTGTCATCATATTTTTTCTTTTGTTGAAGTACTAGCAGAATTGTGCACTTCTAAAAAATCTTTCACCTAAGCTTCACAGTACTTAATTAGCCTAATAAAGTGTTTCTAATCAAAAGAGAGGAAATAAAAGGTTACAGGAAGCAGCAGAACAATCTATTATCTGGCATTTAAAGGGATGATTGAGTTTAGCACTGAGTTTATCTAAGAGTTCCTCTTCACGGTGGGAAAATCAGGACTATGGAATTCAAGTTGCAAACAAGATATGAGTATCTAGAAATTGGTATCTGGGATGAAATCTGAGAAGAAAAAGGTTATAAGGGAAATGTGGTGTGTATGTTTGTATGATACTTGGTAAGTCTTAACATTTGAGTGGGCATAGTAACTTGTCATGGAGAGTATTTTGGTTTTCATGTTTTGTCTTTTTGTTTTTTTTTTTAATATTGAAAAGCAGGATTTATCCCTGTTACCCAAAGTTACTATAAAGTAACAGACTTCAAAGTAATTTTTAACTGATTATGGCATTTCAAAAATTGTTTTTTTGGTTTTTTTTTTTTTTTTTTTTAATTATTTTTTTCTAATTGGCTGGTACCAACACAAACTAGAAGAAAAGGCCTATTTTGGAAAAGGAGGCAGATATTTCCCTCTCCAAATAATTTTTTGTTCTTTAATGTTATTACTACCAAACAGCCGTTAAAGAATACATTTCCTAAGTGCTTTAATTTTAAAAATTTCTTGCTGCAGAGTGACTTAATATAGAGGTGTGTATTTTAGAGAGGGCATATTTAGAGTATGGTGTTGTTTGGAAACTTGGCTGTGGTTGCTAATTAGAAAGATTATTGGTATCAAATAACTGGGTTTTTTAGGCACAGGTGAGATGCTAATTGATTTCTCCCCTCAAAAAAAAGCACCTAGCTGATTTGGTAATGTCATTGGATAACAGGTGATGCTGTCTTCTATTATTATAAGGGAAATACTCTGGTTTTGAAAGAGACTGTATTGATGAGAAAAGTTTGAACTCCCTCTGTGGCTGTTTTGTTTATCTTGATGGGTTTTGCAATACTTGGATAGTAAGAAAATAAACACTTACACCCTCTCTAATCTGAAGAAACTCCCAGTTCGGGTTAAATTATATTAAAGCTGTGTTTGGCACTGACTTTCCCAGTCTTCAGCACAGAGATTAGAGAATGACTGGAGTGTGGTGTACATCATCATGGCACCCAGGCAGTGGTCTTGCAGCTCGCTTGGAGCACCATATCCTGGGTCTGAACCAAAAAAAGAGCCTTGCAACTGCCTCTATGTACTAAATAGCTATCCTGTTATCTATTAGTTACTGCTATAACTAAGAAAACTGCTGTAAGTTTAAGGGAAGACACAGGTCTTCCTTTTTTTTTTTTTTTTTTTGTCTTTTTCTTACTTTCTCATCCTTCCAATACATCAGACATTTACAAAAAAGAAAATTATTCTGGTTTTACAGAGCAGACTCTCTGATCTTTTCAGGTCTTTTCTGGGTCCACTGGAAATTTGTACCCTCCAGTACTGCAGAGGCAGAATTAAAGTTTATATGCAAATTATGTAACTGTACTAGCATTTAAATGGCATTTTGTGACTCTGTTGTTTCGTTGGTTTGGTGCACTGTTGTGTAGCAGGTATATTTCCCCCCACTCTCCTCTTGCTTTAATATCTCCAAATAATTTCCCCAAAGTAAAGTATTTGGTAACAGGCCTAACAAGAAAAAAAAGAGATGTATTTAAGAGACTTTAAAAAGGTCTAATACCAGTTATTTTCAGAATTAACTATTGTGTAATACACAATTTTATTTATACAAAATATAAGTTTGCATAGAGGCTTAGATTTATGGTAGAATCAGAAATACTTTTAAATATTACAGTGTTTCAGTGCTTCATGGAGCTGTGGATGTGCATAGCTTACATGAATTGGTATGATCCTTTTCAACCTCATGTAATGAAACTGGCAAAGCAATTTGCCTGAATGGTGCAGAGTGAGGCATTGGTGACTCCAAAGAGCTTGGAACAGAAAAACGGAGAGACTGGTAGTAAGGATAAATGACAAGGAGCTAATGGTTTTGGTATATGTTCTATTTTTGTATAAATTTGCATGTGGCAGTACCCATCTGGCACTCTTTATCCAAACAAATATTACTTGATGTAGGGTTAGGAAGGAATAGAGTCTGACTTGAAAGAGATTTTGGCTTTTATGCAGGTCCCAGCTGTTTAAGGGCTGATGTAGCCATTAGGTCAGACCATGCCACAAGATGTCCTCTGCTATCAAGCTCCAAGTAAGATCTGGCCTCCAGAGGTGCAGAAACCCAGCAAGACCCCAGAGGGAATAGCAGCAGTCAGCTGCAGCAGGGAGTATCTGCTCAGTTTGGAAAATGACCAGTGAGCAGGTACTCCCTTTTGAGTTATCAAAAGGTGGGGGCTCTAAATCTTAACAGCTTTGTATGTTAGCTCCTCTAATTAAAATTTCATTATCACTATTTCTCTAGCAGTCTGTTTGGGCAGCTCTCCCTCAACCTGCCCAGGATAGATATGGATCTAACTGGAAGATGTTAAAGAAAATGTCAAGTCCGTGTGTACAAAAATTATTACAAAAGAAAATATATGCCAGCTTTTCACATTCTTTTTCTTATCTAGTTATTTATATGCAATTTGTATATTGATGTGTCTGATTTTTTGAAATACAGAGTAAGATCTAGGTAAGCCTTCCTTTTCCAAACATTTTTTATTAATATGAAATAATCACTTTGGTAACTTCTTTTTTTTCTATTTTCACGGTAGGTTTGATAAAATTATATATACTTAAATGTGGTTATTTAACTTACCTATTTTGGGCTTAGATAGTGAAGCAGAAGCAATGCAATTTTGAAATGTCAGAGAGGATGTGTGCAGCTTGTGGAGTTGATAGGTGTGAAAACGCAGACTTAAGACATTACTTGCTTTGAAAATCTGTGTTATGACTTGGCAATAGCAATGAATCTGCTGTAAAGAAAGGGAGAGACTTTTTTTCCCCTTCGATTACTAAGTGTTTTGAATAGAACTCATAGACTGTCTCAGGTTGGAAGGGATCCATAAGGATCTTAGAGTCCAACAAACACAGTGCTCCTCACAGGACTGCCTAAAACTAACCCATATGAATCAGAGCATCCAGATGCTCCTTGAACTTCCCTGTGGAGCCTGTTCCAGTGACTGGGCCCCCTCATAAAGAAGAACCTTTTCCTAAGGTCCCATCTGAACTTCCCCTGACATGGTTCCATAATCATTCACAGCTGTTGCTTTCGCCCACTTTCTGTGTTTTTTAGCTAAGTAGGAATGCTCTTCCAAACCAATGTGACGTTGGGACTTCACAACCTGTATCTTAGAACAGCTGCTGCTCCACATAGGCTCGTTCTGATCTGCAATTGGAGACTAATTAGGAATGTCCTAACAAGATGAACTTTTATGTGGCATTCTTAAGACATTTTCTGTAAAGGTATTGTACTCTTTATGGACTAGGGCATTACAGAATTACCAGTACTTTTCCAAGCTGTTTCTAAATGATTCTTAAATTCATATTTGCATTTTTGAAGAAGTAATTGGATTTTTCAGAAGTGCTGAGCAGCTGGAAATCTGTTCCAGCTCCAATGCTTACTCAGGGAAGCAGACATTTTTACGGTAACTCATTATTTAGCTTCATGTCTCTCTCTTAGTTTCCATGTCATTCAGTTCAATTTCCTATGGTGGTATTGGTAGAAGACTAAAGAAATGAAAAATTCACTTAGATTTTGTGCTAAGGAATAAAAATATTCCTGCTGATTTTTCACAACAGTGATCTGTAAGGTTTAGATAACAAAAAGTGTTCTTCACAGAATTAGTGTTTAGGCAGTGTGATTTAGCTGAAGGTATTTGTGTGTGCATGTAAAGTCTGGGAATTATACAAGATTATACAAGAGAGGCTAAAAATAAAAGGCTAAATTCTGCTCTGGAGACAAGACAAAACACACAACCTTACGTGTTCCCTGTCTCCTAGCTGGTTTTGAGGAGACAATGATCTATGAGGAAAAAATATATATAAACCTGAGATATTACATATGTGGGGATTATGTTTGCAGTTCTTACACACACACCTTCTTTCTTCAGTACAAGAAATAGCCTCATGGTCTTAAATGTATTACAGTGTTATTTTCACTTTTTTTTTGCATACAAGCTGCAACAAGAATAAGTTCAGTAAGTCAAAAGAATGTTGTCATATAGAGTATTAAGGTAATAGGAAAGGAAGCACAGATGCCAAAGTTAAAGCTAGGAGGAAAAAAATTCTTGTTATTTAACTTTGGAGTATGGTGTCTGCTTCTGAAATACTTGACTGTCCACATAGAAAACAATGGGTTCTTTTTCAGTTTTTTATCCTCAGTGATATGAAATGAATGATAAGTATTGAAATACAAATGGCTACCACCATAGAATTTTTAAAGCTGGAATTATCATTCAAGTCTTGACAAAGAGATTCAAAGATGAAATTTCAAACCTGTTAACTCATTAGAAAAATGAAATAGTGGGACCTTGACATTGGTGTGTGATGTCCCCAGCCTTTATTTAGGCAGATATTTTTTATTAGCATATTGAGTTCTGTTTAGGTTGTAACAGATGCCTGCTATGTCTTGGTATTTTTTATTTATATATCCTGAGGTCTGGTTTGCTTTAACCTCTTTGCAAATAAGCAGGCTGTCATAACTGTGTGAACTCTTGCAACTTGTCTTGTATTACATGAAGTGTAATGGTTGAATCTGAAATGTCATCTCTACCTTTGGACTTTATTCAGCATTGTCAAGACTAATAATTAGATAAAACATACAAATAAGAAACTTGTAACTATAGCGTTAAGTGGTGTTCTGCATTCTCTATTGCCAGGCTTCATTCTGTATGCCAATACCCAGCAGCCATGTGAAGTCAAATGAGCACTTGGTTGGATAGGAGTGCAGAATGGCGGTTTTGTAGTCCAGAGGAATTTGCCAAACTTCTTTGTATTTGTGCTCTAGTCTTTTCAGCAAAAATAACACTGAAGGAATAGATAATGAAATGACAGTGACCTACGGGACTACTTTACAATCAGTGCATGCCCTAAAGTATTGCTTTGTAACATCTGTTTTATACTAAATGTTGGTGTTCAAGTGAGCCTTGTTAGCTATTTGACAGTGACAGACAATGATATTTATAATACTGTTGCAATAAATGCCTTTTTAGTCTAAGAAAATGTGTGGTATGGCATTTATAAAGGGGGAAAAAGTCTCCATGAGGTTAAAGAAGTCTCTGCTGCTGCCTGTAATAATTAATTTCTGCGCCATGGTCTTGAATTTATTACCCTGACTAATTCCATTAAAGTCAGTGAGACTGGTCACATTAACCAATTAACAGATGTGAGAAGACTACCTTTTTTTTTTCACTATGAGAATCACAATGAAGCTGTAAGTAAATGTGATCATCTCTATTTTAGGAAAGTATTAACCACATTGTCAATTGCTATAAGTATGTAGAATTTAGAGGTTCCTGTGGTGACCTCTGTGCTGTGTTTTTGTAACCTATTTGATACAAATATGATCAAGTTTAAATATTACAAATTTGGGTGTTCTTTGTCTAGTGTCACCACTGCCTTGTTCCTTGGCCAGAATGGCTTCTGAAGCAGCCAGAATAGGCTTTTGCAGAAAAGAAGAAAATAAAACTGTATTAGAAATTGGCAACAGAGAGGAGAAAGAGCCATGATATTTAGCAAGCAAAGCAGCTGTAGGACTATCTCAAACAGTGATGCTTTGATTTCTGAAATCTCTCAGGTTTGACCAAGTATTTTAGCTCCTTAGTGGTGGACTGCAAAGAAGAGTTGGCTCAGTGCAACAAGAAATATATTGCTCTTACACTGTGTGGTCTGTTTGTTGTGTTTGTAGTATTATTGCAAGTCTGTGGCTGCAGGCTGCAAGAAAGGATGGATCTTGTGTGTGTCAGCTACTTGTGCACTGTCCAAGCCATCATGATCAAGAGGTATTACATATACCAAATGGATTGGAATAGATTTAAATTATATTCTGTTTGTCTTGTAGTACATGACTGCTGATGGATTGGTGAGGAATTTGTCACAAACCTGATGAATCCCAAACATTCTTTTGTTACTCAGGTCTCTGTATATCCAGCTCTTGTTCTGTGCACACCAATATCGTGTGGGATAACCCTGCAAGATAGTACTCTGGATTTTGTCCATCCACAGGTCCTACTGGTGCTGTTCTGAATGCTTTTTCCAGTGATTGAACATTTTTGTGTCAGTGGTAGTTGAGTGCTCTGCCTTACAACCATGCATTTCATTCCCCTTGTTAACTGAACAAGATTCACAGTCTTCTGTATGAATCATTCAAATTTCACTCTGCTGATAATTTTGTACACTTTAACTGAGATGTTGAACAAACTTGTTTCTGCAATAAAGTCAGGCTATAATCACTGGGTGCTGTCAGACATGGTGTTCCCAAGGATTGGTTTTCATTTTATTTTCACCAATATTTTGTAAATAACATTTAAATTGAAGCCTTCTCATCTTAGCAGTTGAGCTGCATAAAAGAATAATTTTTTTGTTAGCACAAAATGCAAAGGTATATGCAGGTGACCTAAAGATGCAAAGTTTGTATCTTAAATAATTAACTTTTATTTTTTCCTTTGCTTCTGGTACTTGTGAAACTATAATAGTTAAGATTGAGTATTTTTCACTGATCTGAAGATGGTATTACTTTGTTGTAAAACTGGGGTGAATTTATGAAGGGAGATTAACCTCAACTGAATGTTTACAAATGTTCAGTAACACAGGTTAAAACAAGTAAAGCCCCTCATGCAGGGATAGTTATTTTCTAGATATACAGGCCAGTGCTGACACCTTGTGGCTTCTTTCCTGACTTATTTCATAGCTCCATGTGGTTATTTTGGTTGTAAATAATGATTAACTTGCAGTTGCTGGCATTGTATCTCCTCTGCTTTGTGGCTGCCTCAGTGCCCAGTATTTTGGTATCATGTGTAAGACAGCTTGGAACTTTGGTTTGTGTTGACTGCACATCAAGTGAAAAAACAGCTAAGGGGTGTCTCTGATTTCTTGAACAGGACTCAAAAGGCATTAGTTCAGAGTACAAAAAATCAGGGGTGCTAGTGGACAAGAAGACAGAAGTTACAAATTTCTCTTTTACTAATTAATACCTGCTTTTATACTTCCCTCTACACAGGAGAGCATCCAAACCTGTGAGTACTTATCACATATACTTTCAGGTGCATAAATGTTTTCTCCACTGATGTAAAAGCATTCCTTTGCTGCCCTCTTCACCTTGAAGAACTTCTATTAGGAAAAATACAGAGACTGTTGTAGAATTTCTGGCAGTATAGGAGCCTGAGATGTGCTACTTTGACCACAGAAATGCCTAAATCAAATGCATCAGTGCAAGTTATACCTAAATGGACATCTAATCTAAAAATCTCCTACCATTTCAAATCTTAGAGAAAACCAGCTGTTAAGTTGCTATTTGAAATCTGTTCTGGAATTAAGCTGTAGAGGCCAGGACGTGTCTTGTGGAGATAACACATCCTCCCTCAGCTGTCAAAGAGATTCAGAGATTGTTTTCTGACATTTATGGGTCATGTCCCTATTCTTAAGTGATCCTGTTGTGGTGATACATGAATTAGAAATCTTTTATTGCATTGTTGTTTGGGGTTTTTTTTTCCCCCTTGTTTCTAATATGTTTAGTTGTTTATAATAGATAGTGAAAAACAATTGGAAAGGAAAGGTCTTAAACAGTAGGGACCAGATCCTTGGCTTATGTAAATCAGTATTTATAACTTCACTCAAGTCAAGGAGGTGACATTAATTTCTGTTCCTGCAGAATATGGCTGAGTCTGCTAAGAAAAAGGAATAAGGATGTGTCTAGGAAGATTTGATTTGCTGGCATCTCTGTTTAGCTAACAGAAGGATTAGAACTCTCTGCTCTCCCCCTGTGTAAATCTTAATTGACATTTGCTAATTGAACTTTAATGCAATAAAGGTATTGTAATGAGCCATTAGAGTTTGGCCTCTGAACTTAAGAGAAAAGTTCAGGTTATGATGCATTCTTGTTACCTACTTCAGCACCCTGCCAGGAGGCAGATCTATCTGATCAAAGAGCTATGAGTGACAGTATCAGTTTAAGGTTCAATAAAAGCTTCTTGTGTGGAGAACTGCTTGTAATGCCTCATCATCATCAGGATCAAACAGAGTGCCTGTTAGGCTTTTAAGTGCTTTCATGGCATAAAATTACTTTGTTTAACCTACATGTGATCTATTCAGCAAAGGAGCTGCAGGAGCTCAGATGAGCCTTTACAAGTGTGAGCTTCTCTGTGACTGGCAGGAAAGGCTTTGCAGAGACAAGTCAGAACTGCAGTGCCAAACCTCAAAAACTGGCTTGGGCCCCACCTACAGCTTCAGGCTGCAATATATAGTCACAGGAAGTGTGTGGAAAAAACCTCTACCTTTCACCCTTGGTATTATGATAAGGATAGGTCTCATCTAGCCATTGTCTTGGTGTTCCTCTTCATTTAAAAGCTAAGTATGTATAGGTGTATTTCCACTTCACAAATTAAAGACGATTGACAACTCAGGATAATTACAGCTTTTAAACATCTCCATTACACAAGAAATGTTCCACTAAAGTCCTTGTGGACTCCAATCTAACATAAGGTTAAACCTGCATGTAAATTCTAAAAATACAGGGATTTGATTATTTTCCTTTTTTAAAATATCTCTGCACTTTTTATGTTTAGTGGTATGTGACTTCTTTATTATGACTTAGAGGATATACTCTACTTCCTTGAAAAGAAAGAGGAAGATGCCTCTCAGGTTTACCAATAGCTTTAGTACCTGCTGAAAGGTTGTCTTAAGCCACGGAAGGACAACTGCGAAGCACAGTGCCGGCACTGAGCTAGTTCAAATATCATGGACTTCAGCCCTTGCAAAACTTGCTAGAACCAAGTGTGTTTATTACAGATGCATTTAGACCACCTGTAAAATGTTACCAGGTGCCTTCATGCCTGGACTCAGGGGTTTCATGTATGCCAGCTGCAGGAAATTAGCTCCTCTCTAGATTATATGCAAATACCATTTGTTGCTACACAGTGTCATAAATGTCAGGTCTAAAAAACCAGATGGAACAACTACTTATTCAATGGGCCTGAGTGCCAGTAAAAGAGCAGATGCTTCCTTGTTAAATAATTGTTGCCAGAACATGTTCAGACAAGACAAAAATCCTCCAGCTGGTCTAACCAGTCTTGCTCTCCACCATGCACTGACACTCCAAATCTCCAAATTTGCTCCACTCCCCGAGACTAGAGCAGCAGCAGGGAGAGTGTTCAGCGGTGCAGGACGGGGCTGCACTTCTGGGCTGGGGATGAGGTTGCGCCGCGAGCTGCTGGGCTCTTCCCTGCTCCAGCCTTTGGCCGCCTTCTTCAGCAAAGGTCATGCAGGCGCTGGGCAGCCTCGGCCCGCGCTCGGCAGGGACCGGGCGGGGTCAGAGCCCCCTCACAGCCCCGCAGATCCTATCGGGGCGGTTGAGTAGAACTACATTTCCCAGCTCGCTTCCCGGCCGGCACCGCCCCTTTCCCGCCGGGCCGGGCGCACGCCCGGAGCCGCGCGGCGGGGCAGGCACTACAGCCCGGGGCCGCTGCGCGCCCTCGGGCACCACCGCCCCGGCGGCGCCCGTGCCCGCCATGGCTGACAGCGCAGAGCCCGCGGCTCCCGACGCCGCTCCCGCCGCAGCTCCGGACGCGGGTCCCGCCGCGGCCCCTCCGGGCTCTCCGGTGCGAGAGCGGCGGGCGGGCGGCTCCCCCAGCACGGGCGCGGCCGTGCCGCGGCTGCCGCTGGGCGGCCCGGGCGGGGCGGCGGGGATGTCGCTGCCGCGGCTGGAGAAGCCGATCAAGCAGGCCTTCTACAACACCGGGGCGCTGCTGTTCGCGGGGCTGTGCTGCGGCGCCGCCGTGCTCGTGTACTTCATCCTAGAGGCGTTCCTGCGGCCGCTGCTCTGGGCCGTGCTCTGCGGCACTTTCCTGCACCCCTTCAAGACCTCGCTGACGGCGCTGGGCCGGCGCTGGCTCGGCCGCCTGCACCGCTCCCGCACCCCAGTGCTGCTGGCCGCCCTCCTCCTGCCCATCTGCTTCGCCAACTACGGCGTGGAGGCGCTGGGCGAGCAGGTGCTGCGGCGGCGGCGGCTGCTGCTGCTGCTGGGCGCCGGGGGCCCGCTGCTCTACGGGCTCTACTGCCTGGGCAGCTCCCTGGGCGTGCAGGTGCTGCTGGCACAGGCCGCCCGCATCATCTGCCAGGGGCTCGACTACTTCAGCAGCCAGTGGGTGAGTGAGGGTCGGGGTGTGTGTGTGTGTGTGTTTCGGTGTTCCGCGGCCGCGCTTTAGGCATGCCCCACTACTGGAGGTGCTCTTAACTCAGAGGTGATTCATGCGAGTTCTTGGGCAAACATCGAGGCTTTTTGAGATCTAAGGTCTGCTATTTCACATTTTATTAAAGCGTTGCGAAATAGCGGCACGGCTCCACAAGTGACCCGGGATGGGGGAGGACGCCTTAAAGCTTTTTTGTCAGTGTACTGTGTACGGTTTCTTTTTCTTCTTAGAGTATCAAACAGTGCAAACGCAAGTTGAATGTTAAAAAGTAAAGCTGTTTAGCTTAAAAATGTTACTGATGGTAACAAATCCTGGGAGACTGCTTTTCCCTGTGTTCTGTTCAGTAGGTAGGATAGTTAGAACTTCCGGCCGAACTCTTTTATGCTGTGTTAATTATAACTGAAAATACAGAAAGTACTACATAACAGAAGCAAATGGGTATGTGAAAGATCAGAAGATCAGTAAATCGTAGTCTTGTTAAATACCGGTGTACAACTGGCATGCTCACATTTCTTAGTGTCAAAGACTTTTCGAAAGCCGCTCTATTTTTTAAACAAAGTATGCCCTTTCCTTAGGTAACGGTGTTCCTGAATGGACTGACAGAATATTTTGACAGACTATCTCTAGTGTGAATAGAATGCACAGGAGAATGTGTTTAGCCTCTTGGAAGTAAACACTGGAGGAAAAAAAAATTCTTGACTTTATTTGGTGCTGGAAGATGTCAGAAGAAATGTGTTTCTGGTCTGGTTTGTCCTCAGAAGTATAATTAGGACTGAGTAGACAGAGATATATTTTCTCTTTATAAAGAGGCAAGATACTACCGTGTTTACTTTCAGCTGAGTAGTACAGAACTAAAGCATGGCCTGGTACTAGTAGGAAGCTTTAACTTGTCACACAATTTGCTTGGTAAGCTTAAGATTTTTTTAAAGAACTTTGCACTGACCTCTCTGTTTTATTTTTAACAAATCTATAATATTGCTGCACTAACTGACCTGGCTAAGTCCAGGCTTTTATTAAAAGTTTGTTAACTAAGCTATACTTAACACTGTAAATATAAGGGTCCTGAAAGAAGCTGCCCTTATTTAAGCTTGTAACTATGGCTGTAATGCACTGCTAGATGTCTGTGCCTGCTCAGTACAACCTTGTTTAGCAGTCTCTGATCCTTCTCGTTGGCACTGGTGTTTCTGGTTTCTGAACACTTGTGTTCATTGACCTGTGGTAGGATTTTAACTGCACAAAACATAGTAAGCTCCCACACTCTTCAGACTGATTTTTTGGGAAGATTTTGGGTTTGTGTCAAGGTAACTGATCACAGAATTCCTTAAGTAAACCAGTTTCTTTCTAAGCAAACTGTGTCTCTTTCTGGGACCTTACAGGAGAAAAAAAAATGTGGGCTTTCCTTTGTAAATAACTGCAACTCGGTCTGGCATCATCTGTACACTTTGTAGTGTTTTTTTTAGTCCATTCTTTTGAATTTTGCAGTTGCTTGATGTGTATTATCTCAGAGCTGTAGCAGGATAATTTAATTTTATCTGTGCAGCTGAGGAGCCCTGAGCTGGATCAATTAATAGTGTCAGTTCTAACTTCAGTTAAGTACTTTAAAGCCCTTTAATTGCTGTGTTGTATTGCAGGACTCTATTTGCATGCATATATTCCGCTTGTTAGCTGCACGGGAATTTGGGATATTACGAGTTGGTTTCTCCGTTGTACTGTTCCTCTCTGGGCTCTGAATCTTCCATGGCTCCTTCTGTGTGCACGATTGTGTTCTCCCTTTCTGATTCCCTCTTATGAAATAGAAAAGTGAGTGGATGCCTATCATTAGAATTATGGGCATTTGGAATAATGATTCGTTATCCTCTAACTGAAGGTGTTTTGATGGTGTCTGCTAGGTCATGGTACTGAGACAGAAGTTCTCTTCTTAAGTTCTAGAAAAAAAGAAAGTTCTTCAAATGCAGTAATTGCATGTGACAATGACATGAGAAGGTGTATCTTGGCACCAGTATGTTAAAGAGCTTTCCTGTCCTGCTGTCCTCAAATCTGGCAAAGCCCTTCATGGCATGGATGAGTCAAGATTCAGAAGTGCCTGTGTTCCCATCCCTGGTTCTTAAGTCACACCTGCAGTTCAGGAGTTTGGGTACCTTCATGACTGGATTGTTAGCTGATTGCAAAACACTGCATTTGGAGAACAAGTTCAAGATCTTAGGCTAGTCTACAAGCATCATGTTCCCACGGTGTCCTTTTCTTTCCTTTCAGGTTTTATAATCTTTAAAGAAGCTTGCTCAAAAAATGTAGTTTGCTGCTGGACCTTAAGTTAGAGGCTGGTTAAAAATTCCGGATGAGTTTCTTGTTCTGCCTTCAGCCTTCTCTTGGTTATTTGCAGAGTTCTGATGCAGAGGACTCTGCACAAACAGCGGTTTCATATTCTAGAGAATGGGACTATTTTTCTCTATAGTTTTTTTCTTGGAAGGGATGGGAGTTTGTCCCATAGTGGACATAGTCCTACATGCTTTTGGGCTGCAGCAGTTTCACTAGTTTTGCAGGAACCATGCCTATGACCAGCACTGTATCTAAAAACCAAATTCGTTTGCTTTGTGGCAGGAGTTCAAGCTACTTTTGGCTGATGTTTTGCTCTTAGGTTAATATATATCCAATGCCAGCTATTCATTATATTTTCATTTTTTAGAAGAATTATTTACATGCTCATATTTTTTTGGAAAATGGATAGTTTGTAGATCCCAGCAGATGTAAAGAATTATACAACTGCTCTATGTTGGCTCTGAGGTTCATCTTAGTAAATTAAATTTGATGTAATGATAATGAGCAGAATTCTCTGTAGTGAACTTGATTACAGGGGTGTCAAAATCTTTCTCTCTGGCCAGTCTTTCTTCCTTGGTTTGTCACAGGTTATTGGTCAGGCTCACAACTGTGTAGTCACGTGTGTCAGTGACTAATGACTGTACTGGGTACAATTCATGTTGTTCTGGTGGTTTCCATGCATTTAGAGCACTTATTCAATATTATCCTCACCAGGGTGCTGGGCAGATCTGGAAATGCCATTGTACACCATTGGGGTGACTGCTGTATTGGAATATTGTCAGAATACATGTTACCTGCTTTGATTGGTGTACTGTTTGCTCCCCATCAGGCTTTCTGTGAAAGACATGCACCGAGGAAACCTCTGTTTGTGTTGGCACTAAATGTCAGCAGTCCCCAAGCAACCCTTGCAGACTGAAATTCTCCAAGCATCCTTCTTGGCAAATGCTTTGGGTCCCATGCTCTGAGATGTTCTCTTTCCACAGTCCTATTGAATATCATCTGTGGGGGCAAAATGTTTTGTTGAGTTCACCTGATGGGGCAATTTCTCTTCTAGTAAAGGAAAGGGCACAGTTCTGATTTTTAATGTGCATACAATTTCTATTTCTTTGAGGGTTTAGGGTAGATGTTTTTGTGTTTTTTTCCCCTTCTTGGAGTGGGCTTGCAGGTTTCTAAAACCTGTCCACCATTAAAAAAACCCAAACCAAAACAAACATCTGAACAAGCTCTTAAGTATTCTTTCTGCTGTTTATAATCCTTTATTATTATGGTATCCTGGCTTATAAATCATAAAGCCAAGTACTGACTCTAAATACATCTTACCAAAACCACAGATTTTAGTTTGTTTTCACAACTTTACTTGGGTAGAGATAAACTCAATAGAGGCCACATGTGACCTATTTGAAAACAAGATGGGGAAAGGCAGGGAAAGTCTGGGATGTTGATAGTGTTTTCTACTGTTGTTTTTCCCACATCCACTCTCAGTTTTGGAAGAGCCTTCGGTGAGATACCTTTCTTGGAGAGGCTGAGGAGCTTGTTCTGGTTTTTATGCAGGAACTACAGCCTCGAAGCTAGCACTAGCCTAAATCCTAATGATATATGCTGCATAATATTAGTTACTTATTGGTATTTATGTGTACTGATTGAGCACATCATTATGTTTCTCTTCCAGCACCTCTGAAAGGAATAATCATTATGGAACTGTCCAGCAAATATAACTGTGCTCTATATAATAAAAATAGAAGGTGAAGAAATTGTGTGTGTTGAGGAGCCATCTCTTGGAAAAGTGTTACCATGAAGTATGTCAGAGGAATGATGCTCTGTCTGCAGGGAAAGAATTTGATGTGCTCTGGGAAACCTCTTTTTGCAAGAGAATCTTGATAAATTTGGTTTCTGAATAGCACTTTTATTACAAGTTTCTCATAGGTACCTTTTGTATTAAGACATGAAAAGTGAACTAAAGGAGAAGTACTTTCATCATTTATTGCTCCAGTCTTCTGAATGTCTTAGATTTCACTTTTTTTTTTCTTAAATTCAGTGTCAGAAATATTGCAGGATACATTGAAAATAATTTTTAGTCCATGTGTGGCAGTATTGATTTTGATGGTCATTTCCCCCCTGCCCCAGGGTTCTAGTTAAAAGTTCATGCTTTCATCCCTTCAAAAAGAGGTGATCTCACTAAACACCATGTTTATGTTTCATTTAGTTTAATAGTCTGTTTTAAAGCCAGCAATAGCACCATGGATATATGTCACATTTGGGGGTTCTAGAAGAAACAGAACAGGCACAGTGTTCTAGTCCTTTGGAATAGAACACAAGGAATAACTTCCTTGTGTTCATTTAGAACCTGCTTTAGGTAAATGAGGGCTTCCTAAGTAAAGTGAGGAGGTGGTTGTCTTTGCTCTGAGGTGAGGAATAGTCTTACACGTGTGATTAGTTGGAGTTTGGGTATTTTCTTACATGTTTGATGATGGCTTTCTCCATGCTAAATGACCGGCAGTTACGCTCTTATCTTGCCAGACTCTGCGTATTATGGGATGTTTCCACTCGTGTATTAATGAAAATGCACTAAAGCTGCATTAAATTAATTTTGGTTCTGGAAACTGGAGTCAAAATGACATTTTCACAATTTGTCACCTGCCTCCTTATTATCTTTTACATTGTTTAGAAAACCGTTTTCAAATGAAGAGGGCAGATGAAGAAAACTGTGATTTTTTTCTAAGGCAAACACAGTTTGGCTTTTAGCAGTGCCTGTAATGCCTTGCGTCCCTTCTTTTTTCAAGTCCAACACTCTTCTGCTCAGCTTTTGTGGTAGGTTCATTTTCCTTTGTCAGCCTCCATCACCACTGAGGAGGGAGATGTAGAAATAGTGAACTCATCTCATAACATCACCTCTTTAAACTATTTTCACTCTGCAGCACTGTTTTGAAAGTTTGCAAAAGTGCTGTGTAAATGCTTGGTCAATGTTTTTAATGATTTTTTATTTTGAGAAAAACTAATGCAAATCTCTGTTTCCAAATGAAAACTTTGTTTTAAAATATTAAAGGTAACTGATGAGGTAGTTTGGACTTTTTTTTTTTTTAATTCAAAACACTGAGACTGGAAAATAGCAATTTGAATTAGATCTGTAGCTTCATCAAACAGTTTTAAATTTAAAGCTCAATTGTAGTCCCCTCAAACAAACCAAAACATAAACCAAACTCTGAAAAACCTTGCCATATGATTTCCAACTGGGAAAGAGCAGCCAGGGAAAAAAATCATTTCAAAATGGCCAGGGGAGAGGGTAGAGCTTCAATTAGAAAAGGAAGGAGTTCCGACACTCAGTTTTGTAGGTGCTGACTTGTTCAAAGCTGAGAACTGTTGGCAGGTTGGCAGGGCATATATCAAAGGAAGTAACTGTTGGTTCATCTTCTGAGTTTTCACTGTTGTGTTTACTTGTGGAGTGGTTCATATAACCATGGAATAGGCTGAGTTGGAAGGATCACTGAAGTCCCACTCCTGGCCCTGGACAGGACCACCCCACACCGTGTGCCTGAGAAGGCATGTGAAGTAGCTTGGAAATGTGTTTGCTGCTGGATTTTGGGGTGTTGGGGCAACATTCCAAGGCAGACTAAATCATTCCAACAGCTTTGCTATCTTCTGCAGTGGGAAGCTCTTCTTGCTTTTTCCACTTCTGACATATGCTTCTGTTGCCCTGTTGTTGATGCCTGTCATATTTCTGTGAGCCTGTTTTCCTATAAATGAATTACAGGTAGTTTTTTAATGAGCTTAGGGAGCTTGAGCTGGCTGGATGAATGTTGAAGCTGTTGTGCAGAAGAGGTGGGACTGCCCAGCTGGCAGCAGGAGACAATGAATTGCACCTTTCAATAGCAGGGAATTATTAAGTGTGCTCATTGCAAAACCTTCCCCTTAGAGGTTAACTTGTTGATAGGAAAAAGTGAGGAAACCATGTAAGTAAAGAATTTTGTACTCTCCAATATAAATCAGTTTAAATGTTGTCAAAAGTTGAGTAGTAAGAGTTTGTTCTTGAAAAATGAGGCCACAGCCGAAGAGTGGCTCAGATTTTCAAATCCTTCAGCTTTAACAGGAAGGGGACACAAACTTTGTGTTGTTGATGATAGGTCATGCTGATAAATCCTAGACTTTCCAGCACTGAAATTTCAAAGAAAAATCACTGAAGCAGATGCTTGAGTTTAACATAAAAGCTGCATCTTTCTATGGTGTAATTTTGTCTCCAGCTGGCAATTTAAAGAGAACTGAAGCCCTTCATAGTTGCCTTTGACACCTCTAAATCTGCCTCTTAAATTTACCACTTTAATATAGAAATGGATGCTACAATCCAAGAAGTTACTTTGCAGTCTTAGCACTATTTATTCAGAAAAGTGGGCAGTTTTACATCTCTAAAGGCAAAGCAACACTTTGTTCAGTTTGTGAGAGATGCTACAAAATGCAAAGGAGATGTGAAAAATGAGGTCTTCTCTGTCTGTTAAGACAACAGTGATAGGTGAGGGAAGAAAGAAGGGCAGCCTGCAGGATTAAAGTATCCCAAAGCTGTTATATATGGAAGTTGTGCATGTATGTGAACGATAATTGTGATTGAGTGGTGATTTAAAATCTCAGAGTACGTGATGAAAGTTAGGCATCTGCAACTGATTTCAACTTGATAAATAGTTGATAATAGCTAATGCATTCTGCAAAATGTGAAGTGTATGTATTAGTTACCTGGTTAACTGTATGCTCTTACAAATCAAATTTATAAGCATTTTGGCTTAGCATGGAATCTTTCCAATTACAGTTTCAGTGCAATAATTGCAGTAGCTTAATTTTAGTGAAAGTAGGCAGTCTTTCATTCTTTGTTTAAATTATGACAGTTGTTAAGAATGACATATAATAGTAGAGAGGCTATTAATATTCTCCAGGCTTTTCAAGCCAAAACCTCTGGAGACCATCCAGAAAAACAATGGGAAGGATTATGTAACATGCTTTTAAAGGGTTAAGGAAAAAAACCAAACAAACTATGCTGTTGCCAGGTAAGTATGGGATGAAATCCTAGTCCACGTCAATCAATTTAAGTTAATTTGGTTGGTCAGTTGCTTTCAGCTATGAACTGTTGGAAGGAGGCTACCCTAGTTCCTGTGTGCTGGTTCTTGCAGTGTAGGGGTGTGCTTGGCCATAACATTAACCAATAAAGAGCTGATTATTCCATGGTGTCACTGAAATTAAACTTGCCCCAGTCACTTGACTACACAGCTCTCTGTACAGGGCCTGGGGAAGGTTGTTGTTTGATCTCTGAAACAGGGTGATTGGTTTATAAGTAAGCTATTTCTCGCTATTCAATAGAAATAAATACTTTTACTTGGGTCATTTGCTAGGCTTTTAGAAATGAGAACTGATTGATTATTTTTACTTCAAACACAAAAAAAATTATTAAATACCTAAACCCTATAATGTTCAGCTTCATGCCTGGCTAAAAGCAGTGCAATCTGTTTTGCTTTGTGGGCTGTTATACATAGGCTTATACCTTCTACTTTTGGCTTGTTAGCTTGTTAACCTCCTGCTTTTGGCTTGTTTTTAACAGAAAGTTTCAATTACTGAATGTACTGAGTCTCCTGTTTGTAATTTATCATTAAATTTAAAAGCTAAGGAGAAAATTGGCTTGGAACTGGAACATTTATCATACAAAGATGCTGTGTGGCTGATGTTAGGGAGTAGGATAGTATCTTTGGGATGAATTATCTCTTGCAATAAAAGCTGTGCTGTCAGGTGCCTTATGAATGAATTTAAGTTTCAAACCTATGCTGTTAAAGGAATGGTACTGTGTATTTCTGGTGAAAATTTTTGTTTGCTTGTGACTTTAGTCTTGATGTCCATGGATTGTGTTAGTTTTAGACATTTATTTTGAGTCCACACTTGGCCATAAACATTATGGAACTCCGTTGATGCAAAACTATAGATAAGTGAAAACTTGGAGTGATCTGCTTAGATGAGAAGTATTAGTGTGCAAAGGATAGGTATACCTTTGTTCACACATTGTAAGTGATTTTAAATTGCTTGCATATCTCTTTGAAGTTATCAGGGACCATCACTGACTGCTTGTCTGCTCAATTCAGTACAGCTAAGATTTCCTCTCTACCAATTAGATACATGGCAGTAGTCACACAAACCTGCTTTTCACAAGGACTGTTGTGTTTTCAGTGTGAATTGTGTAGTGCAGAGTAGAGGTGAAAACTCTTCTGGTGTGTCCTGCTTAATTACTTCTCCTATGTCTCTGCCTGTGCATTCTTTCTTCTTACAGTGATGTCCGATTCAGTAAATGCTGTTAATAGAAATTCTGTTCAAACTTCATTGGGATTTATGGATTTATAAGTGTAAATTTAAAGGTGTACTTAACTGGTAATGGATAGGAAGTGTTCACTGAATTTGAGCCAGAAATTTCTTTAGTTACTTATTTTAAGAATGAAACACGGGATTTTAATTTTTACAGGTTTTAGTACTTCTTTATTTCACATCCTTTCCTGGGTAGCAACTTTTCATCTCCTGTGTCCTCTTCTGATTTCTGTTTCCTTTTTCTTTCTTTTCAGCATTTTTCAAGCTCAAATTCACCATCTCAAGATTAACTCCAAATCTGTATTACGATTTATCTGATGAGAAGAGTAGTAGAATGCAGTTAGAAGCAGTAAACCTAAGTTGTCACTGACATCTTCTTGTTCCTGGTGTTTTAGTTAAAAAAATGAAAAAATTATGTGTCACATGTTGTAAAAAGGCATCTGTTCTGTGAACCAACACCACTGAGGAACAGCAGTTTTTATTGTGCTTCCTAATGGCTTCTTTGGCTTAAGCTCCCTTTTGTCTCTTTGGACTGAAACACAGGAGCTGGCAAACTGCTCCATGCTGGAATGAGTGCTGTGCTGACGAGCTCTGTGTCCCCAAGGCCACATAGGTGCTGCTGCTGAACTCATATAAAAATTGAAACGTGGGCTTTTAAAGACTTACAAGCTGACTTCAGTTCTCTCTCTGTGGGAGTTATGGGTGTGTGCATGAGTGTACACACAGACATGAGTACAGTAGAGCTCTCTTTTAATGTATGTATACATACCTATGTGTATCTTTTTCTTAAAGATATGGACACTGGTAGTTGGTTACCTGCTGATGGTTTCATTCAAGTGGAATATAAGCACTGAACGCTACTTAAAAGCAGTGTCTGTTCCTGTCTGGATTATGCTGCTCTTTCACTTAGGTGAGTAACAAGAAGGCATTATTCTGATAACTGGGGGTTCTGTCAACAAAGCTCCTCGCTTGCTCTTCTGCTAAATCTGAAATAGAGTCTGAGCTGAAATGCAAACTGTTTTGTCTGCTCAGTAATTCTGGCTGGATGTGTCCAGAAGGGAGCATTGGAGTAGGGAATGGGAAGGCACCAAGATGCTGAGCAACACCTTCCACCCCTCATGCCTAATTTGTACTTCCCAGGGTTTTCCCTTATTTGATTCACAGACAAGGTACTTCTTGACAATGAGGAAGGGCTGGGGTCACATGAGGCTGGCTTTAGACTTTCATTTGTGATGTTTTATTGAAAGCCTGCCATTAACCAATGCTAAAGCTGCAAAATCAGTTTAATAGTAGTAACAGAAGCAAAAAAAAATAAAATTCTATCACTAGTCAACAAGCATGTCAGGATGATATCAGCAGCATAAAATACATTTGCCAGTAATCTGTATAATCTGTTTGTACAAATATAAGACTATGGTAATCTTTCAGACTTCTGTTGCACATTTAATATAATAGATTATCACCTTATGTTCTCATATCAGAGTTTATGGTGGAAGGATCATGCAATTTATAGAAGGCTACCATGATAGGAGGTTTCACAGTGTACTTTATGATTTACTTTACTTTAGCACTAAGTTTCAAGGGTTGTTCTCACTATGTGGGGATGCTTCCCTGAGGTTTAAGCTATATGTTGTGGCTTTGCATTTGCTTAAATTTTGACAGTCTTGTATTTACTGGAAGTATAGGCTGAATAGGCAGAATCCAAGAAGAATCCTATTCTGTGGAGATCTAACGTAAATACACATTTTTTGGGGGAATGTGACTTTTCTCTGATATGGAAAATGTTTAAATTTTGTGTGTATTTTCATGTGATTTTGAATGTTGTTTTTAAAATGGTTTTGTGTATCAATATAATGTCACTGAAGTTAGGAACTGTAACAACTTGCTTTGTTCATTGAGAAACTTGCTCATGTTTGTTTTCTATTCTTCCTTTTCTTTAATGTAAAAATCTGTTTGTTTTATGACATTTTGGTTGTATTTTGGTTGATGTGCTGCCTTTCTTGGTTTTGCTAAATGTAGGGTTTATTAATGGCGTAATTTTTGATGTAAAAAAAAAATCCCAACGCTGTGTCTTTCAGCTTCTGTGGCAGGTTCCTGGAGAATTCCTGTATTTCTGGTTATAGTTGTTCTGATGACAGTAGGCATGTTGCATGACCAGCACAATGGAAAAGAGTCTTCTGGTAAGGAAAAGTCACTGTTTCTTTTATTGCTGGAGTGCATTTAGTGTGTTTCAAAGTGGTTTACTCATGCTCAAGTGAATCTTGATTTCTTTGCAGAAAATGATTACCGTGGACTGATGTTTCTTTTCCATGGTCAAGTAGCAACTCATTATTAAGCCAAATTGCTTGAGTTTATGGATTTCAATATGTAATTTCAGGCATAAAGGTAGCCTAGGATGTTTGAAATCACAGGCTAATTTTGAAAGAAATGAGCAATATAGGTTTAATAGTGCCTATAATACTGAGTATGAGAGAAACCAGGACAACTCCATCCAGCAAGTTTCCAATATCCAGTCACTTGTTTTTAAAATAGTTTCTTTAAAATATGTTTTGTGTTTAGATTTTGAGAAGAATGGTTTTTTCCTGTTGCAAGTCAGTTTTGAAAGAAGCAAAGGCATTGTATATTCCGGATGAAGGAAAACTTATTGTGTCTGGCTGTTTTAGTTGGTTAGTAAAGTTGATTAACGGGTATAAAAATGTGCCAGCAGCTGTGAATGTCTTGGTTGGTAGCAGTTCATTATCAAGAAAAGCACTAAGCAAATAACTGATTTTTGAATTTTGGCTGCAGGTGTGTTGTAATACTGAAATTAATAGCATTCATTCCTTTTTCATCATATTGACTACATATAATATGTACTAAACACTAACAGTGTCTGTCCATATAATTTCTGCTGCCTCACAGCTCCAGTTGATATCTAACTCCAAATGAAACATTTTAAGACTTAAGTTTTTTGTTCCTTACATACACATATGTATTTTACAGGGGCAGAGCTTCCTGGTCAGATGATTTCCATTGCTGCTTCAACAATTGCCATGGCAATTTCAATGACAGAAGATGAATCCAACAATGAACATTCCTCCCAACCCTCAGGTGACTGAATACTCTGTAAGAAACATTTGAATTTGCTCTAAAGGCATGAAACTGGAGGGAATTCAGAAAAAAAAATCAAAATAGTCTGTATCCTCTTCTTTTTGTCCAAAATAGTGTCCACATTGTGAATCAGGTTTATATCTTCTAAAGAAAAGTCAAGAAGATGCTAGTATAAAAGCTTTCTAGCAAAGGATAGTTTATGTGATTAGTGAAGCCCTGACTGGAAGTGTTTTTTATTATTTTGGGGGTTTTTTAGAATGAAGTTGTGATTTTTTTTCCTGTTCTTCATTATCAATTATTTTAATTTTCCTAGTCTTTTGTTTTGATGGCAGTTACATGTTATGTAGCTGGATTTCTGGACCAGGTATAGACAGACTGGAGGAATTTTTTGTGTACGTTGGAGTGAGAAAAAACCTCACCACTTTAAATATGGCATGCTCAAAGTCCTTCCTGTAGTGACTTTACTTGACTTTGTAGCTTGAGTCACATGATACTTTCAGTTGGAATAACACAATTGGTTTAAAAGAGTTCAGACAAAGTGTTTAGATACCCATGATGATTTTGAACTTTACCATAATTTTTTTGGGTAGGTCTTTGATGAAATGTGATACTAGAAAACTCAGCTATTACTGAGATCTCTGGAAATTGAAAAGTTTCATGCATTTCCTACAAACCACACCACAGAGATCATTCAACTGATCAGAATGTGAACTTGCAAAACTAAAAAATCTACTTTAAAACTTTTCAATCTAAAAATGGTAGCTTTAGACAACTTCCTCTTACCTTTTTTTGACATTTTACATGAGTATCATCAATATAAACATAGAAGCCTACAGAACTATATCCTGAAATTTGAGATCAGAGCATTGTGGTGACATAATGTTGTCCTGTATTTCTGTGTCTAATCTTTAATTTTGGAAATGAGAATTTGGGGTTTTTTGAGCTGAATTTTGAAATGTGGAAAAGTAAGACACCCACCATGTAAGTGGCTGTGTTCTTTTATGCCATTTTTTAACTTACCAGTTCCTATTTTTTCACTTCTTTAAGACAGTTCTCTGTTTCCAAGAAGAGATAACTACAGCGGTTTTTCAAATGTGTCTTTTATATATTTTATGGTTTTTTTGACTTCTCTTGAAACAATTAACCAGATGAGTGGGGTTTTTTTCTTGTGAATTCTGTTGTTTTCCTTCACAGCAGAGGAAAAAACAAATATGGAGTTTTCTGTTAACTCCTAACAACAGTTAAGATAATTTTCCAAAAATCTGGTAAAAATTAGTATTCTGTTCTGAGATCCATTAAGCATAACTTTTGCCATCTTTGGTTTGGATCTTTTGTGAATGATGATGAAACATTATTCTTATACAGCAAAAAGTTTTACCTACAGGCTTAAGAACTTAAAACTTTTTTGGTTTTCTTGACACTGTATTGAATCCATTACAGAGCAACCAGGCTTAAAATCCTTTATTGAAAGACCATGAGGGGTTATAAGCTTTGTTGATTTTATATTTTTTTCTGCACACTCGTGTTTTTTTTCCCTATTTTCTTGTTGAATACTGGTATTTAGTACTGGGGGGCAAGGAGTTTAAAGATACCAGTTCAGGTGGTCTAAGTGGTCCTTCCTGTTCTTCAAGAGTTTTCTGTGTATACAGCAAAGAAGAATTCTGCAATTTCTGAGGTGGATACCACTGCAGTACTTTCCAGACAAGATTGTGTTGTCTTGTTGGCTTTGGGTGTGATAGACATTAAAATCCTTAAATGATGTCATGACTCTCAGGCTTGTTTTTGCCCTCACTTCCTTGTTTTCTAAGAAAAAAGCCTAAGAAATATTTTTTGCATGAAATTACAGAAAGATGTGGTTCTTCATGAAGGGTTTCTTCATCCTGATGTTCTGGGCACTTCTTCATTAATAGTAATAAAATTACTTTTTTTCTAACTTACGCCCCCCTTATAGAGACAGATACCTGCTTTTCTCTTTATGTTATTGTTTCTTTGTCTTCTCCCTGGGGAGGAGAATAATTCAAAATTTTGTGTCAGCAAGAAATTGATGTGACAGAGAACATACTGTGTAATGAAAAGAACAGTCTTAATAAGACAGCCTGGAAAATTTGCCCTTTTTTTCTGTTGTTCAAATAAGTACCGTTCATTCTGATTTTGCTAGATTTTTTTCCTGAGTATTGTGCTAGCTGTTTAGATTGTCATACTTTTCATTGGCTGGAAGATAGAAAGGTGTTTCGCAGGTTTCATCTCTCAAAATAGCATGAAGCGCACTAAATGGGATTTTACAGAAACCAAAGTTATTCAAAATCGCTGTACTGACAGTTCTTTTTTCTGTTTGTGTTGACAAGGCACTCATGCCTTGGTTTGCAGAGCATATCTTGCTGGCAGAAGGTGACTGTTTGCATTTGCAATTTTGGTGCTTTTCTGGATGGATCAGCTTTGTGAACTGGTTTATGAGAGTCATCGAAATGGCAGTTCTGATGCAGGCCAGTGTTTGTAATGAGGAGAATACTTACTGGGTCGTTGGTAGTGACAATTTAATTTTGCTTAAAAGTGCTGGGGAACTGCATCCTGAAAAAGCTTTCTTGCCTTGAGATATCTTTAAAGTTTTTTTCCCTTTTTTTCCTTCATTTTTTTCCCTTTTTTAAATTTTTTTTTTTTTTTTTTTTTTTTGTTTTTACTCCCTCATCTTTCCCCATCTGTTTTGTGTTCTGTGTACAGACTGCTTACAGGGAAAATGTAAGAAATAAGGCTATTCAATTGTTACTGCTTTTAACATTACTGTTGCTGTTATTTAATCAAACTTTTCTTCTTTGCAAAAATATGGCAATCAAATTCTTTGTTACTAAAAGAAGGCATGTTCTCTTATATTTCCTAAAGAAAAAAAAATTATGTAACTTTAATCTTAGGTATAGACTTCAGCTAATTATTCTGTTTTGGCTTTTAGTGCTTCCTTTTGTTTGATAAATATTTGAATTTCTGTTTGTTGTATTGTTACTTCTTATGTTGATTATATTAATTTTGGAGCAGAACAGTGAGAAGTATTGAATAAATTGAAGGGAAAAATTCTTTACTATGGGTATACTGCTTTCAAATTTGTGTTCCTTTGTGCATCCATTTGTTTCTGTTAGTACTCTTCTGCTTTATTACATATAGACTGAGAAGTACAGGGGAATCATAGACCCACTTCCATATGACAAAAATACATTGTCTTTTTAGGAAAATTTCTGTTAACAGATAACTTTTTCTCTCCTCTTACAAAAAAATTTTTGTGGTTTGTATAGTAGGGCTGGCCATCATCCCATTGAGATACAAACTGATTTGCCAAGAACCTCCCCCCGTGAAGCTTCTGCTGTGCTTAGCTGCTTGCAGAATTCCTTCTTTTAGGTTGCATGCTGTAGTTCTTTCATGAATATTCTGAAGTTCCACCAAATGCATGACCAACTGATGTTTGTGTCATCATCCCAGTGTCATTCCCAGCTGGGTGAATCAGTCAATTTGCACTGCTGTCTTGGTGTGGTGGGGGATGTGTCCATAAGCTGTAAAAGTAGTTCCACTTAGTAGAACACCAGTGCAGATGTCTGCAACAAAAGACAGGTGTTCATCCTCTGTGTGAGGATGCAGTTTGTCACCTACTGCGACTGTATGACAAACGAGTCTTGCGTTTTTGAACGTTTTAGCTGTCGTGCTTTAGGCTAGAAATGGCTTTAGTGACACACTAAAAACACGTGTGTGGAACGCAAGTTGTTGGACTGCTGTGCATGTAGTAGGTTGTAGTACAATTTTTATGCAGTTTTTCTTCATGGGAGAAGATGTGTCTGTGACACAAGTCCAGTGAAAGAGTTGTGTTCATCATTTACCAGGTGTGTGGTGTGTACCAGCATATTAAATTGCTTTTTATGCTTCAGCACAGAGTAACTTCTCAGGTTTTGCTGTGTGTGCATTCCTCCACTATGGCTGCAGACTTTTCTCAAGTAGTGATGTGTGGGAAATGTGTGCATTTTGACAACAGCACAGAGCCTCAGTGTAAGTTAATATTTGTCTTCTCTGGGAGAGCTGTTATATAGAGTGGCTGAAGATGGATTTGGTGTCATCTAGCAATGGAAAGATTAAATAAATAAATAATGTCCATGTTGTGCATCCAAGAATTCTAATTTGAACATAATATTTTTATGTGAAAAGACTGTTTATGTATAGGGTCTTTAACACATCAGTTTACATTTTTCATTTTAATTTCTTGTTTGTTAACTTATGAGTGAGGGACTGACAGAATTTGTTATCCATTAACTTGTACTTGATGTTACTAATATTTGTTACACAGAGCAAAGAATTTAGGATGCCAGGGTGAGTGATGCTCTGTTTGTGTTGTGAGTGATTTGGAAAAGTAGTAGTGGGACAGTTGTATGATACAAGCTTCCTCTTCAATGTATACTCTATATATTTTGTTCTCTTTTTAGCTGAGTTTTGAGCAAATCTAAGATTCCTTTTTGAATACTTGAAGTAAAGGAAAGTGCAGAATTTATTTTAAGACTTCAGATTTCTTTTAGAAGTTAATTATATTTTGTGTTTTTCTTGGTTTTGTGGTTCTTTAATAAAACATATTTGGCTTGTAATTTATCTGCAGTGACAGGAGCCCTCTTAGAGGCTGTAGCAGTTTTTGTCTCTCCTCCTCTGAGTACTGCTTGGCATGGTGATGCAGGGTGTGGGAGAGTTTATACAGCCTTGTTCTAGCCTTTCAAAATGCAGATCAGTGCCAAGGCTGCCTCAGTCTTTTAGAGGAATTAAAAGAAAAGAAACAGCCCCAAAACAAACAACAGATATACAGCCTTCTGCTGCTGTCCCTTCCTTCACTCCCATCTTAAAAAAAGTAATAATTTGGGAATAGGGAACATAGTCTGTTTTGTGGTGAATATTAATGTGATAATTTCCCTTTGTTTGCATGTGTTTGTTTTAGGAGCAACAGCAGAAGGTGATCAGCCTCCACCTCCACGAGCTTCATCATCTTTCAGCTCCTCCTCTTCAACATCTTCTGGGAACAGACAAAGACCTGAGATTGGATCTTTTCTTAGAAAAAAGAAAACTAGTGATATTTACTTTGTTACTCTTGTGTGGGCCATTGTCATTGTTCAGATCTGGCTAAATTTTTGGATTGTGCAGCTGTTGCCAGTGCCTTTTGCAGGTAATAATCCAATTACTAGAGATGTTTGGCATCATGTTAAGTAAAATAGGAGGAAAGGCTTGTAGGCTCGTATGAGTTTTGAGTAAAAACCTTTTCAAGTCTTGTTCAGAGAAGATGAACTGTAGCTTTAAAAAGGAGGATAGATGTGCACTGTCTATTGCCATAAAGTGTTAAATCGTTTTGTCTATTGACTATTTTAATTACCTGAAATAATACAGTGCCATACCTTACATAGTAAGAATACTTCTGGTTTAGACCAGTTAGTTTTATTTCCTCATGATTATCAGTTCTTTCCTGTTTTTGCACCCATAAATGAAGAATGTTTGAGATGTTATTCAGTAATGAAGTAGAGCTCATGTTAACTTTTAATTTCTGTAAAAAATGGGTTGCTAGGCTCTGTGGACGAGTCATGAGATAAATTTGGTTCCAATTTTAGCTCTGAGGTTAATTAGCTTTGTTGCTTCACATCTACATGCATCTGTTCTCCTGTATATCAGGCAAGAATTGGAGTAGTTGTGATAGCTATCGAAAGATGTTATTTTAAAACTGGATGCCACTTTTTCCTGTACTCTTTTGGGGAAGTGAAAAGGGAAGATGAGAACTCTAGGAGTATGTGTGAGCTACTATGAATTGGAAGGCATTTCTTTCCATCCCCCTACTGTAAACAAAGCAAATTTCTTAGTTTGCTTGGATTTTCTCTAAGCTTCAGTTAAAATGCTAGTTTTTATAATTTTAAAATGCATTTAACACTTGAATGTAGCTATTTTCTTTTTGACTAAGTGTGATGGGTTGGCCCTAGCTAGTGGCCAAAGACTCTCAAAACCAATCATTCTTTCAGTGTTTTCATGTGGGCTTATCCATGAGCTGCATTCCCTTTAGGGGAGGTATGATCTTGGCATTCTCCTTTATCCCTGGGCCACGGTCCCTTCAAGAGGTGTACCTGCTCCAGCATGGATCCTCTGTGTGGTGTGTCTGCTCCACTGTGGAGCACTTCTGCTTCCCTGGCCTTTTTCATTACCTCTCCTCATCCCTCTGTTCCTTTTTCCTCTCTAGTCACTTTTGCTGTGTTCCTTCCCCTTCTCCCTGCCCAGGGGTTTCTGCCCTTCCTTAGAGACATTACCATTGAAGCACCACACCAGTGCCTGATGGGCTCAGCTTTGCCCAGTAATGGATCTGTTGTGGAGCCGCCTGGAACTGTGTCTGACACAAGGAAACCCCTGGGCTCTTCTCATGGAGGCCACCCCAGAGGCCACTCTGCTGCCAAAACCTTGAGATCTCTGCACATTACCCAAAGCTACTGCAAACCATCTGGAAATTGTGACTTGGGGTCATACTTACAGATTTGAAGGGCTGTGAACTCCGAGGCATGGAGGAAAGAACAGCTGCACCTTTGGCTGTGGCACTGTAGCAGCAGCTAAAGGGTAATGTGATGGCAAGACATATAAATAGCTGAATGCGGGGTAAGAGCAGAGAGAGGCTTGACCTTTGTTTCATTCTAGTATAGTTACTACAGAAGGAACTTCCCAGTTTGGGTGTCTGGGTGTCATGGGAGATGGCAATCACAAGTTTAAAAGGAATTGGAAAATAAATTTAAGCCTTATTAGAAGCAGAGCTTATGTGGCTAGTTAGTGGAAAAGTCAAGGAGTAACTTAACCACTGTTCAGAAACACCTACGTGTGAGGAGAAAAGGAAGCAGCAGTTCTGCAGTTAGCAGTGAATGGTTTTAAGCTTGAGCCACACAAGTCTAGATTAAAGTGCACATCAATAAATAAAACAGATGAATAATGCTCCTGGCAGTCATTAGGTCTAAAATAACTACCCAAACAATAAACTCATGCCAGAAGAGAAATTACTTTTGGGAATATTTGTGACTTGTTGCCTTAGCAGTGACACTGGGCCATGAAGTGCTTTTTTTGTGGCATATAACTGAATCATCAGAAAAATACTACACATAGGCAGTAAAATGATGAACAGAGCCAAATTTAGAATAGTGGATTACATTAAATGTCAGAAGGTGAGTGATGATAATCTGCATGGATAAAAGAGAGGTAATAATAAAAATACTAGGAAAATAGGAAGGCTAATAAAGCAAGTTTCCTTTCAATGGTTCAAATTTAAATAGACTAATAATAACTTGAGGTACTTCTGAGACTGTAAAGAGGCTGCTTCCAATATGCAAAAAAACCCCCCAAAACCTTAAATAGAAAGGTATTCATTTCTCCAGAGTTCCTTGTATTGGTAAAGAGGACTCATACAAAGTAGCATTTAGATTATTAGAAACATCTTGGTACCATTAACATTTTTCCTTGAATGCATCTGTACTTCAGTTGGAATGAAATGGTCTTTTAAAATTGCTTAGTGTAGAGGGTGGCAAAATGACACCATAATTATACCATAAAATGAAAAAGTGAAAGAACTGCTATGAATAGAAAAGCAAAGCAATGAACCACGTTGTGGAATACTTGCAGTATTTTGTTCAATGATTAGAGCCTAGAAGTCCTGGTATTGTCTCTTTTTAAGATCTTTCATCTGCGTCCTTGCTTGTTCTGTTGTATTTTTTTTTTTTAATTGTCTTCGGTAATCTGCTTCCTGCAGATGTTTGGAACTTGTTATTATGCAGACTTTTTCTTGTTTTGCTCACTGCTTTCTAATAAACAGTCCTTTAGCTCTTCCTCTCTTTTTTTAACTTAATATAATTACAGCTGTTTGGCTGTAGCACCTCCTTTGCAATGAGTGTACAGTCATTTATTTTAGAAGATACTGTATAAACACCTGATCTTAAATAATGGTGGAAGATTAGAAAGCCATTTGAGGCATGTTGTTCACTGTGTAAAATGCAAGCCTGCCTGGCTTTGCTGAGCAGCAGTTTGTGTTCTGACCATGAGCTGCATTTCATCATACAAAACTTCAGCCTTTAAGTTCAGTGCTGGCACTTTCTCCTGTATTTTCTCCTTTTCTGTATGTTTGCCATTTATTTTATTAGACAAATTACTGTATTATTCTTTGTTCAAGAGAATTAATCCCCTGTTTGCCACATGGTGGTGCCAGAGGCTAAGTGAACTAAATGTCAGCAAATCGTTGCACTGGCTCTCCAAAACAAGAACATGAACTATTACACTTGTGGCTTGCAGAGACCATGCTCTTGTAGAACTTGGATAAATGCCCTTTAGGCAGTAAAAGTTAACCTTTTTGGCTATGTGTGCCATTTTACACATCTCCAAGTAGAAACACGATGTGAATTTTTGATGCGGTGGTGTCCTGCCAACTGTTCTGGAGCTTAGGCATGGCAGTGGGTAATGAACCTGGTTTGAAGAATAGTCACAGTAAAAAATTATTAAAACTAAAATTACATGTGGTGATAGGAAGTTCAGTATCCCGTGTTGCCAAGATAAAATGCTAATCTCAAATAGCTTTTTTAATGCTTAAAAGCAAAATCTATCAGTAATATTTTGAAAGAAGATTTAAATGGATGCTTCTTTACTGTGAAATTCCCCATGATATGGTGTCAGTTCTCGAAGGAAAAAGACACTTTAACAGTTCAGAAGGCCTAAAACTTAAGAATTTAGGCTGAAAATTTTCTTTAATGTGTAGAGTACTGTTAAGTTCTGATTGTGGTACTTTATGTGGAGTCATTTGGCATGTGTGTGAATTTGTAGGAAATCCACTGTACTGGATTCATGGAGTGGCACCTTCTTTTCCTGAGCCTTGCTCAATTCTGTTAGCTGCATTATTAGGTAGTGTGCAGTCACTTTCCTTGTGCTGTCATCTAAGTTCCATGTGGATGGGCACAGCTGCAAAGCCAGTGAGAAGATTAGTACTAAAAACACTGAAAAATTCCAGAAGTTTTTAATGGGAAATAAAACTCAAGAGTCTTTTCCTTTCTTTTTCATTGGTCTTCCGGAGTAGAACAGTAGTAGTAGTCATGTGGTGCTTCTCTGAAATCTCTGATATTTAATTTGCTTTTTGTGGTTACAGTTTGGGCACTTAAGAAATTTGTGGTTCATTTTGGAGTTTTGAACTTCATGGCAAACCATTGCAGAAGTTGGTGGCAACTTGTTGAAAATTTTGTGAAGGAACGTCAGGAAGCTCTTGCTCCACGGCCCATCAGAGGACTTGGAAGTGTTATGCTAAAGCTTGACAGTAAGGTATTTCTACTTACTTCCTTAAGCAACTTGAAAGTTTGTTTTATTCTCTATTCACCATATTCTGAGATGCTTTAATTCTAAAATAAATGTCTGTCAGTAATGGATATGTCTGTCATGTAAAACTATCTGTTTTATGGTGTGTTTTAAATTATGTCTCTTCTGTCACTATTCACACTTAAGTGCACATTTAAATTTGTTAAATGGTTGCATGCAAACTTTGATAGAACTGACTTAAAATGTTGAATCAGCTTTATAAAATTCCTTATCTGAATAAGGCAAAGTTCTCATGGTTTAATCACCTTACCTGGTTACAAAGCTTTTGAATTTAAACCTAATGAGCTTTAGTCTGAAGGATGTGAAAATTATGTGAAAATTAATTAAAGAGCAGACCTTTGTGTTTGGTAAGTAGGGCCCAAGTTAGTTCAGACATATTTGTCTGTACTTTGTGGAAACAGAGTTGTTGCACACAGTGGTATGGTGGTACAGAAATTAGTCTTTCCTATGTAAGTGAAGAAATATGTGGGGTAAAGTATTTGGGAAGTGCTGTTGAATAAGGCTTCCGTGTCCCCGTCCCTTCTTCCCCATGCAAAATATGCCAACATTTGCATTGCAAATTGTATAGTTGGAAAGCTCCAGAAAATTTATAGTTTCTTTCATTAAGGATTGTAAGTTTTCACATAAACGGATAGATTGTTTTGTTTGTAATAGCTATGGCACTGTGTAAGAATGTGCTTTCTGTAAGTGTCTTGTTGAAGTATTCTCTGCTCTGGAAGAAACTTTTATCTTAGGACTTCTATAACTGAAGAGCTGAACCCTGTAAGTACATTTGTCAGAGCATCTGTACCTTGGCAGATTGCGCTTGAAGTTTATAGCTCTGAATTCCTACAGGAGAAGGAGGAGCTTGAGTCTGGATCTAATGGGTGAATGGATGACATAAGGTCAACAAAAGCATTAAAATGTCTCTAGGAAAAAAGTAATTTCACAGGGTTCATTGAGGAAGAATTTGAAAAAGGAAAAAGCCTTTCAAAATACAGCTATAAACACAACAAAGTGGTTTTCCAAAGGTGATGAAAATTACTAATGTCAGGATAAAAGCTTACGTTATACAAAGCTTTTCATGAAAAGATTCTGTTCTGTAAGTAAGAAGACTCTCTAGACCCAATGTTGAATGTATTGTTGTTTCATGAGTTGTCAAGTTTGGTATCCTTGTATTGCATAACTGTATGATACAGTATTCTTCCTAATTCCAGCAAGTCTTTTCTTCTTAAAGAAGGTAGGGCTTTAATGTGCAGCAGAACCTCTCGCTCTTCAGCTTAAATGTATTTAAGGTCAGTTTATTTACATGTCGTTTTTGTCTAAGCGAAAGAACAGTGTTGGCCAACTCATTTCCCCATCTCCCTTCACTCCTCCATTTTTATATGACAGCTGTATTCTTCCTGAGTCTGTGCTCTGTGTATTAAAGCAGTTTAAGCTTTCTCAGACATTACAAGAAGGGCACTTGATAATCTGCATGATTCTGTTGTCCTCATTTGTGACTATTCTAATTCTGTTTCAGCCAGCATTTATCATGGGTGGCTGGGGTTATATGTAGTCTTCCAGTGCTTATCACACTAATACTTCCATATCTTTTAAGTTCTACTGGCTGTGCTTATTCTGTGTATTGTAGGATGATGGCTGCATGGTATCTCAGAATTTGGGAAGCAATGCCACAGAGTATTGGCAATTACATTTTCTGTACGGGCTGGGAAACAAGAGGAGTGAAAATTACATCCTTGCAAGATTTTTTAAAGTTGGATTACTGAATGTTTTGTCTTCGGTAGGCACTGTTGAAGAGGGAGTAAAAAATATGCAAATGCAAAATAGAAATTTGGGTAGTAAATTGTTACAGCTTACCTTTTATGGATGTGTGTGAGGAATCAAGACCAAGGGATTGTTTCCTTTGTAGTTAGATGTTTAATTTTTAATATTTTGTTTTTAGCTTGTTTTCATGGGAGCTGGATCTGCTTAGGGTTTTTGTTTGGTTTGGTTTTTTTTTTGTTGGTATGCTAAGTTAATTGGAAACCAAATCTTAGCATCAGGATGTACTGAGACTCTTAACTAAGTACAACAAGCTATTGTCAAGATCTGTTTCTCACAGATACTTAGTGATGCTGCTTGGGCTGGTAAGCATGGTATGCCCGATTAGGATATAGTTCTAGATTTGAGTGAAATATAGGGAGAATGAGGAACATGTCTTAGAGTGGTGTGTCTTTTTTCCCAAACAAATTTTATGACACTAGTGTAGATAATCTGGAAAATAACCTGTTGTGAGATATGGGTGAGTACTACTCACTCATGCAAATCTGAGCTTTACTGATTGTATCTGTTTTGTAAACAAAACCATCAAGAAAAGAACTGTTTCTCTTCTTTCGTAATTCTCATTTACCCGTGATTATCCTGGCAGTGCAGAGAAATTTGAAATGAAGAGAAACTGGTCGAGAGAAAAGACAGAGCATTGCATTTTATGGGGTTTTTTTAGGCAATAGGTCATTCTTTGTCTGAATGTGTCTCCTTTAAATATAGACTATGAAAATAGGATGGCATTACTGTATTCTTTAGTCCATGGCTGTGCATTTGCCTCATGGAGATTCAACAGGTTTCTGTTGTCAGCCACCAAACCATCCTAAACTTAGTACATAAGGTATTGTGTGTGTTCTTATCAACAGTAGGCAATTAATCATTTTCTTTACTGATATTTTTTTTATTTTAAAGAAGGCTGTTGTCTTACAATATGATAACTAGAGTTTGATTATAGAATTGGTGAGGGAGCTTTAGCAGTATTGGCAGTGGCTCCGCTTCATGCACTAGACTTTTACTCATTGCAATGTACTAATGTTTTACTTGCATGCTTTCTGATGTACTTGAGTGAATCATATAGTTCTATATGCTTTTTCCAGATATAGTGCTCTAGAATTTTATATGTGGATTATTTAGATTGTTTGGATTTTGGATAAAATCAACTTCTATTTCTTCTCGTACGAAGTACAGCACATAGTTTAACCAAGCACTGAAAACAAGCAGAATCTCTGCCTGTACCTATATTATTATAGGAAATACTTTCGTAGACGTATGAGATCTTAGATGAATGGTTTTCCAATAAAATACTGGAAAAGTGGCCACAGACTTACTAATTTTGGATGGCTTGAAGATTAGAATTAAGCTGTAGCCTATTTTCAAATGTAGGTTGATTACATTTGTAGAACTACTTAAACATCAATATTGGTAAGCTAGTAGGCAGGTAGAGGCTCCCATGTATTGTCTTAAACATTAATAAAATATATTGTTATTTTGGATATATAATGTTATTTCCTAGTTACTGTATTTGTCTTCCAATTCCCAGTGGCTGAAATTATAGAAAAATACCAAAGACTTCCTTTCACATTCTGCTAAAATCTTAGAGCTCTTATGTTGTATTTTGTATGGAATTGCAAAGTGGAGCAATACAGGCATGAGATCCACTTTTTCTCCAAAACAAACCTCATCTACAAATAGTAGGTTTTAAAGTGCAGAAGTAAAGTTAAAAGTATGTAATTGAATCAGAAAACAACTTTCCCCTTTTTTACAGATAAATTATTCCATAGGTGAAGAGGTAAAGTAGAAACAAATTCTACAGTGTCAGTTTGAGGCTTTTGAAGCTTTGTAATTGATTTCTCTGACTGTGACTCTTTTAACTAGTAGCAAAAGCTAGTAAACATGTGTGCTCTGTGACATATTCTATTTTCACGTTTCCTAATGGTCATGTTTCTTTGTAAATCTGCTTCTAACTTAACATTATTAGATTTTATAAGTTTGAAATATTCTTACCTTTTGTTTCCATTGGGAATTAATGTAACTTCTGGCAACTGGTGAACATGCTAGATTTACTGAGAATTCAATGGTCTTGTTTCCAGGGAGAAACAAACTTCAATTACATGACCTTAATCTCTAACTCAGATGGGTAACAACATTAAAGCTTTTCACTGTTGGGATTATGCTATGAATTGATTAGTAATGATTAGAATTAAGAGTATAGGCCTACATAAACTAGATCCTAAAACAGGTATGCTTTAGCATGTGGATGAGCATCAATGAAGAAAAATAACTTTACTGCAGAAGGAGAAATTGACTGTTGAGGAGTGCAAGGAGAATTACATGAAATCTATACATTTATATGATCTGCAATTTGCTGTTGTGTGTACCAGGCTTAATTATGTATTTGATGTTGTGCCATTGAATATGAATGATTTAATATGAACGTGGTACTAAAAAACCATATGAAATAGGTTCAACAGTAATTGACATAATAGGAGTGTTTGGAAATACATGGAATGGGAGTAGTTCAATGCCTGAATGGGAGTATTAATACCATAAATGAGTATTGCAGGTTAAGATTCAGTGTTTTGCTGAAATGCCCTTCTCAGAGTACAAGTCCTGCTCTGAAAATCTGATGGTAGTGCTCAGTATAATTAAAGTGAATTGCCCAGATTGTGCTGATAGCTCTGTTAAGACCATTAAAGTTGTTCGTATTTGTTATATCCCTCTTTGTTTCAAAAGTGCATGTTAATAGTAAACCCCAGGTTCTTGCATTACAATTTGTTATGATATTTTCTTCCTATTGCAATTTACCTTTGTGTCTAGAACAATTTCATTTTCATTCTGTGGATGACTTTGCCTGCCGCTCATTGCTTTTTTTCCCTATTACTGCATTTTTCAATAATTTTCCACTGTGTTGTGTTTTTTTCCCTTTTCTTCCATCTCCCCCTGCCACTGACAAGCTGTGGCACTGGCTTAATAAGAAGGTAAATAAACAGAAAAATTGTGATTCCAGCTAATGGATTCTTTGGTTTTGGGGAGTTTGATTTTTTTTTATAATTTTTAAAAATTTATTTTGCAGCATGAACACTCCTTAACATGCCTTGCTTCATAGAGATTTCTCTCTCAAATGCCTCTTTTCCAGCTCTTGGTATAAGCTACTGAAGGTCATATAAGTCTATCTGATCTCTTCTACTCTAGTGAATGCACATAGTTAAATGTTTAGCACAACAGAGTATTGCATTAGCCTTTCAAGGGGTAGAGTGATTTAGGGGCACTTCAGTTTAAGAATTGCTGCTCCCCACTTGTACACCTAGCACAACCAGTTCTCTCACAATCTGGAGAGCTGTTCTCTGCTCAGAGAGAGCTCAGTTAGCTGAATTACCAGAGGAGTGGCAAGGGTGTGAAGCACAGATGTAAAGCTGTAAGTGCTTGCATGGACTGGTTTCACGAGTGCTGTCAATCTTTTACTTTTGAAGTGCCAAACTTGCCTGTGTACACAGGCATAGTATGTAGTGTACCAGGAGTGAATACATAGAAAATGAGACTTTGCATGGCTGAATCTTAACAAGTTTCAAGGGAAGAAAAAGGCTAGTTAAAAAAAAGAGCCAAACCTAAGTAGCTGATATAGCTAAAATATTTTTTTCCTTTCATGTGGCTTTTAAAAGTGTGTGCTATGTTTCATGATTCAGTTACAATTGTCCATTAAGAGGGGCATTTTTAATGTTCTTGTGCCCTTGACTGAATTTCTCCTGTTTAAAAGTTACATTTTTATTTCCCAGCTTTGAAACGTTTATCTTATGTGAGGGACGTGTGATTAGTAGATATGTGCAACCATAACCTTTCATAAAGGGTTTTTTTTTTAATGAGATATTGGTTTGCTGGCGGAGTTCAGGTGAAGAGCTGAGTTTGGTGAGCAACAAGAGAAAGTGTAGTCTCAACTGCTTTTTTCTGGCTAAGAATTTGTCATTTTTGTTGAAAATTCATGAGAGTAGATATGTTTTTTCCCTTAATATTGGTAGGTTGCAAAAACAATTTAACTGTAATAGTTTTAAATGATAAAATGTCTGGATTTTATTTTTAGTTTAGAAATTTGCATTATAAAACCTTGTGGATATAGTTTATTAACAGGGTGTGTTTTTTTTAGTTCTTTGGAGTTATCTTTGGAAACTCTTTACTTTACAGTTTCATAAGTAGAAATCCTGAAAGTCTGTAGTATTACACAGTGTTGACTTCTCTGCATGAGCACACTGTAATAATATTATAATCAAAATTTTTTAAAACGTGAAAAAAATGTGCAACCAGTGGGTTTATTTTGTTGTGTGTAGTGTTTTGGTGATTTTTTTAAAAATTAAAAGTCACACTCTACCAGAGGCAAAAAAAGGAGGGGATTTGTACTACAGAACATTCATTGCAGATAAAAGGTGATTCCTTTCCTGCCTTTCTCCTTTTTGCCTGTCTTTGAAGGGAAGTACTTCAGAGACCAGAAAGATAAATTTCTGATAATCCATCAGGAAATTAAAAATCATGTAGTTGCGGCAGAGTTTGAAATGGTGGTTGATTATGCTGGTGGTAAACCTTGGCTTTTTAATTCCTATTTGTGGTATATATTGCCCAAAATATAGAATAGATTCAGTCAGTGGCATAATTTGTTCTTAATAGCGTTGTCTATGTCAGGAGTCTTTAGAAGGTATTGCTAAATTCTTCTGCTGTTTTTGGAGGGGTACTGGTGTAGGTAGACTTGAGACCTCACACAGACTGTTCTCTACCTTTTCTAGCTTAACTACTCAGCTGGCTCATTTCAGCATAACCTTGGGATGTGTTCTGGTTACAGACTTCCCCTTATTCTCTGCAGATGATATTAATGAGATGATATCTTCAAATATTAACTAACTAAAGGGAAATGAGAAGTCTAAGGAACATCTTGGAAAAAAATCCTCATAAGTAGTGGAGCTATTTACAGAAAAAAATAAAAGTCCATGTTGGTAATTTTCTGTAGATTTAATCAAAAATGAAGTAGATGCCTAGGTGTGCTTCACTGTTTGCAGAATGTAGTAAATTAAACATACTAGAAAAACTACTGCTTCAGGTATGTGGTATGAAACCTGCAAATACGAATTCATAGATGATGTCTCACACTGCATAACATGGAGAACAAGTCTAGATAGTGGGATTTCTGATTTTTTAGTATGGACTGTAGATCTATTGCAGCTTAATGTCATATGGTTTGTGCTATCATCCCAAAGTTGAAAGAGGTAGTACTTGGAAATTATTGAGGAGCTTTCTAATAGAACGCAACTGAATCATAAAAAAAACCTTTTTACAGTGAGCTAAATTAAAATAAAAACTTTGATAACCTTTCTTTTCAAAATTGTGACAGTTAAAGATAGTTTTTTGTGAACAGTCTATCACAAATCAGTAACATTTTGGTTTGATTTTACAAGTGTGACCTTCTGTAGCTATGGAGCCTGGCCTTCCTTTACCTTTGCATAATCTCAGATGTCATGGCAGCCTCAGCTTTCTGCTGTTGACTAACCTTTAGATTAGAAGCTTGGAACTGAATATAAAACTTCATGACCTCTGGCTAATGAGTGTGTTCAGTCAGTACATGTTTGTCTCTGTGTGCATGCCCATGGTTTACAGGAATAGTATAAAGAGAGGTCTGGCAGGGTTGGGGTAAGAGTGAAGTCTGGACCTGATTCAGTGATGAGCACAACCACACAGACATTTAGCAGTGCAGCTTCCCTGCAGTGAGTAGCTTACCTGCACCTATGCATTATTTAATGAGTGTGAAAAGGTGAGGGATTGCTAAGGAAGTGCTGTGGGTTAATGTAAGGAAAGGAAGTATGCCTTAATAATAAGGAGGAAAAAAAAGTGAATATAGCCTTAAGTGAATGTTGTCCATCTGCTTTTACTTGTATGATACTCAGCCCAATGCAGTCTTCTACTGTGCTATGTCTGTGCACTTCCATAACTTGGATCTGAGAGATGTAATTGCAGCACCTGTAGGCTTGCCAAAGCTGGCTTCATCAGGCTTCCTTGGGCTACCTGCCTGAGTAAATAGAGACAAGGTGGGTTTGCATGGCTGAGGCTGCTGCTGGTACCAGTACATCAGCAGTGCTGCCATGACTTTACTAACTAGATTAAAGGTAATCCAAGATTTACATGTTCTGCAGCTGCACCTCACTGGCAGTCCAGGCATATTCGAACCCTCAAAGTGGAGTGAGGGAAAGATACCTTTTCTTTTGGAGCTTAACCTTCCAGTAGTTGCTACATGGCAAAACATCTAAAGCATTCAGCCTCATCTCCACTGAGATTTTACCTATCGGACACCCCTCACACAATCATTGAGCCTAGCATTTTTGGAAATCTCTGACAGAACTTCTATTTACATGGATTCAGTGAATCTGATTAAGGTACTATATGTAAGACTACTGATTTCTTTTAACTCTGACTTGGAAAGTAAATAGCAGTTTGAACTTTGTCTGAAATGACAAGAGCAGTTTTAATTTTTAATAGCTTCATTTTCTTCCCCTGCCTATCCAAAAGTGTTTTCTTGGTGATATTTTTTATTTCTGTCCTTTGAAACAAGGATTTTCATTTCTTTCTTCTCTCGCATGATCATTAGATGTACATGGGGCTTGGAAGGACACAGCAAATCCTGTTTCAGTCTTATTTCCAAAGAGGTAACCCCTATATGTTTGCTATATATATGCCCTGTGTAGGGGCTACTCAAAGCTTACAGAGAGCTGCAGTACCACTGCAGGCAGGTCACCTCCCTCTGGCACTGGCAATGCATTTCTGGTGGCTGAAATATTTTAGTAATGCTGAAAACCAAACTTAGGTTTAAAATAGGTAAGACAAAAGATTTTTCACACTCTCTTTCATTCTTTCTGAGTTCTTTTCTGCAGTTCTTAATGTAGTGCACTTTGTTACAAGAACTTGTGTTGATTTAGATCAAGCAAGGAGCTGGTTGTAGAAATTTGAAGTTTAAGAATAATTACTTGATGTACATAAACTACTCAGATGCTACCGGATGAACACACACAAAAAAATCCTTTTTACAAATGGGACATCTCATTTCAGTGTTGACCAATTCAGTCATCACACAGCAGTCTGAGAAGTTTGTTGTTTCAGGGTCAATTTCATACATGAGGATAGGAGAAATAATGAAGAAAGAACTAATGTAAACCATTAGCATGCATATTAGTAGTTTTATAAGATCTCTAACTAAAAGATTACCAATTTAATCGTTGAATATATAACTTGTACTGAAAAGTACTTTCGCTCGCTACACATTGGCTTTGACCTCAGTTCTCGTAAATCACAAATTTTACAATTGTGCTGTTGCATTTTCCTGTAGTAATGCTAAATGGAGTAGAAATAGACCTGGTATTTGAACCATAGGAGCTAGAAAAATGTATTTGGTCATGCTTGCATGTGCTTTCACAGCTTTTTATGTAGACAGTCAATTTGTGTATGAGATGAAGTTCAGCTTGCACTGTTCCAGAGCACTCTGCAAAGTCATGTGACTGAGCAGTTTCATTGTTTTGAATGACATTATCAGAATTTCTCTACTCAAATGTGCTATCACCATTTGCTTATGGACATGTATAGAATGGGCCTCTTTGTAAACTGACAGAACAACAAATGTACCTGTTTCCTGTATCAGTGAGTTTAGCTGGTGCATGCTTAATGCCGAGCGTGCTCCTGAGACTGGAAGTGGATCAAAATGGTTGGTGTTGAGTAATTGGCCTGATACTCAATAATGTAGAACCCCACCTGTCCCATTTCAGTTCAGAAGGTGATGAGGCAGCTTTAAAGAAATTATTACTTGCAAAAATACTTCATTTGTCATTTAGATGGCTCTTAGCTATTCAAATCTGGAAGTTCTGGTTGTGCTTTAAAGTATGCCTTGATAGCCTTGAAGTCCTGTGCGGACAGAATCTCTAAGTTTCCAAGTTGCTGAAGGACAAGAAACAAAGACAAATTTCTGGGTTCTAGTTGATGTGAATGTCTTCTTTAGGTACTTCTCTAGGTCTAGTAAGTAATTGTTGAAATATTGCTTGCTTTGCAGAGAGCTTGCCGTGTTATGTGGTAATGTGTACATGTTCTTTGCAAAATCACTTATCATACCATGATCTTAATCATGCTAACATCGCTTGTTAATTGTTCATTTCTAAGCTTGGGCATAAATGCTGTTTGATTAGAGCCTGATTTTGTACTGTGATTGTAAATAAAAATAACAGTACTGTCACATAACATACAGCATTGCTTTTAATAAAGATTGATTTATGTGCTATAATTTGTTCTTTCCTTTCTTTTTCTGCACAGATTATCGTGTGGTTGGAGAAAATGCTAGATAAAATAATCAGCATTTTCATAATATTTTTGCTGGTGATAGGAACCCTTCTGCTAGCTCTTCTCCTTACTGCAAAGGTACAGTGTGCTGACAAATACAATCATAGAGCTCATTTTTGTTGCTAATAAAAGTTACTGATACAAGATTGTATAGCTTAAAGAATTTTTCTTAGTGTTTAGAAACTAATTGCTCTGTAGCTGAACTTGTCACCATTCCAAGACTATAAAATATACAAAAATATATCAAAATCTCAATATTTATATTTCATTGTATTTCTGTGGTTTTTTACTTATATGACAAGGCTAATATACATACATTTGGAAATACAAAATTTATTCTTGTAAAATAATTAATAGCTTATGTATTACAGGAACAGATTTGTTTTGCATCCTGTTGACACTTTCCTTGTCAACCACTTGGAATTTTTTCTTTTTAATTTACCCACATCAGAAACATTTGCAAAATAATTAAGGATGTGTTTGTCAATTTGTTTGTGTAATTGCCTGTAATAACCTCATGGTATCCTTTTCTGAGTTAAATGTACTGAGATTCATGATCAGATATTCTCTGAAATTGATTTTTGGTTTATGGTTGAATTTGGGTGGGTTTTGTTTTGCTCACCAGAAGAGGTCACTCATGTACTTTTCTTCCCCTTTTCCTTAATGGAGCTGCGTTCATACTTGAAACGGTCAATGGAGATTGAATGGTTGGCTTGAATACAATTATGGAACAAAGATCAATGCATTTTGATGTCAATCTCCTTCTTCCAAAATGTAGGCATATGTAATGTTGAGTACTTAAAATTAAAGACTTTAGAAGTTGTGCAAACATTCCTGCCTAAAACTCCCTTATATTCATAAAAGGACTATTAAGATGTTTATAAAAGGCGTATTTTATCATTCTTGCTGAAGAATTTATTTGGTCAGGCACTCTTAACAGGGCTGGTCATACTGGAGCTAAGTATTTATTAATTTTTAGATTTCTTTGATCCATGGCTTAAAAAGGTGTGTCTGAAACTTTGCTTTGTATTTTAGTGCTTCTCTTGACAGCACTGCTGTTATTGTTGAATTTTTTCCACTGATGTGATAAGGTTTTAATTTTCATTTGCTATTACTAGTGACCAGAATTCATTATTCTATTGACTAGGTGTTTCTTGGGTTGATGGAACTTCTTTCTTCATAGTGGGTCCTTTGCACTGGGAGAATTATTTTTTAGACTACCTCCCTTCTCACCTTCCCCCCACCACCCCACCCTCTTCCTCTCAATACCACTCCCCCCAGCCCCTAAAGAAAGAAGCCTTTCTGAATGTAGGAAGTGTTGTAGTTTGCATTGCATAACATTCCTCCTCTCTCTCTTCAATTTAGGTGCATCAAGAGAGCGTTCACATGATTCAAGTCACAAGCAGCTTGATCAATGAGACAGTAGCCAGCCACCCAGAATGGGCAAAGTAAGAATGCTGAAGTTAAGTGAATAGTGTAGGGTGGATGAACAAGCTTCCAGGTGCTCTTATGCATAGTTTTTAATTTAAAAAATCCCCTAGGTGAACAGAAATGTGGCTGTCTCTCACAGGCAGCTGTAAAAGCTAAACTCTCAGACAGCGGGGATGTTTATGCATCACTCTGGAGGACTGTCAGTATGGTATCTCATTTGAGGACTGGGTGGATTTCGTGGTGAAGGATGGCTGTATGAACTTTTCTAGCTACAGTTGTGGAGAAGAAACTTGTGCAGTGCAGAGAATAAAGAGATCTGGGTTTTTTCCCTTTTTCCTATGGGAAAAAATGGGAAAGAAATGGGAAAGAAAAATGGTGGCAAAGAATGCTCTCTCTAGGAGGTCTCAAAATAGTGCTAAATTAATTTTTAAATGTAGAGGAGATGGATGTGGGATGCATTTGAAGGAATAGGAGTTGAAGACATTGTTCCTGGAGTGAACTGAAGAAGTGTTCAAGGGTGAAAAGAATGGTGGGTAGGGGAGTAGAGTGTGAATCAGTTGGGCAAGGTGAGAGTTGCTCCTAAGAGTAGTTGTGTATAGTGAGCACAGTGGGAAGTTTGTAAGGTTTAGTTGTGTAATGACTAAAGTAAGCACCAGGACAAGTAGTAAGGGAGAGAGAAGGTTCTGAGAGAAATGCATCTAGGGAAAAACATGACCACACTGGAGAGCAATGGAGTCATTGCATGAACATCACAGGGGGAATAGGTGAGACTGAAAAGTGTGACTTTAAGGGAGGCATGTTCCAGGTGGGTTTCATTCTGCTTTAGATAAACAGACGTTGGGAAAATTTGAGATACCAATTTAATGCCACCAAAAAAAAGATCTCTCCAGAGTAAGAATGGTTGACTGTTTCAAAGGCACAGTCTAAATAAAAGGGAGGGTGATTTAAGAAGGTTGAAAGAAAGCAGATGCTGTATTATAAGAGCAAAAGAATTTTTCAAAAACAGAACTAGAAGGATATAGTTAATAATCACTGTAGTAATACATGCTTCAGCACTACTGAAGTAATAACAATCATGACAAGAGAAAGCACTTAAAGCACTTGATTTTATTCCTTTGTGCCATCTCTTGTGTTGTTTGAACTTTATATTTTGCCATAAGATGGAAAAAAGTGGGACTAATGAAGATAGAAATTTGACTGTCAGAAGCTTATTTACATAATCAAACTACTGGAGTACTAGTTAAGTAATTTGAATTCTAGCTTAACTTTTTACTTCCAGTATTTCCATCCAAATCTGAAGTGTCCATAACACTGTATTTTAGTTCATTAAGAGTAAAAACACCTCTTACCAAATCTGTGAAACTTTACCAGCTTTCAGAGCTTGATGCTGGTCTTATGTTTAGAGGTAAGTGACTGAAATATCTTGGAATTCCAATCCGGAATGTTTCTGAAGCATTATACAGACAGAAGACCTTCCATGTTGATCTTCAGTCAGGTGAACAAATACAACAGTTCTATTTCCTGAATGCTTTCATTTTGTTTTGGAAGGGCTCCAACAAGTGCCACTGAATCAAGCTTTTAAAAGAAAGTCAAAGCAGAGATTGTGTGCCCCGTATTCGCAAATGGTGAAATGCTGGCAACTCGGTAGGGTACATTGCTTGAAAGTGATGTGGTGGTTTGGTGAGGGCATATACAGATTGAAGAGCACATCTCTTTTGAAAAGGTTGAGATACCAATTTAATTAAGGTTTCAAAACCTTGGAGGGTTTTAAATGCAATGACGTGCCCTAGATTTAATTTTGCTTTGCTTATAGGAAAAACTGTTCCTTGATATGTAGAAGGAAACATTCAAGTTGTAATAAGTTTTTGTATTTAACCGTAATGACTTGTTTCAGAATGCTGATTTGCAATGTGTTTTGGGTGTAATGAAGTGGGTATAATATATAGCAGTTAACTTTGTTTCCCTTCTTTAAACCACCCCCCAGCTGGCTCCCAGAAGCCCAGGTCATTCAAAAGGCTCTCAATTCTGCAGCTAACAATGTGTACCAGTATGGCCGAGAGTGGATCACACACAAGGTAAGAGTCAGCTGCCAAAAGACTACAATTCTTTGGTTTTTTTTTCATTTCTTATGTTTCATAAAAGTTAAAAAAAAAAAAAGAAATACATTTTTCAGTAGTTCTTTTCCACATGTTTAACCATTTTGTTGACAGATCTATTCTTTCCATTCTGGTTTGGTACTTTTAAAGGAAGAGTGGGAGTGGTTTCAGTAGTCTTTTCTGTTCAGCGGATTGTTTCTTTTTAAGAACTGAAGAATCTGTCATCATTCTAATGATTCCCAGTGAAAATGCATCAAATAAAATTGAGTAATTTTTTTTTTTAACCAGCTTTAGCTGCCCTGTTATAGACAATGTAGACTTTTATTGTGACCACTGCCCCTCCCTCTCCCCTAATTTCTGCGTGGGCTGGGTGTGGTACACTGGCTATTTTTTTAATCATAATTTGTATAGTTAAGCTAACTTTCTTTAGAAGAATTTGCCAAGATTCTTATTTATATATTTGATATCTAGCACACATCTCAAATAATTTGAAATATTTACCATAAAGTTATGATCAAGGGTTTTGGATTAAGCATTTTAGAGACAGCATTTGTTTTTCAGTGCAGAAACAAGTCCTTGGTGCAGCAGAATGTTTTTTAAGAAAGTCTCTGTATTGTGAACCATTTTTTCTGAAGAGTGTATTTCATACTGATAGTAATTTTTCTAATAATGTGCCTTTACAGACAATCTTATGTTATTCATCAAGCTTGAAGTTCATCAGTGGATTCCTACTTTGTTCTGTTCTGTATAATAAAATATTTCTATGTGTTTTAGCTCCATAAGATTTTAGGAGAAAAAGTAAATAACACTGCTGTGATTGAAAAACAAGTGCTGGAGCTCTGGGACAGGCTTTATCACTCTTGGTTTGTGAAGGTGGGTACCTTGTATAAGTGGTATTCATGTAAACTATCACTTAGTACTCTGAGATAATTATGCTAAGTATGAATTTCTGAGGAAGAGATCAGCAGAAAGTTGGAAGGCGCAATAAAGGTCAGTAAAAATTTCAAGGTAAAAATTTGAAGTTTCCTTTCCTGAGTCACAGTTTTAGTATAGCCAGAGCTGTGTCCTACACTTAAATAGTTAAGTGTGTTTTTGTGTGTGCCATTTTACAGTTTTCTCACTTTTTATAATTAGTATTTCATAGTTTAGCACTTTCTGCTGAATTTTTGTGTTGTTGAGGTCTTGGGAAAAGGCAACTGATCTTCTGCATGATTTGAATAACTTTTATTAATTTGAAATTGTGAGAAAGTAATTGTCTTCTCATTAAATTTCTTACAGTGCATTTTTGCAGCCATCTTATAATGGGTTCTGTACACTGAATCCTGAAAAGTTCCTAAGAGTTAAACCATTGTTATGCTGCTAATGCTGTTTACCTTTTAAGGGAAAAAAGCAATTCATTAACCATTGTGCAATAGAAATACCAAATTCACAAGTCATATTCTGCAAATACTTCTGTATATTTAAATGGTTACAATTATATTAACATTTTTCTTTATGCAGTTGTTCTTCAAGTACTTCTGAAGTTCCAAGAAGATCTCTGCATTAAAGAAATATTGGTTTTGGTGTAGAACTAGATGAACAGGTGATAGCTCTCCATACAGTTTACAAATACAGAAGGCCTGTTGGAGGGAGATTTCTCACTACTCATATGTTTCTTTTCTAAATAAATTGCTAGCTCAGAAGAAAGATCTCTGTGTTGGAAGTGGCTGGTTATAGGTTTCTAATTGTGCATCACAAAGCGTAACAGTGCATCTATGGAGAATTGGTAATAAGCAGAAAATTTAATGCTCTCAGAGAAATCAGTGCAGAGACTGCACTTGGAATGTTATTTGCATGTGTGGCAAAAAGATACTGTATTTTTGAATGCAGGCTGTTAAGGCTAAAAGTGCAGAAAATTTTAACAAGTAGTGGAATGCTTATTGTAAAAATCAGAGTTAAGAACTTGAGAAGTCTCTTATTAAAGACTGGGATGTTGTAGTCAGCAGGTTTGCTTGAGCTTGCTTACACAGAATTGTAGCATTCTTCTCTGAAAAACTTGTTACAGTCCCAGACTGAGTCAAATAGCCTCATTCAAGATGGTAATCAGGTATGATTCACTGGGCAATAGGCAACTTCATAATTAGGGAGGAGCCACTTAAGGAATTAGCTGTTGTTTTATGACCATGTCCAGTTGCCTTGTTGTATTGCAGTTACAAAGGTGTGAAGTCAGTAGAAATCCTCCTGCATCTAGTTTAGCTTTTAGGTTTTGTGTGATTGAACATTACCTGTGGAGAGGTAGACTATAATAGTGAAAAAACTACTTGCTTGGACTTCTGTTTGATTTTTTCTTTATGGGCTATACTGGGAAAACTTGTATGTTGCAAACAATAAATTATGTAGGCAATAACTGGAATCATTACCTCTTTCTTGTGTGCTTTCATTAAGAGCAAAATAGATACCATTTTATCAGTCAAGCAGTAAATTTTTAACAGAGGTGAATCAATCCATCATACACATATGTAATTAAATGGGATAATTAACTACAGTTTTCTGTCAGATTTTAATTTTTGCAGTGTACAGAGTATTTCCAGGTATTTTTTGGGATGCCAGTTAAAGCAGCTCTAAGTATGTAGATGCATGTTTAGATACCTCATGAAGAAAAACATCAGTCTACAGGATTAGCTGTTGACTATCTCATATCTCTAAATTTTATTTGAATGTCTATTCTCTTTCTTTTTAAGAATGTAACACATTCTGGAAGACACAAAGGACACAAGTGGCACATAAACCGTCAAAACAGCTGGCTTGGAGATATTCTGGACTGGCAAGATGTTGCATCGTTTGTTCACGACAACATCGAAACATTTCTCTCAGTACGTATTCTTTGCACTTACTGTGAAATTGGTCTAATTTTTAACTGATAGCATTTTCTCCTCAGAGTACCACTGAGGTTATGGATTCAAGTAAATAGAAAATTATGGAAATGCTGTTAGTGTTATTTACCATTATCGAAGCAATTATTGCAAGCCTCTTTAAGATATAACTGTAAACAAACAGAAATGTTTATGATAAAGAAGCTCTTGGACTTTTCAGCATCTTCATGGATACCAGCTTCCCAGATGTCTTCTTGAGGCTGATTGTTGACCTGTGTCACCTGCAAGCTGATTTTCAGTGCATTCTTTTATGTAGTCTTTTATCTTTAAAGAAGAAACCAGTTGGTTTAAGTTATAACTGAAGAAGCTATTGACTAAGAGATTGTGAAAACAAAACCAAGCAATAAAAGCGGAGGGGGGGAATTATCTTTTTTTGCCTCACATTATTATTATTTGTTGGGTTGAAAGCAGTTTATTTTTCTCTTCCTTTATGAAAGTTCTGTGGAGAATGAAATGAATGTTTCACACTGTGTGAATTCCTGAATAAAAACGTTTCACCTTAGGAGGAGAAAAAGAGGAAGCATTGAAAGCAATCCAAATTGAAGTGTTTCACTGAAAAACCATGTTAAATCCAGAATGCTTAATACACAGCGTCAATCCCCAGTATAGTTCATCTTTGACTTGAGCTGTTGTCATTACTAGAAGTATCTTAAATTTTGGAAGACTATTACTTATACCTATACTATGGCAGATCTGTGGATGCAGTGAAAGCTAATATTACCCTCCAAGCAGTCCCTTGGTTTAGACTGACAGGCATGTGTGCTTATTCTGTCCTCCCCCAATTGCTGCTTAAATTGTTACAGCTTCTACCATTGAAAATGTGAGACAAGAAAGAGTTGAGAGAAACTTCATTGGAGTAAACCTTTTTTAGGTTAATTATGAAATTTGCTTAATACTTTCTCAAAGTTGGCCATGCATGCTTGAGGCAGAGGGTTTAAAAATGCACAGCACATTGTGATTTAAAATCAATGTGAAGTTTCCTTCTAGGCAAGAGGCACAGAAGGAGCAGAAACTACCTGATAAGAGTGTGTCATTTGCAGCATTGCTTCACAGTGCTCAGAAACCATGATGTAAATTGTGCTTCAGTAATCTAAGCAGGCTAGACAGAGGCGAAGAAAAATGTAGACAATAAATATTTAAGAATGAAAAAACATTAATATTAAAATTTTCATCTAGCTATCATGCTTGCTTTACTTCTAAAACCTGGTTTAGAAATTCAAGAAAAAAGTGCCAGCCATTGACTTGCTTTCCTGTTTATTTCCAGGAACTCATTACTCATCAGCTGTGGGGAAACACCTGTCCTTTTTCTCCATATACTCATGTCCTTAATAGCAGAGTGTAAACAAGTCAGCTTAGTATAAAGCTCTAAATCCTGATTTCACATCCTTACCGGGCAGCATTTTCTTTCCTGGCTTACTCATCTACAGTGCATTGCATAAATATTAATCACACTAGTATTTTAAATTAAAATTGATGCAAATATAGTGTCTGTTCTTGTTTAGGTCATTAAAACTGGGAAATTATAAAAACAAGAATAGCTTTTGCTTAAATCTGATAGGTTTAAGTAATTGTCCTACCTATCCTAAGATACAAAGCAGCCTTACTGTACGCAGGATTTTTGTTCTTACCAGAGCATGAAAACCTTTTTCCTAGTATTTTGAAGTGGAACAATGGATTATTAGAATGGCATAGTAAATTGGGAAGGGTTAATATTTTAAATTGTATGAGTGCTATTGGGAATGTGTGTTCTGGGGATTTAATTTTTCTTTTGCTTAGATTCTTTAGTTTTAGGGGGTTTTTTTGTTTTCTTTCTTCATATTTTGTGGAACTTTGGGTGGGATTTAGACCAGATTAGGTGGGGCTTTGAGCATCCTGTTCTAAGGAAAGATGACCCTGCCTATGACAGAGGGAATTTGGGACCAGCTGATCTTTAAAGTGCCTTCCAACCCAAACTGTTCTATTTTTTTATTTTTGGGTTGAGTGTGTTGTTTATGGAGAGAGTGAATTTGAACATTTGAAATCAGTGCTAGCTTGCAGTTCTTAAGAATATAGCAAGACACAGTACAATACCAAAGCTGTGTTGACAGTTTTTTAAACAAATAGATAATTTAAAGACAATGAGATAGCTGTAAAGAACTGTGTAAAGAAGCAGATATACAGCTCTAATGAGATTTCCTCTGCTTTTGGAAAAGAATAAATATGTATGATTATCCTACTTGCATGTAACAAATATTTATGCATAGGTTGAGTTTACCAAAAAATAACTGTTTTGCTAGCCCCTTGGCTTTCTGAAGTATTTCAGGATAGAACAGATAATAGTTTTCTCTGAAAATACAGCTATTTGACAATGTCATATTACAGCTACAAGCAGATAAACTCTTCTCCATTGATGGAAGTCATAGGAAGTGTTCTTCCTCCTTAATATGAGAAGGAGTGTTTGCTGTAAGAAAAATGTTAAGAGAGGACAGATGCTAGTGTTTCACTTCAGGCTCTTCCACTAATGGAAGAAATTTTCATTTTAGAGTTGAAAGCATATAATTAAATCAGTGATTTAGGTGGGCTGGGGAATTACTGGTGTTTATTTAATTTGTAAAAATATGCATGGATTCAACTTTGCAACTTTGAGTATCAGGTAAAGCTTAGAAGACTTCTGTACCCCCCTCAAAATGTACTATTCATTGTAGCAGTTACACATAGCTGTAGATTGATGAAGACAGTCCTTAATTATTTTGAGGTAATTTACTATATAAGCATGTAAATTGCCTGAAGATTTAATATGAAGATAAGCTTTTCCAAGTCATCTGTTTGCTTTCTTTTCTAAAAGCTTTGGTGTTAGCAGCACTGCTGCCTTTTTTCAGTATTAGAAGCAGCAGTGTTAAAAACCAGCATAATAAAATCAGTGATGTTTCTGAAGTGGGATTTATTTCATCTCATTCTTGGCAGAGAGAGCAAGAGTGGAGGCTCACTTCGTGCCTTGTATTTTGCACCCCACACTCCACTCAAAGGTAGTTTACCAGATGGATGAAATAGGCAACATGTAGCTGGACTATTAAGATCTAATTTCTGAAAAATAAAAAAGGCTCATTCTTTCCTCACCGCTTTTTCATTCATAACCCTTTTTCTCCATTTCGTGTATGCTTGTAGCATTGAGAAAGTGAATTGCTGCTGGCCAAATCTGTGAATGATGACTCAGAGGTCCCTTGATGTTACATGAGACATTGCTAATGTCTTCTTAATTTGATATTTTGGCTCCTTGCACAAGAATACTCATCATTTCCACCAGCAGGTGGTATCATTCAGAGATCTCCCAGACAGGAAGACAGAAGACCTTCCACAGAGATGCACAGCAAACTTCAACTTCACTAGTTAGGTTTCCCTTTCCATGCTTTTAGCATGACTGATCTGTACATTTTAAATCAAGTCAGTTTCTCAAATATTTCACTGAGTTACTACATATCCTAATATTTTCTCTGGCTCCAGTAATTTCTTCAAGTAATCTCATAAATTTGTAGCTAATTCAGTCCATTTTTCAGTAATATGTCAACTAGCATGTTGGGTTTTGGGTTTTTTATATCTTTGTGTCCAGTTTTATTCCCTTTATACAGAATTGAGTTAGATACATAGTTTTATCTGGCTTCCACAAGTTCGCTGACTTGAAGTTCTCAGCAAATTACTGTTTTGGTCAAGTGCCTTTTAACCCTCATTTTCAGGTGTTGACCAGTTTAAAAGTGGCCAAGAAGACACCCTAGATGCCTGAGAACATTGTGTGCATCTTGCTTTCTTGTCTGTTACAGATTGGAAAAGCACAGTAACTGATGCTGATGGTGGCACAGCACACTGTGATGTATAAGAGAGTCCTGAATTCTGTACAGCTTTGTAGCTTTTTTAAACACTGATCCTTTAGGGCTATTTACAGAGCAGTGGTTTGGGGAAAGAGGTGTGGTTTTCTGTTATTGAATAGTAAAAAAGTAACTAAAAGTAATGTAACATTATTTCATAAATATTCACATTTTGTTGTGTTTTGGAGAGCTCGGCTGGCCAAATGTTAACAATTCTTTATGTGTAGTAGGTGAGCTCATCAACTCAGCTGCAGTAGGCTCTGGGAATCAAACAGCATTATAAACTCTTAGGTGCAGCTGCATGTAATTTGATTTTGTGAGTGGTAGGGAAGTATTTGAGCACATTCTGATTCTGTGTTCAGTAATGATTAATGTCTGCTATGTCTGTCTTCTCACCTTAGCTTTGAAAAGCTTGTATCTTGAAATTTTAATGATACATATGCGTAACAAGAAGTTACTCAGTAGTTGGAGATGAGTCCTAAAAGATGCAGCTGCTTTCATAAGATATACCAAAGCTGTAGAAAGGCACTATATGCACTTACTCTAAAGCAGATGCTGGTGGTAACTAGTTCAGCAGTTCCAATCAATGACTCCACCAAACAAGGATGTTCACATAGGACGACCATTCCTGATGTTCGTTGAGCAACCTGATACTGACATTCAAACTACCTGCAGTTGTATACTCCTGGTTATCAGCCCTCAGGCTAAAGCTTCTAGGGAAAGTGTTCAATAAATCCTGCCTATACTGGAGGAACATCCTATGTTGAAGAAAACTTTCACAGTCCCACCAATTCTGTGCTCTCCTCTGGCAGATGGAACAAGCTCTTCGCCTTGTGACCTCTCACTGGTATCAGGTCAGCTTATGTGTTGCAAGTGAGGGTTTTGACAATTGCTGTGATTACTAGTTAGAAGGCTGTTAAATCAGGCTTGTTTTATTCTTTAGAGCAAAACTTTACTAGACCAATTTTCATTAACAACATGCTTCATGCCAATGGTTTGCTTTACAGTTTCCTAATCGTTATTATTATGTACTGAAAGCGGTCACTCCTTAACAATCGTGTCCTACGTGAGCTGTGAGGCTGCAGAACGATCATGATGGTGGTGTGTAGTTGGCACCAACAGAGGCTGTCCTTAATGGTCTGAGTCACAGGAGTTCTAGATGAGCTGGCTCAAGAGCTCTTAGGTATGCAAAGCTGGAACTTAATGGACATGGTCTTCCCTCAAATTAAGGAGCTTGTCCTTTCATAAGGTGTTTTTTTTCCAGACAGCTCATGCCCCTTGACCTCTGCCCTGTGTGCTGTGATACTTGGGAAAAGTATGACTTTTCCAGGTCATGACAAGTGCCTTGTCCTCTTGTTAGCCTGTTGTGTCTTTTTTCCCCCCTTTCTTAGTTCTTACCTAATTTTCTTGAAGGAAAAGCAGTCTTCCTAACTCACGAAAGTTGTGCATCTTCAATGCCTTCTTACTCAAAGCCCTGCTCATGTTTCAGGGGCCTTTGTTTTCAACCTGTAGCCCTATTTTCAAGGCCTTTGCTGCTGTCCTGTGATTAAACTCCACATTATAACAGAAGACCTGTGGCACAGAAGCTCCTGTTCACCCACCAAGTTCAAGTAACAAGCTTAAATACCTGGGAGAGGAGCCTTGCATACAATTTAAGGCCTGGTATTGGCAATGGTAGCACTGTCCTTCCTGCATACCAACTGGAAGGCCTCTGCTTTAGCTGCAGACTATTCCCTCAGAATTCACTGTCCTCTGTGTCTACAGTCCTCATAACATAATGTGCACATGACAGTGTTACCTGTGGGCTGCATGAATTTGTAGCACTGCTGCACCCCCAGGTCTTTCTGTGTTGTAATTCCCGTAATTCCCTGCAATTTCCCCTGGCACTTACTCCCTTTCAAGTTCACGCTTAATAAATTATGTTTAGTGTGATTCACTCACTTCTAAAGGAGAGGTGATCACATGGCTTGCACCCCTTTGTCTGCTCTACAAATGCTGACTTCTGAGGAAGAATTTTTTTGATTTTGAGGGGATTTCAGTTGGTTGGTTTTGTTATAATTTGGTCTAATTGCTATTTATTAAATCAAGACTAACAGTTGCTAGTTTTGAAGTCTACTTACAGCTTTGAACCGGAAGAGCTTTTGTGTCAGCTTTTACGGTTTTTCCAGTTACATTAGTTAGTCTGAAACATTTGTTTGTGCTTTTGCTTCTTTTGTGTGTTAGAGTCACATTCTTATACTACTCCTTCTGGATGAAATATTTGTTTGAAAGTAGTGTGCATTGCATCTAGGATGCCTCTATATGCCTTCTTTTGATGCATCAAAACTAGTCTTTCCTATATGTAACCATAAGCAATTAGTTCCCCAAGCCAATACAAATTTCAATAGATTATCTAATACTGTTTATTTTTAATAATTATTTGACTAACTGATGCACCCTTACTCAAAATCACAACTTTTGCATTTCCCTGCAAATATTATTAAAAACGTGCATTTCATTACCATGAAAGCTTTTAACAACAAATTTATTGAAGTAGTAATTTTATTATTTGATTGGGAACATAATATTTTTCCTACCTTGTAATGTTACTCCTTGTTCTATGTGTCTTAACATTTCTGCTTTTGAAAAGGTGAATATTTTCTCCCAAGACAAGATCTGCTTGACATCAGTGTTAATCACAGCAAACAAGTGTCACTACATTTAGTTTTTTTGTAATTTTGTGTAATGAAATAATTTTGAATACTGAGACAAAAGTTCCAAAACGCTGTAATTAGCTACATAAAACTTACCTTTGGTAAAGTGGACATTTTCAATTGATAGAATCTGCTGTAGTGTAGCAATGATGGAAGATGAGTTTGTTTTTTTTTTTTTTTTTAAAGTCATCTTTGTGTAGGTTGATGAAGGTGAATCACTCAGCAAGTGATTCTGTCTTTGCTAATAGCATCCAGTGTCTGACTCTGTCTTCTCTTCCTCCCTTTCCAGATCCTGGAGTCTCTGTGGATAGTGATGAGTCGCAATGTGAGCCTCTTGTTTACTACAGTCACAGCATTAGTGACAATTCTCTTCCACAGTGGTACAGCTCTTCTCAATTTTGTGCTTTCAGTGGTAAGTAGTATGTCATTGATTTACATGGTCTATTTTACTGGAATAACCTAATTGCGCATATTGTAACAATGAAAACTCCAACCTAAAGCACTGAAAACATCTTCTAAACTTATCTAATACCAGAATTCTTTAAAATTTTGCAAATTTGTTACCTGTTTGGTGGGCATTCTAGATGGAAGGCAGGATTAAGAAGCAGTAAGTTTCCTGTCACTCTGTTAGTGGAAAATTCTTGTTTCAGGCCTTGAAGGTACTAAGTTATAGCTTGTAATATCCTGCTGAAATTTTATGGCATGTCTGTGTAAGCATATCCCTATGCAAGCCCTTGCTTTCAGGAGGTGGAAAAAAATTCTGCAGGGAAATCACCAATTTTGTTCTCTATCTGTCTTCCATTAAAAAAAAATGCATGAGAGTATTTTATTTCTTCCTTAGTCCACAACTTCACCCAAGATGGCAAATTTAAAACTGTGTCAAAAAAGTTAACATACAAAAATTGCAAGCCTGGGAAATAATTGCCAGTAATTTCAAGGCACTCAGGCTCAGATACAAAATTTATCTTTAGATGTTTAATGACATATCAAGTTCATTGCATGCTGTTGCTGTGATGCATGATCCTGACTTTTTGTCTGCCAGCAGAGTCCTGTGCAGTCAGCTGTAGTTGGGATCTTGCTGTGTTGGAATTCTTTTAAAAATTAGATGCTTGAACTGTACTTTCACTTTTTCATTTTTCAGGTTTCCTAGTTGCAACAGAAAAGTTCTTACTAGTTTGGGGTGGCACAAGCTAACTTAGATTTTCTAACAAGATAATGCTCAAAGTGGTTAGCTTTTCTACTGATTACATTTCAGTCCAGTTTTAGTCATCTTGAATAGAAATGAAAATACTGAATATAATTTTAGGCTTAAACTTTTGTTCTTTAAAGCATGGAAATAACACTTTGTTACTTTGAAATGACAGTTTTGAACACTTTGTTCAAAACCTCAAATTTGAAAAATACGTTTTCCATCAAAATATTAAGTAGGAATGTCAGTCTGTAGCACATCCATCCATGATGTCCAGTAAGACTGTGATCAGATCTTCAACAGACTTTTGAAAACTGATCCTTGGTTACAGAAGTGTGACTTGTATTTCACTTCTGAATACAAGTTCCTGTCTGCACACATGTGCCCATGGCTGTATGCCTTTGTGTGGGTGTGTAATTATATACGTGTGTATACTCACATGTGCACACACTCACTCACACTGCTCATACTCTGATACAAAGATTGGAAGAGAAAAAGCTCCATTTGGCTGATGGGCATCTACAGTCCTGCAGGGAGTGTGCAGATTTTGGACTAAATAAACAACAGAAAACCCAAAACAAGCAAAAAATTCCCAACAAACAAAAACACTTCAGCTTTTCAGCAGAAAATAGAGTATGAAAAGCAGATAGAAAAATATTTACTGAATCAGTGGACCTGATGCACAAGCAATTAGGCTGTGTGTTTCTTGATACCTGTGGAAATGCTGAATTATCATTTTGGTAGTGTGTGTTTACCCAGAGTTTTCTCCTTGAATTCAGTCTATCCCTCTTCAACTAAAAGTAGTTAATGTTTTCAGCTATAGGACAAATTCTGCAAGTGTAAAATAGTAATCCATCAATTGTTTAACTATGGAAAGGTCTTTCTGTTTTGTCTTTGGTAAATTATTCCTCATAGTCATTGGAAGGATCTTGAATTGTTGCTTAGGAAACAATTTAGGCATCTCAGATATCCTGTAAAAGAGGTCTGAAAGCTTTTAGCCTCCAGTTGCTCTAAGATAGTACGTATCTTTGCTGCTGAATGTAGTATTGAGATTATTCTACTTGTTGGAGGAGTCAGCAAGTCATTTGATAATGCATTATTAAATTCTGTGACTACAGCTTCCTTTTGCATTTCTACACCCATTGTGCTAAATCAAATATGTTAATTTCCTAAAAGGCAGATATTCCAAAATTAAGTTAATTTTGTTATGATGCTGTGGTTACATCCATCTTCTTTTAGCAGAAATTGAGTAGGGTTTATACATTTTCCTGGCTGATAGTTCAGCTTAACACCATTTTATTCCACTGCTGTTCATTCCCAGTCATTGCTTTTGCTTTTACTCTTCAGGTGGATATGTCTGTTTTGTGTCTCCTTGAGAAAGCAAGTTTCTTCTGTAAACACTGGGGAAGAACAGTCAGGATAAGCAGATATTATACTTACTGTGCTTAGAGCAAAATGCTGCTCTCTGTGTTGAAAACTGCACGTGCAGAAGGATCTGTAGGCTGAGCTCAGTGGAAGGAAAACACAACATCACCTGGGTGCCTGCTTCAGCATAGAATTTTCCAGTGAAATCAGGAAATATTATAATAGCTTAGACATGGCAGAGCCCATCAAGGAAGAAAAATAACCAAACCTGCAGAATTACAAAGAATGTTAAAATGTGATTTAAGATTCTCTTACTTGAAGCTGTAACAAAATATACCTGATACTGCTACTGGCACTAGACCATTTCCCACTAAAGCAAGGCTTAGTTATTGTTAGTATTTTTTTAAGCTCAAAATGGATGTTAACAGCATGCTATTAAAATCTGCTAATATAATGACTTGTTTTATTAGGTGGATCGGTTTATGTCCCAAGGTAGATGCTAAACACCTGAGGAGATGGAACGCAGCCTAAACCAATATATGAAGTTTTGGACAGGGGTCATTATAGGTCAATAGTTGAATGTGACTTTCAAGTTAAAGTCTGGGAGGGCAGAGTAGGAGGAAATGGTAGTAGCATTTTACTGAGTATAAAGAAATTAGGAACAGAGACAGATGTCATTTTGAGATTGGTAATTAAATACTGCAATGCTGTCTGCATTTTGTTTTCTGAGCATCTTCAGAGGGAATGAAGGAAAAGAGCATAAGGTGTCTACAAACTGGATAAAGTGCTTGAAAGTAAGAGACTTAGGGAGATCAGGCTGTTTGGATCATAAAAAAAGATTAAGATGTTGTTTATTCTAGAATATAAATAGGTTGGAAACAAAGTGAAAGAATTCTTTCTCATCTTGGGAGGAAAGAAAAAATATGTGAGTCTTGTACACGAAGAAAATATAAGTCACAGTTTATGTTTTGAGCATACAGAATGGATTTTTCTTGTTTGAGGTATTCTGTTTTAAGATGGACACAGTTCTGTGATTTATTCTTACCCCAGAAGTTGCTGAGCCTGCTAACAGGAAAATAAGAGAAACATAGTTGACTACAACATAGAGGAAGCCAATCCAATCTGATTGTAATTTTTTTTGTCTTTTAACTGAAACAGTGGAACTGCCATCACTTTGTCTGAGACTCATCATCAAACTCACAGGAGGAATATTTACTTAGGATTGCAGCTTAACATAAAATTTATGGTTGTGAAATTTTGTGTAATTCATATCTGATACCCAGCTGCATAATGACTCTTGAGACAGCCCAAATTTATTTGGCAGTTTTGTTTGCTTGTTTTGAGAATCGATGTAACTATTCAGCAATTTTTGATCTCTTAAACATGCTAAAAAAGAACCAAAGAGCCCCACAACTAGAATGTTGATCAGCATTCTAGTTGTTTGGTCTAGATGTGACTTTGTAAAGAGGCTGAACAGAGGCAGAAGTTTTATGATGTCTAGCTGTAAATGCTAAGTCCTTTTTGGAACAGGGGAGAAAATAATTCTTTCAGCTCTGTTTTTCTAAATCCAGGCTTGTGGAAGAGTATCTTGTTCCTTTCCAGTAAAACTCAATATCTGAAGCACAGCTGCATACTCTAATTCTGTGAAGTATTTATTACCTTGTAATTTAAAACTTCAATTTGTTTGCAGGTGATTTTTCTGACCACACTGTTCTACCTGTTGAGCTCCAGTGATGAGTACTACAAGCCAGTAAAATGGGTGATAAGCCTGACACCTTTGTCTCAGCCAGGTCCCTCCTCAAATATAGTTGGCCAATCTGTGGAGGAAGCAATAAGGTATGTTGCTGATTCTTGCCCTTTGTTGGAAATTCTTCTTTGAATTTGATGTTCAACTGCAAATAATTAACAATTGCAACAGCTTGTGTTTCAAAGATGAGTTGCAAAAAACGTTTTAAGAACCTAGTATTGATGATTTTTTTCCGCTTTGATTGTTAATAAAGCAGTTTGATTGGACTTGGCTAAAATATTTTCAGAGGTCTGTGCTGTCATGAATAGTAGTGTTTTGTAAAACTGCTACACCCATGACATCCCTAACTCATCAGGAAGCAGTGTTTGCAGTTGTGTTGGCAGTAACATCTGGTGCAGCTCAGGAGGAGCAGATGCAGCAGAACAGTCGAAATGGAGGACCTGACATCAGTGCTGTACACATTTCAGAATTATTTTGTTTGAAGTATTTTGTCTGATATTGGAGAATAAGTACCCATTTGTACCTGGAATGTATTAGATATGCTTCTGGAGTATATTTTTCAGTTCAGTTTCACATGAAAGAAATTTAGTTCATAGTCTCTGTAAACCAAATTACATCAAAGGGAACACCAGGGGAGCATTTTCCTTATCACACTTGGAACACTACTGTGCTGCACCTACAGAGTGCATCCACAGTGTTTCGTGCTTAGTCACCATTTTTGTGTGTTGGCTCTCATCTAGTTTGGTAATTAAAGAAGAATTTTTAATGTTTTTGAATACAGTTCTCAAAGATTTCACAGTAAAGCTCTTTTTGGGGTGATGCAGTAAAGTTCATTCATCACAGATGAATGAAATCATCAGCTTTCACCTGTTCGCTTTAAATACTAACATGCTGATAATGTAAAAAACTGGATTTAAATAAGGTGTTTAAGTCATAGTGTACTTTTTCAAAAAATTGATGGTCTGGGTAAAGTGAACAGACTTCATGCTGAATTCTGTAGAGCCATTGCCTCTTACAGCACTGCTTTCTGTGTCAGCTTGTGCATACATACAATACATGAGTAGGCTTTAAACTGGGGAAGTATTAAAGCTGCTTTCCAAACTCATTGCTAAATGTTTGCCATCTTAACAATGGCAAGGTTATATTATGTTTTGTAGGATCTTGAACAAGAATGCTAACTGCTGTAGTCATTTAAAATGAAGGGGCAATTCAGGTAGAAAGCAACAGATTTGGAATTCTGCCAAAAAGTTAATAGCCTTTTTCTTGAGTGACTGCTATTGAGTTTTCATTGATCACATGGTTAGTATCTCAGTTCTATCTTTTCTGAATAGTGTGAGTGGATTTAGAAACCGATACTTGTCTTACAAATCAGTTGTTCTCTTTAGCCCATGGTAGAGAGGAGCAGAGTGAAAAAGTAGGATATGCTTTATCTGGGCAGGGATACTATGTGAGGAGGATTGTATTAAATGCAGTTACAAGTTTATAGGTATGTGACACGGGTGACCCAAGGTATTTCTCAGAATTGGAATGGAGGAAAGAAAGAAAGAAAATCATTTTAGAGAAGCCACAGGAAAATGAGTAGGAAAGAGCCAGCATACATCAGTAACTGCAGATATGATGAGAAAAAGCCAGTGTCTGGAGAATGTGGAATGGGAAGCAGCTTGTCATACACAAGGGACCTTGGTCTGTGTATTCACTAAGGTAGCTTGAATCAGTCTCTTGTATTTGACGGGAGTAGCCTGTACTTGGTGCCTTATTTGAATTCTTTGGAATGATTCTTCTGAGATTTTTGGAAGTTCCTCACTTCTCAGTTGTATCTAAGGATTTATCCTAATGATTCTCAGTTAGCTTGCATTCCACTCAAAACTTACGGTGATCTTCAGTATGTAAATATGGTGAGTGTAGTAACAATTTCTCATGAATTTATGCATGCCCAATCTGTTGTCATATGAAAAACAATTGCTACTTCAAGCCCCTACTTTTTTTGTCTCAAAGAAGCAACTATTTCTTTTTGGATATGAATCATTGCTGCGGGGGTAGGAACCTAAAAATGGCTTCTTCACCTCATTTGTAAATGGCATGCAAAATGGATATTAGTGCTTGGTGGTAGGATGGAAGAAGCTCCATTTGTGTTATGAATTGTCAAATAATGAAACATCTGTAGTTGCTTTCATCATTAGACTATGACAGCATTACACGATATAAATTGACCCTCAAAATATCCATGTTTTCAAGTTGACCAAAAAGATTAAGTTAATAAATCTCAGAAGTCACCAGCTATGTTCCAGCTCCCACCATTCTTCAGCAGGACATATCACATGCACAAAGCTAAGACAGCATCTAACTAGTCCTGTCTAGAGGGCAGGGATCCTCCTGGCAAGAGACAGACCTAATATCTCTGTTGCTCATAAATCAAATGACATAAAAATAATCATCCTCCATGTCGTCAGTCACTTCTGTGCTCTTTTACTTAAAATGTGTTTGTGAAAAGCACTAGGAAACTTGAATGAAATCAAGGAAGTCTATTCCCTTGTGTGCTTTGCCACTTCAGAGGAAAAGAGCAAGGGGGAAAGAAGAGAAGGGCAATTGGCAACTCATTTCTGTAGCTCAGGAATCCCTTAATTTAAGGATGTTACCCAGCAAGCTCTTAAACAAAGACCTTTTCCCATTTCAGTTTCTCTCATTGGAACTGTGCTATGTTCTTCTATTTTATGGACTATAAATAGCTGTAAATTTTATAAATACTTTTCTAACTGCTTTGATGATGAGTTTGCAAATACAGTGACAGTTCTCTGTTCACACAAATAAATTTATGAGCTGTATAGAGGTAAGAGCAGCGTTCCAGGCTGCTTTGAGCCAAGTGTTGAATCTCACTCTTTCTGTCAAAATACTACAGATTATAAATTTGAACTTGAGTAGTGGGAAAAAACAGATGCAGCTGTGGTGGCACTATAGGAGTTTTGAAGAAGCTGAGTGTAATCCAAGAACTGCCTGCTGCAAACCATGGGATGAATTGCCCTCCTGGCCTTTGATAGGAAGTTTATTCATCCAGGATGCCAGAGAAGCATGATGCCAGCAGCATGTATCAGGTAGTGGGATTGAGCAGGGATTTGACAAGAGCATCGTGCTGTGCCTGAGCCAAGAGCTTGTTTAGCAAACCTAGTGGTACAAAGGCAGAGCTGTGAAAGACAGAAGATCACTTGCAGGCACCAGCCAGTACAGTTCCCACCAAGGACAAGTTGTGCTGGGAAAAGCATGAGTCTTGCTTTGAGGAGGTGACTGTCCTAGTGGGACCAGGGAACAGCAGTGACTGCCACTTGCTCTGGCTTCAGCAAGGCTTGTGACAGCCTCCCACAGTAACCAGCTGGGTGAGCACGGGCAGGAGAAAGGGGATGGCTGTAGGAGAGCTGCTTGGAGCTCAGCAGGACAATTCCAGCTCTGGAGATGCTGCCTGCCCTGGTGTGACTCAGGGCAGTGATGGGGCTGATGCTAGTGATGGTGTGGAGTGAGGGCTTGGGTAATGGTGAGAGAGTCACCTTCTGCATGGTTATGAGTGTCCTTTCCCATCTGTAGAAGGCAGGACAGCTGGCAGGGAAGGCAGCAGCTTGGTGGAAGGCAGGTCTTCTCCCCAGTCCTTCAGGTCTCAGTGCTGAAGAGATGGCACCTTTTCATGAGGGGCAGTGGACAAGAAGGGGCTATGCAACCCTTGACAGTCAACAAAAGAACTCTTTTCTAGGTCTCTCTTGGGACTGGAAGGCAAATGGCAACCTAAGGGATGATCTCCTGCTAGTTTGGTCTTTTCCCATGTTGTCAATGTGACTGGAAGCTGGGCATTTGCCTTTACCCCAGATACCTGCCTTTGACTGAGTTCCCAGTTCTCACAGGCAGTACTGCCTGCCTCCAAGCAGCCCTCCAGATGGGAACTGGTAGTGTTTGGACTGTGGAACAAACACACATTTGCAAATTGGTCATAAACCAATTTTCCCAATTTTGAGTAACTTCCATCATGAAAACGCTCCTATGATTTTAGACAAAACACTTGTGTGTACTTTGTTGTCGTATATTGCATTTGCTTCTCCTCATTGTTTGCATCTTGTGGAAGGCAGCATTTAATCTACAGGGAAGAGGAAAGGTCAGTAGTTATGTGATGATTCCCTAAAACACAGTAAAAAAACCTGGGAGGAATATTACTACTGATGGCATATGTGACCACAGGGATTTCTGACTGATGTGTAAAGTTCTGGATCTCTTTCAAATCAACCAACTAATTCATAATTCCATGCTGGAATTTCATGTGCCATTGCCTGTAAATGAGATGGGAAGTAAAAATTTAGGAAAGTTACAATAATCCCAAATACTGCTAGTGCCTCAGCAGTAAAAGAGCTGCTGTTCTCTAGTAGTTTTGGTCCTTCAGGCCCAATTGGTGTATCTGTTTTTCTTTTCCTTTGTTTTGCAGTCTCAGGTCTTTCTCAGTCTGATTCTAACTTTCTTGGCATGGCCACATTTCATTACTCTTTTTTATTCCTGATCTGTATTCTTCATTTGTTCTTTGCATGTCATCCCTCCAAAGTTCTGTCTTTTGGGTTTGTTTTTTTTTTTCCTGTTTTCCATATTGCATAAGTGGCTATGAGGATAAAAGTGTGATGAATTACAAAGGTAATACTTCATCACGTGTGAGAGTCTCCCTTGACTGACAGTGGTGGTTAGTTGCCTGTGAATATAGTGAATACATGATTTACTGTCACTGAAACCACCTGAAGTAAGCCATAGGAATGAAGAAAGGTAAACAGGGAGGAGTCTGATGACTGTGGCAGAAGGATTATGCCAGAGTAGGCTGAGGTGCAGGAATTCTTCTGGCACCACTCCGTCAGGGTTAGGAAGATGACTTTTTTTAGAAACATTAGGACCACTTGGATCAGTCTAGATAATTTTAATGAAGAAAATTCTCAATCGTGGTTAGTCAATTTTTTCATTGTAACTATAATTAATAATGTAGTATTTTGAAGGTTGAAGAGAATCATTATCTGTCCAAAACAGTGTGAGATTTGCTTTGCTCAGGAGGGTTCTGTAAAATAAGGTTGGTTCATGAGTCGCTTACTTTACTGCTTAAGTAGGAAGATTATATTCTTTACCCCTGAAACAGAGAGGGCTGCTCTTGTCTGGATTTTTATTTTTGTTTTGTTTTTGTCCTGAATGGATGAAGCAGTAATTCTCCAAATCACAGGTTTCCAGTTAGTAGCATGCACACCTTTGCCTGAACCATTTTCCTTTCCCTGAGCAGCATGTCGTTCTCTTCCTGAATGCACCATACCCTTCTTCCCTGAAGCTCCCATTCTGCTTGCTCTGGTGGAGATATTGCACATTACTAAGTTGCATGTTCTCACGGCCTCAGTGCAATTTAGTGTGTGCGATACTTTCACATGAGTGCATGCACACGGGTATGGCTGTGGCTTAAAGTTACTGCAGCTTTCAGTTTTGGTGGGGCCTAATTAACCTTGTGAAATGGTCTTAAACCCAGATCAGTGTTTCGAGTGATGCCTTGAAACATGTGTTAGTGGAAGTTTGTTCTGTAATGCCAGGAAGATGAGTGATGTTTGTTTTCAATTTGAGAAGGGTTATCATTATTTGCTTCATTTTCTTCATTTGCCATGCACACCTCAAATTTGATCAGATGTTTCATTGGTTATAGAAAAGTTACTTAAAATATTACATATTTCTAAAGAAGAAATTGTTATCCTTAACTGAAATTGGTTGAAAAGTCAAAAGAAAAATTTGATGTGAAAAAAACTTAGTGTCTTGATGGATGGTATAGGTTCTTAATGAAATTTCAACTTTTATTTATTAACATCTAAAGAGATTTATAAAGGGCTAGCATGCAAACAAACAAACAAAAATCTCAGCTGTTTAAACATCTAATTGGTTTGCTGTGGCATCTTGGCAGTGATTATGGAGAAAATGAGACAATGATACAATTCCCACAGAAAACAATAATCTTCCAGCATGTTAAGCTAATGCTTAGAAAAAGCAAAATGTGTGATCTTGTTTATTTTACTGCAACATTAATAATTTCTTTCAGATTAATTTTTCAAAGATAACTGTTAACTGATTATGTCTTGACAGAATTTTTGCATGCAGTGAATGTTCTTTAGTAGCAGGAGTTAATTCTTACGGAAATCTTTCGTCACAGGAATGCATTTAATAGGACCTTACTGAAATTTTTCAAGCTTTACTTCGGGTATATGTTAAGAGATGGGAATTGAATTGAACAATTGTCTTAATGATTCTGTCTTAATCATGAAGCCAATGGCATCCTGGCTTGTATCAGCAACAGTGTGGCCAGTGGGACCAGGGCAGTGATTGTCACCTGTACTTGGCACTGCTGAGGCCACACCTTGAGTGCTGTGTCCAGTTCTGGGCCCCTCAGTGCAAGAAGGACATTGAGGTGCTGGAGTGAGTCCAGAGAAGGGCAGTGGAGCTGGTGAGGGTCTGGAGCACAAGTCTGGTGAGGACCAGCTGAGGGAGCTGGGGCTGTTTAGCCTGGAGAAAAGGAAGCTCAGGGAAGACCTCATCGCTCTCTACAACTCCCGAAAGAAGGCTGTAGCCAGGTGGGGGTCAGCCTCTTCTCCAAGGCGTGAGAAGAAATGGCCTCAAGTGGCACTAGGGAAGATTCAAGTTGGACATTAGGAAGAATTTGTTCACAGAAGTGGTTGTAAGCATTGGAGTGGACTGTCCAGGGAGGTGATGAAATCACCATTCCTAGAAGTGTTTAAGAAACAACCAGATGTGCCATTTAGTGCTGTGGTTTTGTTTACAAGGTGGTGATGGGTCAAAGGTTGGACTTGATGATCTTGGGAGGTCTTTTCCAACCTAAATGATTGTAAGATTCTCTAATGAAATAACTGTTTAGTCTAAAACTGGGAATAACAGACACTTAATATTTTGTTTTTAATTACACTGAAGAAAGGAAAGCTTCAGTTGAGTTATTGGTAAAAGAGTAGAATGTGGTCTGTAAAGCATGAGAACTGCCACATTGTTTCAGTACATATGCTGAACCAAACTGACTGTAACCATAACTTGATTATCTTAGTGAGGTATATTTTTTAGCTGCCTATTTTAGTAGCAATAAACACATAACTTGCTCACACCACTTTTTTAGTCTTAAATATTCTCATATTTGCAAAAAGAACTACTCTAAGATTTGTCTTTACCCGTATTTCCTTTTATTTAGAAAATACTTGTCCTTCAACACAAAAGCTGTCTGTGTATTGCTTTATGTACACATGGTTTCTGTCAGTTATTCAAAAAATATTTCAAAGAAAAACAGATCTTCAAAGAAAATTTCAGGAAATAAATTATTTACTCATATTTAATTTTTACTCCAAAATTTACCTGAAATTACATAAAAATGTTCATTATTATACACATATAATTTTGGTGAGGCATGTCACAGTCTGTAAATTTAATCTGAATTTTACAGTTTACTGCCCCTAATTTAGAAGCTTATCTAATTTATAAGCTGATGCTGAAACAGGCAGTTCTGTTCTCTCTGCCCTGCAGGCTGATATCAAACACATTGAGAGGCTACTGAGGACTCCTTACTTTATAAGGGAGACTGCCAATATTTTGCCATTGGCTTCTTTCATATTCCAGATGGCATCTTCTGTATGTTCTAACAGCAGTTCATCTTAGTGCATATTTCCAGTGTGTAATTCTCTGGCTCTCCAGTGTTTTTTAAGATTGAAAATATCTGTAAACTTGCAGAGGATATGGGTTAGTGCAGGTGCAAGCAGGAGCACATTTAAACACACAATTTCCCTGCAATCTTTAAGAATAATGTAACTGCATCACATCTTAGGCACTAGTCCCTTAATTATGTGTTGTGCTTAGGCTTTTATATATATACTCTACTTCTCTTTACTACAAAACCAACTTTTTAAAAGTTATTTATATGTCAAAACCTATTTGAATGAAAGGTCAGTTGGTAATGACATAAACTGTACCAGTAAAGAGGGTGATGTGTAAGTGACATTTGGAATTTAGATCAGCCAGTTAGTTTTTCTCTTTGCTTCTCAGGCTAACTGTAAAGGATGGAAAGAAAAAGGTTGCTGAAAGTCATCATTAAATATATAGGGAAAAGATATTTCATCAGGTATTTCTAAGAATAAAAGTATAGTATTAGAATTATTTTTAGTATAATGTTGTAGGACTTTGTGTATCTAATAATTCTATATGTGTGATTTAATGTTGCAGTATACATTACTATAACCTTGGTTAGATTTCTGTTATCTAAAATACACATCTGTTGTAATTTAAGAAGACAGCATGAAGTCTTTTATAAAACATCAGGATTTCCTGATATTTCAAAGATTTAACATCAGAGCTTTAGCTTTTTACTCTTTCGAGCTACAAGGTCAATCCATTGTTTATTGTCTCCACCAACATAAGCAATGAAAATACTCCCTTCTTTATGCTTGTGTGTCATAATTTTATAATTGGAATAATCTGAACACTCTAGGAGTTTCTTAATATAAAACTGCAATGGATTTCAAGTAGTATTGACTCAAGCCAGCTGTTGCTCTCATTCATGAGCTTTTCAAGCTAAAATGGGAATCTTAAAGAATTTACATCCTTTACAAGTGGTGTGGAGAACAATAACTATTAATGCCAGTGCTTGCTAACAACTGAGTAAGGCTGAAGGGAAGAGAGTGCATATCTGAACAGCAAAATATTAAAGGCCATGGAAATGAGAAACTGTTCCCTTAAAAGATGAAGTTTTCACTAAATAAATGAAAGGATTATAAGCTTCAGCAGATAGAAATAGGCCTAAAGCATGAGGGTGGTGCTGAGTTGGATTCATTTACTCAAAGCTCCACAAAATGCTATTAAACCAAAGTATAATGTTTCACATATGGTAGGAGCAAGAAGCAGTGAGAGGGCTGAGGGATGACAAGGGATACTCAGCAACCACAAGGCTGTTGCAAGGAGGAGGTAAATTGATGCTGTTTTACTTGTTGTTCTGAAGGTAAGTGGAGAGAGTCACATTGTAAAACCCTTCTTAGGGATGAGGTAAAGCAGAATCTCTCAGAAATTACAGTGACTGTAGAAGTGCTTCTAGAAAAAAAAAAAACATTTAATGAGCAATAGCAAATTTTTGGGAGTGACTGATAATAACTCACTATAGAAATCTCAAGGGCAAAATAAAACAAACAAACAAACAAAAACGTTCCAGGAAACCCAGGAAGTATAAACTTGTAAGCTGGAGGGATATTGGTACTATAAGGAAGGAACTTAAGGACATATCACCTGTTGAATATGATTTTGTTGCAAAGAGTCAGAGGAGTTTTCACAGAAGGAAGTTCTGCCTCATTCCTCATGTTTTTTTAAATGTGGGCAAGCAAGACCCTTAATAAGTTCATCTGTCTGCTATATTCTACCAAAATGTAATAAAGGCTTTTTACAGTATTGCATTCCTGAGACTTTCAAGGATGAGAGGTGTTGTCTTTATACAAGAAGAGGGTAGGTTTAAATTAGATAAAAGGAAGAAATTCTTAATTCTTTACTGTGAGAGTGGTGAGACACTGGAACAGATTTCCCAGAGAAGTCGTGGATGCAGCAGGATTGTAGACAAACTCAGATAGAAGACAGCAGTGTCTGGGAAATAAAATGACTGATGAAATGTAGTGTAGATGAAAGTGATGCATGTGGGGGAGAACCAGTCTGAACTTCTCACATAAACTGATTACTGCTGTGCTGACTCTTATCACTTGGGAGCTATATTTTCTGGTACACAGGCTAATTCACTGCTTGGTAATACTTAAAAAACATCTGCCAGGCATGTCAAACATGAAGATTTGTTACCACAGACCTAGACAACAGAAACACAGGATAGTACTCCCATTGTACGAAACTGTGATTTCCCTATACCCTGAGTTATTGTGTGCCATTCTGGTTCCTGCATCTCGAAAAGCTGGGAGTGTTAACAGGACTGGTTAGAGAAATGAGGACATGCATCAGTTCCTCTGTGAGGAATGACTGCGCTGGTTAGGACTCTTCAGCCTGGGAAAAAGGGTATTACAAAATTGAAGTTTGTAAAATCAGAACCGGTGTAAAAAGGGTGACTGAGCTGGGACTGCCTATGGTCTCTTCTAGGATAAAATCTTAGCATCATTGACAAGCAACCAAGCACTTCCAAAAAATGCGTTGGTTCATGCAGCAAGCAGTAGGGCATGGGTAGGATCTTGTAAAAGAACACTGAAGTTGCAGCAACTTGCAGGATTGAACAGGAGGACTAAAATATATATATTAATTGAAGATTAATTAATAGAAAGCCTGCATGAGGTTCATAATATCCCCTGAGGTGGAAGTAGAGGTTGGAAGAATGCTCATGGGGGATTGTTGAAGAGGTTTGTCTATTTCTTTTGTTCCCTTAGCATCTGCTTCTGGACTCTACTGGAGATGGGATGCTGGCTAGACAGATCTTTGATCTGAACAAGTTGGCTTTTTATGTTATGTTCCAAGATGAATTGTAAGATGAGTGTGGTATTGCACTTAGTAAATGTCATCTACTCATAAAAATCTGGAAATGTTAGAAATAGGTGATTCAGAACTACTGGTGCTTTCAAATGTGCTTCTCAGAAGAATAATTGTAAGCATACAGTTACAGGCCGAAGTAGTAATTAAAAAATTAATACAAAAACAAAGACATTTTAAAGAAATACTCAGATGTAGAATTTCTTACAGGTTCATTGTTATTTTTCACAGAATATAGACATTTCTTGGCTAGGGAAGAAAGTCTGTGTGCCACTGTGTCCTTCAGGCATTAAAGGTTGCCACTCTTTAATGATATTTTGCTAAAGTCACTGGAGCCTTGTCCTACCTTGGGAGGTGTGTGCAGTATTTGCATCAGTTACACCATCTGGAGGAACGATGCTTTGATAGAAGACTATATTGCTTTATCTGATTAGTGTCATTACTAGCCTGCATGTGTTGGAGCTGTTTTGTTCAGTTGTATCATTCATGAGGAGAAATTAATTCTAGCAGCAAAACCGTTGAAATCTTGTCATGGAGTCGTCTCTGAAAGTAATTTGCATATTTATATTGCTCCTGAGATAATCTTACTCTGTCAAGATACACTCCTGCCGCTTCTGCTTTATTCATAGCTGGAATCTATCTTAGTGCACTTAGCTTACTTTCATGTTAAATTTGAAGCTGAAATATAAAGAGGGTCATTTTTTATCCCTAAAAGAGCAGAACCCTTAAAGAATTTCAAAGAACAGCTTAAGAGGTGTTTTTTCAAAAGGACTTCTTTGAGTCATTTCATTCTTCAATGTTCACCTGATGATCACTTGAAATTTGGGGGATCATTGTAGAAGAAGAATACATTGGTCTTTTTAAAGATAACAGCTGTCACTGGTAACACTGTCTTTTGCAGCAGATCTTGGTGGTGTGTGAAGGAAGAAAGTTCTTCACACTTCATCAAGAGCTCTTTGGTTTTGAAGTTAGGGTGACAGTGAGTGTTAATTTCAGCTGGGGTAAGACAGCACTGATGGGTTCTTGCTCTCCAGCCATGAGTGTATCGCCTTCTTCCTGGTGGGAATTCAACTATTTAAGCCACGGCTTATGAGTTGGCTGGGGAGTGGAGACCTGAGCTATTTTGTTAAAACTAACCTATCATGTAACCATTGTCAGGAATTCATTGTAAAAATGAAAAAGCTGAATTCATTGTAGAAAGTGTCACGGCACGTAATGAAGACTCTGCAGGCAGGTAGACAGAGGAGGGGTCATCTGGGACAGAAGTGAATCTTTGGAACAGGGGAATGAGAGGGCTCTCTTCCTGGGACACTTCTGAGCTAGCCTGATCTGAAGATAAATTGTGAAACCATTCTGTGAAGTTTCGAATGCATTTCACTTATACTTTGAACTCTCTTTTAAAATGTGATGGTTGTAGTCTCAAAAGAAGCGGAATAGCTGAGGTCTCATAAAGCATCATTTTGAATTAGTCAGTTCTCTGTACAGAAAGGTTTACAACAAAGATGTAGCACAATCCTTTTAGTGTCTACTTATGGAGTATGGGAAAATACCAAACATCAGTGGTGCGAGGAAGATGACAAAAGAATTGAATTGTCTTATTCTAACAGTATTTTTGTCTGAGGGTGTTCCCATTTCCAAGCTTGCATTTTAATTGGATTATAAACTGTTGTGTGGATCTTAAAGTGATTTGTAAGGATTTTAGAGAAACACTGTATCTTGCAAACTTTTCCAAAGATGAATACCTTTTGTCTTTTGTCTAGTTTTTACTCCTATGCCCCATTCACAAGCCGGGGTTCATATGCCCATCATATAAATTTAGTATAATAACCAGAAAATCCCTCTTCTGAACTTATTATATGCTTACTCTAATCTTTCTGGTACCTCAAATTCTCATTATTTCAGCCCATATGCTCTTCTTTCCTCCAGTGCTCTGGGAACAGAGAGATCTAGAAAATCAAATTAACTCCAAGGTCAAAAAATCCATGATCTGAGCTGAAGGGCTCTTTTCAGCTGCAGTTGTTGCAGCATCAGGTTGAAATTTTTGAAATCTCATTGTGTCAATAACAGTGAACAGACTTTACCTGCAGGCTCTGTGAAGTGAACCTGAATTCAGGTGGACATACATTTGCTATAAACTACAGTAGTAATAAAAGGAAAGCTCAATTAGTAAAAGAGAAAAAAAATCCACAAAACCCATAAATGTAAAGGTGGCCCTTTCCCTTGTGGAGTCTACAAGCAAATTGCCTAGCTTAGGGATAGAACTTCATAGAAAGAACTTCCACGAAGAAAAAAAGAAAAAAGTAGGCCAGCTGTGCAGAAGCATTTCACAGAAGTTTCTTCATTTTTAATCTGAATAATGTGGGGCATGACCCATATCCTCTGGTTATTTTTTTTTAATTTCACATGCTTTTCAAAGCTGAATAAAATGGAATATGTATGTCTGAGTATGCCTTATGCCAAATTGGCATGAAGTGCTCATAAATTACAGATTTGCAGATGACAGCTCTTGCAGGTGAAGTGGTTCATCCAAATACAGTGCCAAAGTGAGACGTGAGCAGCAATTGGATTTTCTGATTTCTGAATCAGTTACTCTTGTATATAAAAGGAGGCTGTATGTGTGCCAGTAATGTATTGAGAGATGAAACTTACTTACTGTCATAATTACACCAGGAAGGTCTGTATTTTACAGATGGTAATAAATTCATGCAGTACTGGCACTAGCACACCCACATCATCTTTAAGGTCTGGTATCTCAGGTGCTGAGTAGCTGAAGCAAACTGCTGATAAGATTCTGGTTAGTGTTTTCAGAATATTTTTTTTTTTCTGCCTTAACCATGAAACAAAATAGATAGGAATTTCCAGACTTTAAGATACAATTTTTCGGTTTTGTGACAATTACCAGAAAGTAACAAATGTGAATTTTCGGAGAGATTAAGGTTCTCCTGCTCTGTACCTGCCACAATGTAGTATACCCTGTGCCTTTATTGTGATTTGTTATGACTTCAGTTGAGGCAGACACAAACCAAGAGGAAGGAGGAGGGTGAGACAAGGTGCAGCCTCCTCTCGCTTCCTGCTTGACCATGGGGCTTCCCAACTTCCCAGCACTGTGTGATGGCTTCTCCTCTCTGTGTATTAATTGTGAGTGTTGGAAGCATGGAGCCGGAGAGATGCTGTACTTAGTCTATCATAGGTATCCACTGTTTGGCCATTGAAATATATTTTGTGTCAACTTGCAGAATGACATCAGACCAGGACTAGCTGTTAGTCCCAGACTAGTTTATCTGTTCTACCAGTGGATCTGACTGCCAAGTCCTTGAGCTGAGACTAAGAAAGCAACTTGCTTTATAGACACTTCCAATGTTTGTTTTTTTGGGTTTTTTTCCCCCAAAAAAACCCATTTGGTTGCTATCTCTTCTTTGCTTACCATAATAACTCTGTCTTCCCTCCTTTTGTAATCTCTCTGGGAAAATCTAAAATGACTGCTTGTAGATGGATATTTTAATTTCAAGTGAAGTTGATACTTAAAACACTTTCCTCAAGTTAGAGGCCTGTCTCACCTCTTGTGCACTGAAATGTAGTTTTGATGCATATATATAGAAATTAAGACCTTGTTAATTTTACTACAGTATAGAAAACATCTTTTTGGAAAAAATAAGGAGATACTCAAGGCCTGTTATAAAATACTTTTGACAACTGTGATGTATTTGTGCCACAGTTCCTGCTGATTAAGAAAAATATTTGCTTGAAGATTAGTGCACAGGTTCTTCTTAGAAAGATATTATGCTCCTATGATATCCTCAGAAAGAGTAGACATGAGTTAAATGTCACAAAAAAAAATGCAGAAATTTAAGACGTTTGAGTGTCTAAAGTATGAAAGTATCTTGAATTTTTTATGCAAAGTCACTTTTAGCATTGTTACTGTGGCCTTGGGTTTTGGGATTTTCTTGCCTCCTTGCCAATTTTTTTTAATGTCTGAAACTTCTTTTCTTGTAACTCAAATACAAGTGAGTATGTCACTATTCAAAATTTGTAGATTTTGTATGTTTTGGTCTGACTTTCTATTTTAATATAGTAAAAGTTCATCTAAACTGAGAAGTATTGAGGCTTTTTTTTTTGTTTGGTTGGTTGGTTTTTTTGGGGTTTTTTTTTGTTGTTGTTTTTTTGTTTTTTTTTTTTTACTGAGGCCACCACATATTTGTAAATGTTCCCTGCCTTTCTTTTTGCACCATGTAATTCCTGCCTGTCAAAGATTACACTTGTTACTTCAAGTCATTCTCTAGAGCTTGCTTTTTTTCTTTATTTTATCTTTCTCTCTTTTGGAGGGGAAAACAACTGACAAGAGTTGTTTCTGGTTAGTCTGTTAAGAGAATCTCACATTTCGAACAGTAGTGTTGATGTGTGAGGTTTATTATGCACTCATAGCTTCCAGTGAATGAATTTTAAATAAGATAATTTTGATTCTGAAGTCATATAGAAATCTAAAAGTGAGCCCCTAGATAGGAAAAAAGGGCAGAAATATTCACACTGCCTACAGAAATAATAATGAAGATAATGGCCAAAGAAGCAAAAACTGGGAGTCTTGAATTCTTTTTGGTACCTCAGAAAAGATTCTACCTTGTAATTTAGTATCACAGAAGGTTTCTTTGCTACAAGGCTTTATGGACTCAGTGGAGGAAAGAAACTGTGCTATTACAGACTTTAGATCCAGAAAGGGCTGATTTTTTATGCCCTTCAAAAATTCCTGTTGTTTGTCTTCCTGTCCTCTTTGCCCTGCTGCCAGAATTCCCAAACAGCCAAGACACAATCACCATGAGTTATAAATGGGAACCTAACATCAGGAATCTTCACATTTTTCTTTGCTAAGAGGGTGTATGTGCCACCACTTCTGCAATGATGTAACTGCTCTGAGTTGGGGGGCTTGGTTACGTTGGATCCAAGCTGAAATAGTGATTTCAGGAAACTTCTCAAATATGTGTGGAAAAACTGGCATAATACAATAATGAGATTTAGCAGTTTGAGATTATGGTTTTTGTGACTGTAGACCTAAAAAGGCATGGGTTTCCAGCTCAGTTCTGGGATATTCCACATGTGTACCTGCCCCAGTGCTGTAAAAATGTCACAGCACTTTGCTGCCTGTTTGTTTTCTCATGAAGCCATGGTCACACTTAAGAGGGGAGAACTATGGATGTAGATCCAGCAGGATTGAATTAGGTTACCAGATTTACTGTTTGGTTTTTAGTAATGTTGCCTAGTGACCAACCTAAAAACTGTGGGGATCCAATGAAAAAGAGCAGGTATAGAGATGTAAGCAGATAAAGAAAATGAGTGAACACCTAGAAGTGGAAAAGAGGAAAGAGAAAGTTGTTTGTACGTAGAATGGTTCTGCTTCTCATAGAAAAAAGGTTATTTTTGATACAGAATATGGTCTAATACTTGAGCAGTTTCTTTCAAGGAATTTATCTCTGGAACCCATTGTTTTTTGTGTCTAAATGCTTTTAATTACACATGTGGTGAATATTTATTCTTCTCAGAGGGAACAGATGTACAAAAGGTTTGGTGTTACATTTTGAGATATGTTATTGGTGGAACTGATGGATTTTCAGTTATTCAAAGCAAACTGTGTTTGTGTCTTCGTAGTTCTTGGAATCCTCTTGCTAATAAAAATTAACAGAGTTTCTTGATTGTTTTAGAGGTGTGTTTGATGCTTCCCTCAAAATGGCTGGGTTCTATGGACTCTACACTTGGCTGACTCACACTATATTTGGGATTAACATAGTCTTCATACCATCTGGTAAGAATTTGAGCAATTATATTTATAAATAATATTATGTAATTATTTATTGTACAAAATCAGAAATATTAAGTGTTGCTGACAAGCTTAGGTCTGGTCTTGGAGAACATGGCTGTGGGAAGGGTGAAGAGAAGGCCCTGATTGCTGTCTTACCTCTGAGCCTTGCCTTTTTCTGTTTTCACAACACATTCTCTGCCAGCTATTTTACCTCTTCTTTCTGTTTGGTTTGCTGGCTTCAATTCCTTCTCCCTTCTATCCAGTCCAAGTGTTTTCAGGTTTTGACTTTATTCTTCGTGTCTTGGCTTCTGTTTATTTCAGAGTTGACAGGTGCTGATTTTTCAAGATGCCTAAGTGCAGGAAGGTGTGGTATCATGGAAGTGCATGATAGAGAAATGCATCTTATTCTCAGTATCGTCTAACTGTATCACCAGCTTCTAGTTTTCTTTTATTATTTAATCTTAGTTTTGGAAATGGCTAGATAGTTTCTCAGGAAAAAGCTTCTCCCCTGTTCCTCTTTGCCCTTCTTTCTCTAGAAAGCATGATAATAATAGTAATTGTAAAATGTTTGTGTACAAGAAAGCATAAGGGGAAGCTGTGAAGCAGCAAACCCCAATATAATGGGAAATGGCTGTATTGTGAAGTGCAGCTACCTTAAAGGCATTGATTGTCACTACACCTACTTAGAAAGTAATCGGTCTTATTTTTTTAACTACATGCAAATATTAAATTTTTTGCTTTTTGGTTAACGGGACCAAAAAAAAAGAAAGAAAAAAAAAAAGAAAAATATCCCACTTAATTGTACTTTGTATTATATTTATTCCTGATGCAGTAAATTATTGTGGCAGCAGATCTGTATTGCTTTAGATTACAGCAGGTCTTTGTTACAAGCAGAAGGGTGTGCACTTGTGTGCACACGTTTGCATACAGAAAACATGTAAGTCATATTTCTGCTTTCTTCTATTATGGATGACTGCAGGAGATGCAGTAAGTTAGAGTGAGACTTGGGTTCCTTTGCTTTCTTACGCAGTAAGAAATGTACATGAGTGGTATAACTCCAAGTTTTTCTAAACTGGTGCCTCTTCTTATGACTGTCAGTTGCTGAAGCTCTTTTGTGTGGGGAATGGTGTAATTTTCTTTTTTCCTAAACCACAGCTATAAAACACCAAGAGCCTCATGTGGCACTTCTTCAATGCTTTATTTATAACAGTTGATGGGAGTGGGACTTACTGGTGTGGCAAAAGTGTCAGAATGTAACTGTAAATATATTTGTGAAATATGTTTTTGTGATTTTTTTTTCACTTCTGCTTCTGTGTGCTCTAGCATTAGCAGCGATCCTTGGAGCAGTGCCATTTCTGGGGACATACTGGGCAGCAGTCCCTGCAGTCCTAGATTTGTGGCTTGTGCAAGGACAGGGATGCAAAGCCCTTTTGCTCTTGGTTTTTCACCTCTTGCCAACCTATTTTGTAGATACAGCAATTTATTCAGATATATCAGGGTAAGTACATTGAACACTTTTTAAAATTAGCATTGTAAAAATGATTGACAATCACTGATGGCTTTAATTAAACTAATTTTTCTGAAGCATTCAAAACATTATCTTCAAGCACAGGAATACCCTCATAGTAATCAGTTTTACTGGCCTAAGTGCCTTCATTTTTCCAGACCTCTTTTCTGTGAACTTTGCTGCTTCAGAGGTCTTGAACTCAACATCAGCAAAATGAACTGTTTCAGTTGGGATTGTTAGAATTGGTTTATGTTTTCTATTTATCTGATTATTGACTAAAAGTGTGTAGCATTTCCTTTTTATGTCCTAATGCCAGATGATGCTGCAGAGCAGATAAAGCCATGAGCAATTTAGGGACCAAAAAATAATAGAATTAATGTAGAATAAGGACATAAAGTGGTTCAGTTCTGTGTTGTTAGAAATTAGTATTTTTGTTTGCTAAATATAATTACACTGAACAGAGAGTACCTAATGATAATATGCCCAATATTAATATGCCCAATATTAATACTAATTTTCATAGACTGTGACTCTGGTTATTTTGTATTAATTAATGCTAACAAGTGAAGTATAATCAAATTACATTTTTTTTCCAACAATAAATCAAGGATAAATTTAAGGCTAGTAGCTATTTAAATAGCCAATAATTCTTCTGCTTACTAGAATACATTTTTTAAACAGCGGATGCAAACTCTGTTTAGTGTCCAGGAAATATATGGGACAGGAATAGATTTTCTGGCAGTGGAGGAAAATTGTATTCTTCCCAGTAAATTGATGCTTCCCAGTAAGCATCATGATGTCTTCCAGATTAGATTAAACCTATTTGAAATAGCTATAATTGGGTTATGCAGGGTTTTCTAAATGGATTACCTTTGTACTGTAGTCCTATTTCATCAGGTGATCTGTTGTTTAATTCAGAAAACTAGCCAAAATAATGTTTAAACTGATGCAAATGTTGGAAAAAATTGAAGTTTTTAAAGGTTTAGAAATTAATAGTGTCTGTTGTTGGAGGAACATAAAACTTTAGATCACGTTTGTCCCCTCAGAAAAGCAATCTGATCTTTTCTGTAGGTTGAGTTTGATCTAGGTGATCTGTGGTGTGTATGATTTAGTAGGTCGTGTTTCGTGGCCTCGTTTTGCACACAGTCATGATGAAGGCAAAAACTTAAAATTTGGAACTTCAGCAGAAATCAGGACCATGGTAGAAACCTCAGGAACTGCTGAAGCTCTGAGCTGACTAGCTGGTATTTTCTATGTTACACTCAGAGTTTAGAGGAGCTCCCTGAGAATTTGTGCCAAGTTTCAGCTGCAGTTTTCCTTCTACAATTCCATATTGATATCATTATTTTAGGTATAAAGAATGAAGAATGAGCAGGTTTTCTGTAAATGTTGTTGGCAGGATTCACATTTTGCAGCTGAACACGGGTGACAAAATGAGTATCTGAGACAGAAAATAAAAATGGCATGGTTTACTTGCTGTCACAAGAGCTCTTTTCAAAAAGCTCTTCTGGCCCAACTTTCCAGTCAATATTTGTATGTTCATTAAAAGTTGGTTTTATTTTTTGTCTGAAAAGCTAATGATAACAAACATGCAACCTGAGAGGATTTTTTATAACAAAATGGAAAGACATGGCTGTTTCTTTAAAGACTGAATGCTAACTGTTCTTTGAAAGATGCACTGCAAGTTGCTGTCATCATGTAACTGAATGGCTTTGCTTAGGGGTCCTCATAGTACATGTTGCTAATTGTGTTAAACTTCAGCAGTTCTTGACCATAAAGCATGAACAGTCTTTGTAACCAACCATCTTTCCATCCTCAAAATGGAAGTGTGTTTTTCATTAAGTCTTTCAGACATTCTTCAGCAGATGTCTGTAGAGGAAATACTCCACTGTGGATCTTGCCAGCGTTCTATGCTACAATAGTGTGTTTGATCTGTTGTGTGAATACAGCACAGAATACATCTTGGAACCTTTGTGCAGTCATTCAGACAGCAGTTTATAGTGTAAATAGGTGTAGCTGTAGCTAACTGTGTCATTTCCTAAGCTTAATAAAACTTAATTGATTCACATTTTGTCATTGATAATGCTGTGTTTGTTGTTCTTAACTTGATTTTATTGTTCTTGTGGCAGAGGTGGTCACCCTTACCTGACAGGCCTTGCGGTAGCTGGTGGAGCATATTACCTGGGGCTGGAAGGGGCCATCATAGGACCAATTCTACTTTGTATACTTGTGGTTGCTTCCAATATATATAGTGCCATGTTGGTGAGTCCAACAAATTCTGTGCCCACTCCATCACAAGCAACGTGGCCATTACAGATTTACCGGTGAGCTATAAATGTCTTACTTGTATGAATTGTTTTCACACACATCATTGTATGTATACACAGGTGTAGGGAATGTGTGCCTGGGCTTCATATGAGTGTGCACTCACATCTGCATGAGTATTGCAGTATTTGAAGAGGATTCAGCTGTCCCATATTCTAGAAATAAAAAGTATGGCTAAGCAAAACACTCACTGGAACATGTATACTGGAAGTATTTGTTTAATGTCTCTCAGCCTCTAACAGAAGGCTCGTTTAAAAAATTTGGTGATAATACCTTTGTGTCCTATAATCTATATGTTGCTGTTGTGCTAGGAGATGATTGATCATTTTTAAACTCTTATTCACGGATACTCAGGAGTTCATTGCTCTTAAAATGGGCCTGCCCCAAAATACTTCATTTTTATGTCCTAATGTACAATATTACAAAATATAAACATACCTAGATTTAAAAAAAATGTGATATGATTATATGCCATTTTTCCATTAGAAATATGGCCCTTAGTAATGTCATTATTGAAGTTAAGAAATTATGGAATATAGAAATGTATCTTTAAACTGTACAGTTAGAAATGGGATAATAAAAACAATACAGTTAGGAATAAACTCATAATTGAATAACTACTTAGAACTGTAGATCACATTGTGACAATATTAACAACAGTAGCTATTTTACTGTTTCTACTGTCTTGTTAAAATGTATAACTTAGCTCATTATACATGTATCTAGAAGAAGATTCTCTGCTTGTCAGAAATAATTCTTTACCTTATTCACATGAATAGTGCTGTCTTCTTTCATCTGGGTAATTTAGGAGAAAAACAGCTAATTGGACCTGTCTGTAGTCTCCGGCTTGTCAGAGTTATATTCCAATTGCTGTGTATGACACAGAGCTTCGAAGTACACAAAAAAAATCTTGTGTGTGTTTGGTTCTCCTTTATTTTATAGGAAACAATTGTTTGGAATCACTGGGCAGATTTGTGTCTTACTTTTCACTTTTCTTTTCCTCCCACCACCTCTCAGGTCACCTAGAGAGAGTCCTGAGGAGCTGAAGATGTCTGCAGAGTGATGGAGGTGCTGGGATGCGCTGCTGCGGCATGAGAGAATTGCTTTCTTCTGTCTTGGGTTCACAACAGCCATGGCCTTCTGTCCCTTCCCAGCTGTGCCTGGGGGCAGCTCACAGGGAAGCATAGACTGGGTCTTAGGAGAAAGCACTAGAACATCTGCTGGCCTTACATGATTGTGCACTTTGCAGAGAATGTCTACTTCCCATGGCTTTGCATACCAACACAGTCAGCTGCCTTGCTGAAGACTCTGAAGACCTTGTGTCTTTTCAAAAGAATAGTTAAGAGGACAGGTACATCCACTGGAGTCATTATCTTATCTCCTGAAATTACTAACTTGGCTTTTATTTATTGGGTTATTTGTCTTACTAAACTGTAGTAGCTTTAAAGAAAGCTGTAATTCCAAAATATTTATTTTTAGGCACTCTGGTGGCAAAAGAAGGGCAAACCACTCATTGTGAAATGAAAGTATAATGTAATAGTTTGCTTCTCCTAAAGGTGTTTCTTTATAAGCTTCAACCATCATCTGTAACTCATAATAACACTTAAATATTATTCTCTTACATGCACTGAAATGTAATGTTGATGGAGACTGGTATTTTTAATACCTTCCTGATATTAATAGAAATGCAAACTGTTAAATGTGGGTTTTCCTCTTACCGACATAGGAGTTATTTAAATAGTTTAAATCTTGCCCCCATTTGCAGCAAAATCTAATACTATTTTGCTGTTTATCCACCCTCCCAGTGGGGTCATCTTGTCAACTAAATTTAATCAAAGGCCTTAAGTGTTTTCAGACAGTAGTAGTGTAGGATGGTCGCATCTCCTTCCAGTAATTGGAAGAAGTTTAATGGGGATAGTTTAATGTTGGTTTTCAAATGCTGTGGCTGAGTTCAATTCACTTTTTAAACAAATTTTACTACCAGATGGAAAGGGGAGGGAGCATGGACTTTGGTGTAGTTTAGTTGGGACTTTTTAACCCTGTAAGCATCCAGCCAAATATTTGAGATATAGGATATATCTTAATATATTAGGTATATCTTACTAATAAACAAAGATCCTGAATTTTGGAAATTATTTGTTGCCTAGGTCACAGCATCAAATCCTCTAGTGTTTCTCTTCCATACGTAATTTTGCTTAAAATGCAGCTTCGGTGACATTTAAGGCCTTTTGTATTGATTGTCAAAACATTTTGACACAATGGATCTTTATAAATGGATCCTTTTTGTAAATGGGAAGTGAGGTTTTTTGGTAAATGTTTCATACTTGCACAGCTTTTCCACAAATCCAATGAGGCCCTAGGTACAAAGTAGCAGATGCACTTGCTTAACCAAAGAACCACCATTCAGTTTCCAGTAACTTGAATTGATTTCAGAGTTTGATTGATAATGAGTTGTACAAAATAGAAGCATGCCTTGTATTTATTGTTGACAGTAATTCAATGCTTGAAACAAAGGGATCTTATCCAGGGATAAGGATATCTAGGATGTGTGCACAGACAGCTTGCAGTAACTGAGATGTTTGTTTTACTTGAGTTTTAGGAGTGCTGACAGATTTGGAAGGTTCTTTCTATGATATTATATGTACTTTTATATTGTTTTGAAAAATACATTGCCCTGGGAAGTGATTGGAAAGTGCTCTGATACTGGGTAAAGAGGAAAGTCCTGCCATAGGTTTGCAATAAACAGGCTGCCTAACAAGACACAAATAGTCTGCTCCTCAGATTCTCAAAATGAGCTGCTGCAATTTTACTGATGAAATTGTATGTTTTAAGTGAGAGGTGTTGAGTTTGCTGTTTGTGCACATACTTGCAGGTACGTGCTTGAGGGACAGACTTGGGGTTAATTTAGTAGGTTGACTCAGGTTTATCAAAATATGGAAACACCCCACTTAAAATTTTAAATTCTGAAAGATCTACACATCCCTTTCAACTAACTGAATAAGAAGAATGTGTTGCTTGAATCAAATATCTGTTTTATCTCCTTGGCTTTGTGGCTTATGAAAAAGCTTAAAATGAAACATATTTTTATGATTGTTGCTGGCTGGGGTGGAGGATGTGGGAAAACCTGAGGCTTCTCTAAAATACTCCTGCAACTTTCTAACCAGCTGGAATGATACCACCATGATATTTAGGCAACTTCTTTATTGTACTACTGTTTTTTTAGTTCACAGTTTTGCACTGAATTGTTGTGTTCTTGTAGTTTCTTGTAGACAGCCTTAGAACCTCTTTGCTCACTGGTCAAGACATGTTTATTGTCCACATTTACTGTCCCATTTTCTGAGACAATCTTTCATCCTTCTGTGGTAGTCAACTTAGTAATTTTAAAGAGTCATTAAAAAGCATTATTTTGTTTGGTTTTAAGTTTTCCTCTTCCCCTTCAACCGATTGCCTTAGATCAAAGAAGGGCCTCTGCTGTGAAGATTAAAACCATGATTGAAAGACAGTTATCTTCAGTAATGCAAATGAGTAAAATTGCCTGAGAAGATACACTGCTGTTTTGAAATGTTCTTTTTCCAATGTGAAGTCATTTTATATATAGAATTCACATCTGATGAAGTCTTGTTTAGTTTGTCCTCCTTTGAATTGAGGCTTCATTTTGATGCTTGGTGTTCCAAATTCAGCTCAAACTTGCCATGAAAAACCATCTATATTACATCCTTACTCAGTAAATGTAGCTTCAGGAGCTCATGATGTGTGCTGTACCTGATTGAGGAGCCAACTGTATGGTTCAGTAATGGTGCAGTAACATATACTGTCAAAAAGAAAAGAAAAATAAGGAACAAAACTTGCAATAACACCTTCTTGGAATAGGAACTATGCACTGAGTTTCACCATGTTTAGAAAAAAAAAAACACACAAAGCCCCAAACCCACAAAATACCACCTTATGAATATTTGATTATATGGGTTTTGTGCTTAGCAAGTGTCTAATTACCAGCAGATAGAGAAGACCTTGTTGTTGGGTATTTAGTTTTCTGAGCAGACTCAGCCTTTGATTATTTTCACATTAATGTGAGACTGATCTAAACTAAACTGTTCTTACAAACTGGTCATTTTGATTTCTGGTCTTTGAAAAGTGACAGTTAATGATTATATTACCTCATCTGCACAAACAAGCAGCACTTCTGTGGGATGAGTTTTTAGTACATGGATTGTAGCTTTCAAAAAAACCAACTCCACTCACTCCCCCCTCCAAGATCCCACAATAACAACCAACCAACTAAAAAAAAAGCCCCAGCACTCTCTGCAGTGCAGTTTTCTTAAGAGAGGCCATCTTTTCTGTAATGCTTGTAGGCAAGAAGTTGATGGCCTTTAGCTTTCCTGTAAACAGTCATTCCAGGAGCAGGTACTTACTAAGTGTATTTAGTACATTTAGTGTTCAATAATTTAGAGTTCAGAAGGGAATGCTCGTAGTAATGCAAGACAATGTGGTTTTATGGTATTGTGAAATTCAGCTGTGCTGGTTTTTATCATTCTCCTTGGGGAAATCAGTCTTGTTGCAATTCAGTGTAGTGCCAAAGGGCTGGTGCTGTTTCTGGCACTGGAGTTTGAGTTAGCCTTTCCTTCCTGTGCCTTGGCTGACCACTGCTGTAGCAGAGCTGGCAGAGGTGACTGTGTGCCAGTTCACAGCCCAGCATGTTAGCTTCAGGTCACTGTAAATATTGGGTTAATTGGATCCATGAAGGAGCAAACTGCAGTAGGCAAGGACGTGGCACACATTCGTTCTGCCAGCCTTACTACAATATGGTGGCTCTCAGCACAGGTGCACTGTGACCTGTTGGGAGCAAAAATGACTTACTTTGAAAGGCTGCTTAAAAAAAAAACAGTTTACCATTATAATAATACTTATGATGCACATTTTTTAGAAGTTAAGTTGATACCCATATGATTTTTCCATGCATGGTGGTGTGTGTGTGCAAGTTATCTGTGGTACTTAGACTTGTCTGATTTCAAGCTCTATGTGGCTTCTCTTAAAGACACAGAGGAGGAGGATATACTGGATACGTGTTTTGTCAGCGATTATTGGAATAGGAAATCCATAATCTGGTTAATTAAAGTAAGAAAACAGCATTGTTGAAAGAAAATTGGGTGCTGTATCCAGTATTATCCATTGTGGGTATAAGCATAACTTTTGAAATAGGTGTATAGCTGCAATGTTAAACTCAGAAACAACGTTAATTTCGGAAAGCCTGAAAAAACAAAACTGGATGAAATTATTCTCTAGTAAAAGCAGCAGCTGAATTGCTATGCTGCTGATCCCTAATACTAGGAATACTGCAGGATGTTGCCTTTCCTATGGACCTAGTACACTGAGGATGGAAAAATACTGTTACTCTACTGAGATTCCGTAGATTTGCATTGTTGGTAGTGAGTGTTTCCACAGCTGCCTTGATTCAAACGTTGTGTTTATATTATATTGACTTAAATTTGTCACTGTAGATAGTGCCACCTTAATGGATGCTACCCCTGGAAACGGCTACAATTTCCTTTGAAGGTACTGAAGAGTGTTGGGGTTGGAGGTAGCATTCACTTGGTTTCATAGCAGAGGTAGCATTCTTCTAGAGATGCAGTTGCTTGCCTTGAAGTTTGCAGTTTTACAAGGGAAAATTGATTTGCCAGATAATCTTTATTGAGTGCCAGCTGACATCTCTTAAATCCCTGGATGCATCATCTTTATAAACTCTGTATTGACTTGTATTCCAAAGTGTAGTATTATTTCCTACACTTTTTGCTGAAGCCGACTTTGACAATTTCCTTATTATTCCTATTTGTACAAAACTAGAATCATTTAAAACTCTTAACAAACATTAGGGAGGCTTGATCTTTGACCTGTTACTGTCTGTCTGTCTTGTCAGTTTTACTAAGGTACCTTTAATGCTTTATGGTAAAACTTTCCAAAATTGCTTTTAAGTGATAAAATTGGAAATAAGAAGAAAACCGATGTGGAAAATTATTTTGGTGTTTTGAAACAAGAAACAATGGAAGAAGTCATAAACATATTCAGGGATTCTATATTGGGTTTGTAAATGTATATATTGATATGCAGTGTTATATAAATATTGGGAGTCACTGTCCTATTCAGACTTCAACTGAAATTTTGTCCTTTTCTTTTTTTTTTTTTTTTTAATTTTTTTTTTAAGATACCTGAGAACAGTATAGTGCCTGTATATAATGAAAACAAGCAACATTTTCTACAATTAATGTTTACTTGATACAGATTGAGGAAGAGCCGAGCAAATCCTGGTAGTGTGACTACCACTGTTATTGTAGTTCGTATAAAGTAGGGGAAAGCTGCTAGTAATGCATTGCTGAGAGATTGCTGTTCCTGGAAGTTATTTGCACACATCCTCTAAAAAGCTGCCAAAATTAATAGGTCATGAAATACATCTTCAGTTCCCCAGACTCTTAAACTCATCCTCACCTCCTGTGGTATCTTGTTTGGAATATGTTTTAGTACATAAGAGTATTGCTGCCATCCCCTTTTGGGAATTGATTCCAGGAGCTGAAGGCATGCTTTGAATGTCCATACTGAAATAGCATGTCCAGTTCAGGAAGGAAGTGCTAATTGGAAGTAAATGCATCCTTGATCTGCTCTGCGTATAGATGGACTTGGACAAATATAATTCTTGTTGTATTGAATTGTAGATTAATTTTTTAATATAAATTCTGTTTGGTGACACCAAAGCCAGGTTTGAGTGAGAAGCAGGGCAGATTTGCTTCCAGCAGGGAGAATCTGCAAGCTAATGAAGCAGAGTGAGTGCTCTAGCATCTATATGTATATAAAGAACTTTTAGAGTGATGTTTTTAAAGCAAAAAGTTGATTTCTTCTCCTAACCTCACTTTTTACCCACTAGTGTCGTGTACAGTGATCCATTGACGACCTAAAGTCAAAGAAATGTTTCATGGTATTCATGTATATTAAATGTAGGAAACATCACAAAGCCAAAAAGTAGCCATGCTACAAAAGTTCATTAGGCTTAAGAACTGGCATACAGGCCATAAGGTTGGAAAAACAAAATCCCAGTGTTTACTACTCTTCTTGCCAGTCTCAGCCTAAACCTGAATCTCTCTCGAGTATCAATAAAAACTACTTTTGTGGTGTTCATAACCTACTGTCTCTGTAGATCAGTGTTTTCAGCTTGTCATCTGTCATCATGAGTATGTTTGGCAAGCAGTCAGTTTGTTCAGATTGTTGCCTTTAAAAATAGATTTTCTGTGCTTCAGTGATGGTTGGAAACCAACTTCTTATATCAGTCACTAGGCGCTTACATATATATATATATATGTATTTGCTAGCTAGCATGTGATGTTTTGATCAAAAGAGGTGGGAGAGTTGGAGTTCTTTTCTCCTGGGGAAATTTCACCAAACCAAATCCAAAGAAACTTTTGACATCTTACCCTGATACTGGCTACACCCTACTCAAACCTAACAGCAAATGTTTTGCATTACAGAGCACAGGTTGTTCTAAAGTATGTGTTCCTACCAGGCCCTGTGGGAATTTGGAGCAATAATTTCCATTGTCTGATGACACAGATTTTGTCTGTATGTGGTACATCTTTAGAATGGACCTGTGTTCAAAACTGATGTTTTCATAATTGGGTTTGGTACAGTACCTGGTTTTGCATGTATAATACTGACAATATAATGCCTGTGTCCATCTGTGGCCCAATAAAATGTAAGTTAAAGTTGAGAACTACTTGTGTAGACTGCAGAGGTGTTTAAACTAAATAATTTTGATTGTATGCACCAGTCCTCATCCTAATAAAAATCGGTTTTGTAGCAGGTTTAAGAAGCTTTTAACTTGATATTGTATTCACACTGCAGTTCTTTGTAAGCACAGAATGATTAATATATTTTGAAATAAAATGCCATTAACATAAAGAGAACTGAGTTTGATTTGAATGATGGGCTCTTTGGAATCAGCCACAAAGGCAGCAGTTAATCTGGTGAAATACCAGGTGCGCTGGAGGCAAAGCTGGGTCTGCAGTCCCTGTGTGTAAGTGAAGTCACTGAGAGAAGCCATACTTCACTTTTCCTTACATTTTCTGTGGGAAGGGGAAGGACATGGCCTCCAGGGTAACCATGGCTCAGTTTGCTGCTCTGCCTGCAGTACCACAACCACACACCCAGACCCTACAGAAGCTCCCATCTGGCACCTGTGGGCGATTCAAATGACTTCCATTATGACCTGCTCTCTGAACTGGAAATGGTTGTTTAGTGCCTGAGCAGAGTTTTAGATCATTCTATTGACTATAAAGCAAAAATGATCAAATCCTCCCTGCATGACTGCTCACCTTTTGAAATGAGATATGGCTGATGCTCTGCTTTCCATCCCTCTCACTGTTCTGGGAGCAGTTGCCTTGAAGTATTTCCTACAGGAGAGTCAGCTTTAGCTGGTACCTCAGTGCTCTGAAGGGGTCAAAGCTGTTTAGTGCGTATACAGCAGGGGGAGTTAACAATTGACACTAGTAATGTAATTATGACTTAATTTTTAATTGAGGCAAAATGCTCAGGATTCCTTTTATGTTAGAACCAGACCAAATGCATCTGTAAACAGGCAAGCCAAAGCACATCTACTTCTGTGAGAACTTAGTATGGGTTGTATGGGTTTTTAGTCATTTGATTGCGCACATAATAGTGGTTTTATTGAAGAAAATAAGGAGTTCTGTTCAACACCCATCTCAGATAAAGCCTTACAGTGATGCAGCACCAACCTATTCACTCAATCTCAGCTGTTTCTTCAAAATAGTTTAGGAGTTACATGTCCTAAATGTTGTATAGTTCATGAACATTTTTGGGAGTGGGAGGATAAAGATTACGAAGGAGTTATCAGGCAAATAACTAGCAGAAAATGTGCTTTTGAGTTTGACCAGAGATACAATTTAAAAGATTGCAGTCTTTTGGCTTTACCACTTAGAAAACAGCAATTGGCATTTTGAGAAAAAATATATCCTAGGCATTTAAATATGTCTAGTTGACATCCAAACACATGGTGAATGATAACAAAGAAAACTGAGGGCTGTTCAAAAAGGCGCTGAGATGGTATCTCATGCTGTGTATAAAATTTCGTGCTGCCACTGAATTATAGTGTGTAATAGTATCAAATGCAAGAAGAATTCAACTTCCATACTTTTGACTGAAGGAGATTTGTATCAGTTGGCATAGCTTTATATCAAATAATTAATAGCTTTCTTCCACTTTCCCAAACCAGAAATTACTCTGTGCAAACTATTTTTCACAAGGAAGTTCATGTTTTGCATCATCACAAGTAGTTGTTTTGTTTTGTTTTGTTTTACCTGAGGTAATCTTTGAAATTAGATTGTTAATGCTACCATTACCTGTGCTGTGAGGGGCACTGACAACTTCTTTGAGGATCTAGTTCCCTGAAGTCCTGAGCATTCACCCTTGCCCATGTTTTGGTAAAGCTGGCAGATGGAGGATAGTTTAAGGAAGAGGCAGGTTAGGCACGCTAAACTCCTCCACTGTTTCTATACCATTGGTGGTGTAATAATAGCTGTAAGAATCTCCATCTGTTCCTTCAGCATAACTTGGTTTTAAACACTGAGAGTACTTGGAATGCATGCAGGTGATAGCAGGGCTCAAAGTATGCACCAACAGCTCGGTGGGGTGGTTTTCTTGGGTTCTCTTTTTCCCTTGTAGACTTACAGTGTGCACACACTTGTATTCTTGATTCACAGATGGAATCAAATCCTTATGCCTTAGATAACTGGGCTCTTTGTTTTGATTTTGCCTTTCTTACCAGAATCTGACCTTTTTTATTAATAAAAAACAAAACCAAGATTATCTTGGCCAAACACCTGCTTTTCTTTATTTTTGAAGACAAACAGCAGAGAAAAGACCACTGTGATAAAACTCTGAGAACTTTTGGTGCTTTCATAATTTGTTGATAAATATCTCAGCTGAAGTTGTCTGACAAGTTTTTTTTTATGTGTTTTATCACACATAATCTTGGCTGTGCTGACTTAAGCCCTCCTTTTGTTTTATGAGAGAGAAAAATATTAAATTTAGAAGCTTTGCATGACTTAACATAGCACATCCTTTTTAAAGCACTGCTGGCTGTGCACTTGGATTGCTCAGAGAACTGGAGAGAAGTCAGGTTGAAAGTTTGCACCTCGTGTTTCTCAGTTTTCCCCAAAAAAATCATTCTCAGGGTCATGAATGTAGTTGGGCTTGTTTAAAAAAGTTATACTTTGGTAAATTTTGGCTTGTTTGAACTTACCATAGAACTATAGAATATGCTGAGTCGGAAGGGAGCCATCAGGATCATTGAGTCCAACTCCTCCCCCTGTGCAGAACATTCCCAAGAATCACGCCCTCTGCCTGACAGCAGTGTCCAAACATTTCTTGAACTCTGTCAGGCTGGTGCTGTGACCTCTTCCCTGGGAGCCTGTTCCAGTGCCCAACCACCCTCTCTGGATGAAGAACATTTTCATAATATTCAACCTAAACCTCCTCTGACAAGCTTCAGGCCATTCCCTTGGGTCCTGTCACTGGTCACCACCCAGAAGAGATCAGTGCCTGCCCCTCCTCTTCCCTTCATGAGGAAGTTGTGATTGTGATGAGGTCTCCTCTCAGTCTCCTCCATGCTGAACAGACCAAGTGACCTCAGCTGCTCCTCACACAGCTTCCCCTTAAGAACCTTCATCAGTTCCTCAGTTTCTTTGGACATTCACCCTTATGCTCATGGGTTAAATTTGCTGCCTCCCATCTGGGGTTGTGGACTGAAAGGCTGGGAGCATTTGATATGGAAAGTTAGTAATTAATCAGTGACCAATGGTACAAACAGTTAAATGATCACCAGATTAACAATAAGCACTATGGCAAAGAAACACTTCCATATAATTCTCTTCTACTTCAATTTTACCAACAGAAGTAACGGGCCTGTCACTGTTTAAATAATTCATCTTTTCTAAGACAGTGCAGGCAATGACTTGTAATGATGAATATGTTTATAATTACTATCCAAGAGAGTATATCCAGGTAGGTTTATCAAAATAGTGATGGCAAACTTGGGAAATGGCAGTCCAGCCAGCCAGAATCATTCCAGTGATTTTAGCACTGGACTGGTGATTTGGAGGCTTTACATGGTAAAGTCAAGGTGACACATCTTCAATAAGTGTCCACATACAGGTTATAAGCCCAAAAAATAGAACAAAACAATTGAATAATACTGATTGACAGTTAAGGGATAACTTCATTATTTTATGTTTGCTGGTTGAAAGGTTTTTTGTGACAATGGGGATATCAGTCTTGGGACTAAGAACACTGTGGGGCTCCAAGAGGACTTTGTGGTGTTACCTTTTGTTGTAAGATTGCTTAAATGTGATGCATGTCCAAAAAAAGACCCAAACAACCAGTCTGCATTTCAGAAAGGGAATCTAGATCTGATTTTTATCAAAGCAAGTGGTTGCTTAGATGCCTGTCAAAGGTCCTAAAAAGGTCATCTTTCCCTGAGACGTGCCAAAACTTTTTCTTGGCCATGACAGTTCAATTTTATTCATTTTGAATCAACCTGGTAAAAGTCACAACATCCTGTTCAGATGTCTGATGGAAAGCCTAAAACAAGATTATATCCCCTTCAGGAGGCAGCAATGTCAGGTTTTCTTTAGGGTTTGTTTTTTTTAAAAAAAAAAGTTAATCTTCTGCAGAGTTTTTCAAACAAATTCTGTTCTGAGTAGAGCAAAGGCTGCTTTTGTCAAATGCTGGTTTTGAGGGAGACTTTCAAGAAGTGAGTCCATGACAGGGCAATTCAGAAGCTTACATGCTGGGAATGACAAACCTTTTCTTGTGCTTCTCGGTGCTCTGTAACTGACATGTAATAAGTTATTTCTTTGCTTTATGAAACACAGTTAGTAGGTAGGTGTAGCCAGACTGTCGTTGCTGCACTATGGCAGTGGTGGTTTTTCTGCTCCCATTTTTTGATACATCCTGACAAACATAAGCTGCCTGTACACTGTAAAGCCAATTTCTTCATGAAGATTTAAGCTGATTTTTTTTTTTTACCTTAAAGAGGAAATAAATTTGATTTTCTCTTTGAAGTGCTGCCAGTTACTGCAAATTGATAGAATCCAATATGTTTTCCTAGCCATATTTATCTGGGAAAGTGTCAGCTAATTTGAACTCTCTGCTTACCAACACCACAAGTTTACAAGCATTTAAAAGCTTGCCTTCAATGCACTTCTGCTCTTTTATGAGAGCAAATGAATTTTCTAGAGTGACAAAAGCTTTCAATATATTTGATTTTCTAGCCAGAATGAGCTACCTGGCAGTGGTAGCTACTAAGTAGCTAAACAGAATTTTCTCAGTATCTGTACTAGAATATCTGATTTTCCTGTGCATTTTCAAATGTTGCTGTTCTCCTTATCTCTTAGGAATAAATATTTGAAAAAAAAGATTCTGAGTTTTAGTTCTCCCAGCTGTAAGAAATTCACCAAAGCCATAGGGCAAAGACACCAGCCTCTTCCTAGATACAGCAGCTGGTTTTCTACACCTAAGTCCCATCTTTCAAAGAAGTGCTCCGAATGTTCATATGAATTAAGTAAATTTTGAAAAACAGTTATTTGACTAAATTTTAGTGATAAAGGTGCTTCCTGTTTTCTGGGCAGTCATTTGCATGGCAAGGCTTGCCCAAGGGAATGCTTCCATTTGGATTGACTGTGAAGATTTTTGTTGACCTCGTGGACTCCTGTGAGACCTGACAAACACCATGACAAAATAAGATCAAGATTAAAAAATTGGTAACGCACGTGAAAACTTAATTTTAAAATAGTGACTGTAGAAATAATAAATAGGAATACTTCTTCTAGAAAACACTGCGATGTAGGAGGAAACATTTTAGCTACTTGAGGGTTAAGTGTGATAACTCTCAGGATTTGCAGTGACAGGTAAAAATTCTTTCTGAGAAATCTTGATTATTTGTCAAATTGATGTCTTTAATAGAGCCAGATGCAAGGTGATGCATTCAGAATTACACATCTTTTATGAGGATTATATTTTGGAAGCTAATGCCCCTTCAGGCATTCAGGGTTCAGTTTAGATATCTAACAGGGTGAAAATAAGTGGTGTTGGATGATGACTAAAACAAATCATCCTATATTGAAACGAGTCATTCTATAGGTGGCTGGCTGATGTTTCACCATCTCCAGCCCTTGCTCTCTTAAACCTGCTGATGTCTCCTGTGAGCTCAACACGGCAGCAAGGAGGCAGTCTAGGAGGTTCCTGGAGTGTGTGGAAGAGACCTTTCTCACACAGCTGGTAAAAAATGAGCCTGCAGGGGTGATGCCCCACTAGACTGTGGTTTACAGACAGAGAAGAGTTGGTGGGAGATGCAATGGTTGGAGGCTGTCTTGAGCACAGCAACCATGGAATGAAGGAATTTTCAATACCTCGGAGAAGTAAGGGCAGGAGGTGGTGGTGGTAAACCCTCTGGACTTCCAGAGGGTGACTTTGGCCTGTTGAGGACACTGATATGGAAAATCCCTTGGGAAGCAGCCCTTAAAAAGAGGCTCCTCAGGAAGGCTGGATGTACTTCAAGGAAGAAATCTTGAAGGTGCAGGACCAGGCTGTCCCTATGTGCTGGAAGATGAGGGAAGAAGACCAGCCTGGCTGAGGAGGGAGTTTACAAGAACACAGGCAAAAAAAGAAGGTGTATCACCTCAGGAAAAGGGACAGGCAACTCAGGAAGTGTTTAAGGATGTCATGCAGAAAGAAAATTAGGGAGGCAAAAGGTCATTTAGAACTTTACCTGCCCACTTCTGTAAAGCATAATAAAAAGTATTTTATAAATGCATTAATAACAAAAGAAGAGTCAAAGGAAACCCCCATTCTTTATTGGGTATCAGAGGGAATATAGTCACCAAAGATGAGGAGAAGGCTGAGGTACTTAACACCTTCATTGCCTCAGTCCTCAGCATTAAAACCCAGGACCACTGGCCTCCTGAGCTGGTGGACAGGGACAGGA
>VZSR01001854.1:7965699-7977408 GCA_013398615.1 Brachypodius melanocephalos
GCATTCCTGGAAAATCTGGCAGCCCATGGCTTGGACAGGGGGAACCTTTGCTGAGTTAGGAACTGGCTGGATGGGACAGCTGAGGGATCTGGGGTTATTTAGCCTGGAGAAGAGAAGAACTTACTGCTCTCTACAAGTGCCTGAAAGGAGGGTGTAGCCAGGTGGGCATCAGCCTCTTCTCCCAGTAGGAAAGAACAAGACAAGAGGGGACAGTCTTAAGCTGTACCAGGAGAGGTTTAAGTTAAATATCAGGAAGGATTGCTTCACAGAAGGGTTTATTAGACATTGCCATGGACTGCCCAGGGAGGTGGTGGAGTCACCATCCCTGCAGGGGTTTGAGGAAAGACTGGACATGGCACTCAGTGGATAGTGGTCTAGTGGATATGCTGATGTTGGATCATAGATTGGGCTCAGTGATCTCAAAGGTCTTGTCCAACCTATTTGATTCTGTGACATATGATCCTTGGATGTGTAAAAAAGATAGCACCGTAACTGTCTTTGGCAATAATGAAACTGAAAAAATATTCAGGCTAATCCTGAGGCTCACACACTGGAAAGGGTGTTGGACTGGAAAAAAAGTTCTGAAATCAGAAAAAGGTGATTTGGTCCTGACAATTTTTTCTTCTAATGTGAGATTAAAAAATCTTCATTTTGGTGTTTAGCCAAGAAAGAGATCATTGACATTGGATTGATCAAAGTCTAGGGAAAAGCAAATTGAAAAATCAAAGGGGCCTCCTTTCAAGCAGGAAAAAACATCAATATCAGGTGGCTGGAAGTTGATTCCAAATAAATTTGGATTCAAGTTATGGTACATGTTTTAACACTAATTAACCAATTGATAAATCTCACTGATGAAGGTATTAATCATCCTAGCGGATTTAAAATCATTCATTGCACTGTCTAGGACAACTGAGTTTCTGAATTAATAAAGTCCTATGGCCTCTGTTTTATAGGCTGGAAAATAAGGCCTAGAGGAATCACTTTATCACAAAATTCTGTAAATGCTTAGAATAGGGAATGTTTCATTCAGTTAAATTCCCTCTTGTATTTAAAGCATCCATAGTTGTCTGAAGAGATAAGCAAGGCCTGCTGTCTTGGCAGCTGTCAGATCAGCATCTGAAATTTCAAGATAGTTCCCTCCATGCTACCAAACTCTGTCCTTTAATGTATCTTTTCATTATAACACAAAAATGGTGGCTGCACAAGGGCATTTTTGCTGGGGATTTAGGAATGGAAATGGTTTCATGAGTCATGCTGAAGCCAGATAAATTTTTCAGCTCCGTGTGATTTTACTTTGATGTTTGCTTGTTGACTTTCATGTTTTCCAAATAAATACCTGTGATGTCGAATGAAAAACATTCTGTATTTTCTGTCATTTTCAAAAACTGATGCCTTGCCTTGATCTCTCTTAACAGCAACATTTGCTGCTTGAGGTGCTAGAAAACACTGTCAAGTTTTCTGATTTGCTTAGGCACTGCTTCATTTTCCTCAGAGCCAATATGTTTTCTGGAACGGCCCGTAGTTACTAATTATCCTCCAAGTATTAATTGCTCCTTAGAGAAGGAGCAATCTAATCCATAGGACTCTATGGTACGTAGGAATGACCTTGTGGAATTGCTGAGTTGGTAAAAGTATAGAAAAGTCCCACTGCACTGTTTTTTCCACTGGCTTTGTTTTTTAATCCTTATGAAATCCAGTGCAGAAGATGAACTGGGTAAACTGTTGCTGGCAGCAGCCTCTTTATCACAGTTAAGTGATACTGAGGCAGTGGTGCAATTTTTGTAAAGAGACAGACCCTTTTCATGTACTGTTTGCTCATGACTAAGTTTTATCTTTAAAACCATTTTTCTCCTCATAATCAAAAAAAAAATCCCCAAAGCAAAAAACTAGTGGAACAGTTTTGCTGATACATGGAGTCCTTTGTGGAAAAAGAATAGATATTCCTCCTGCCAGACAGTTCTTTTTTCTTTAGCTCTTTCCAGATTAGGGTATTTGGGTAGCTTGTTAACAGCAGATCTCAGCCTACTGAGAAGCAGGAGACTGTTGTTAAGTGTTTATTATTCACAGATAAAATGAGGTAGTGGGAAATTCTTGGTGGGATAAGCAACGTTGATGTCACTGCTTTCATTACAAACAGCAGGAGTTTAATCAGATACTTCAGAGGCACCAGAGCTAAACCCATATTCTAAGTGACTTTGAAACATCTCACTCTGCAGAGTTCTTTGAAGATGGAGAAAGCCAATGGGACAGCAGTAGAAGAGATCAGGGTTTTGTTTTCCTATGTGTCCTACCTGTATACAGAATATATCACATGTCTGCTACCACCACAGTTGCTTTATCTGAAACAGACTTTGGCATGTTACCTCACCAGGAGCCAACGTGGGTTTTTGTAAAGGTGAAGCTGAGTGGTGTGGGTAGATGGGTTGGCAAGAGGAAAAGAGCCCTTTAGGTGTAACTAGAAGAGCCAATGCCTCAGGTGGGGTCCAAAGGAAGGGAAATCCTGGAGGGGTGAGGCTGCTTGTGGGGTGAGGGCATGTGGCTGCCTCCTGGCTGCCTCTTTCCCGCTGGCATTCTGCCCTTTGAGGCAGGAACAACCTTGGGGAAGTGGGCACCCCCTCCCGGACCTGCTCTGATGCCATCTTTTGGCTCGGTGCCCCCTGATAACTTCCGTGGGATTGTTTAAAGTTCACACCAGATGTAAACTATTGAATCTTCCTGTTGCCCACTGCAGATTGGATTTACAGCTGCCTTTTCCCTGCTGAGGATTTACAGCTGCCTTTTCCCCGCCGAAAGGCTCAAAAGCAATCATGGCTCTGCTGATGGTTCTGGCAGTGTTGCTGTGTCAGGGTTTCCTCAGGCTCTGTCACAGTTAAAGTCTTGGACTCTCGTTCTGACCACTGAGAGTGTTAATTATCTTTTGAGTTCCATTTCTCTTTTTCTTTCCAGGCAACCTGTTTCTTCTCTTTGCCAACTAGTATAAAATATAGACAAGCAAGGGAAGCTGCTATTTGAGTGTTGCTCTACATCCATTCAGAGACACGAAGTGGAGGAAAGGGAATTGGGATTTGTATGCCCAGTATCACCATTGCTATGTGATTGAATTCATCTTAATCCTCAAGGAAACTAAACTTTGTAGGATTACTTTTTTTATTGTTGTGTTCCACGAAAGCTGTTTTTAGATGAATCTTGGCAGAGTTTGGCAGAGCTGAGCAGTTCAGAAAGAGACAGACACCTGAGCTCTCCCAAACCTGTAGCCAGGTGTGGTTCCTCTGCTTCCAGTAGCTGCACATACTCTCAGCTGACCTATTTTGCATGTTTGAATTTGAGCTCTTAGCACAACAGAGAAGTCACTGATGTATTGTAAAGCAGGGCCAACATAAGCATTATATATAGGATTTTTTAAAGTTAGCTTGGTGGTTTACACACTAATTGGGGATGCAAGATCTGCTTACTCTTCTTCATGAAAGCAGCCTGTGTAGAATGGGATGCTAATTCCTTGCTGCTGCTACAGTAAAAACTTCACGTTAAGTAGGTGAATTTATTTTTATATGTAGTCTAGAGGCTGCTGCTCACTTCAATAGGTTTTTAAATATTCAGTGTGCAACAGAACAGCTTTAACTGAGCAAAGAAACCACCCTCCCAGCTCTAGATGGGGAAAGCAGTTAGGAGGGAAGAGTAATGTTTTAGTGTCTTAGGCAGAGAAGAGTATTGAACCCTCTCAAGCAGGTTTTCAAACATGCAGCAGTTGGGTAAAAAACAGGCTGGATGCAACCCTATTTGCTTTTGCTGCTTGTTAAGAAAAAAATTATACCCTGCTCTTTTCCATCAGAAATGTGCTTTTAGGAGGTGGTTCCAAGCTTTAAGTCCTCAGCCAAAAAGTGTTGCCTCAAGAGAGGCACCAGTGCAGATGAATGTAAAACATCTTTGTCATAAATGTCCAGTAAGCAACACTCAGAGTATGATTGTCTGTCTTGGAGGAGAATGGAAGCAAAAAACCCCGAGAGTATGATTCTGAATTCTGTAGGACTTGTCCATTTAACTTGCTTTTTCCAGAACATCTGCTTGGTAGGTTCCTGATTGGAGTTAGAACTTCATGAAATGCAGACACTGCTCTTCAAAGGAAAAGCATTTCACCAAAAAGTGAAGGGACCATAGCACTGGCTGTGTACTATACCCCATTTTCATGGAGGAGTAAACCATCCTAGACTGGGGTGAGACTGCAGAGTTAGAAAGGAAGAACTATTTGGCAGCTTACATTATAGAATTTTTTGAAGATCTTTATGCTTAGCAGGTTTTGATGTCACTGTTTGCAGTTCTGCTGATGACCATGTTCGTTCTGGGAGCTGCAGTTCTTTAAAACAGTTATTATCTTGCCAAGAATTTTGATGTTTCAGAATGGTGTTGTAATTAAAACAGGAAGTGAAACAATAGGAAAATAGCACAAAATGAAAATGCAAACGTTCCCCACCTGAAATGGCAAATTTAAAATGTGGTTTTCCTGAAAACTGAATTTAGAGTTTCTTTCATCTGTCATTGATCAAGTTTCAAATTACTTTTCCCAGTGTGAATATTGGGCAATATTTGCACTGATTCCATAAATTTCACTGGAATATTCCTCACTGATTATCTGAAATATTTACTGAGAATTGTCGTGTCCCTGTAAGGGACAAAAAATCCATTAGCAAACTTCTAAGAGGCAAATTACTTACGGAAAATTTTTGGTTGTCCCAGGTTCAGAGGATACGGGAGAATAGCCAAAGAAGTCCAGCAGAGAAAAATTTACTGCTAGCATGTTGTGGAGCACACCAGATTAAAATATAAATATCATCTTTATCTTCAACAACAGCTAAAAGATGTGGAAGAGTGTTTCTCAGTATGCTTCTTGTTTGACATTTCATGAAGCAGCAATTCAAAACTCTCATTGATTCTGCTCTGAGAGTCCTTTCTGGTAAGGAATGCTCCAGGGATTACGCTGGGTCTGTTGACCTCCGGGTACTTTGTGTGTTCTTACAATGACTCCATTGGTGGAATGCTCCTGAAAACCTATTGCCAGCCCAGGGCTCCACTGAGCATTGCTGCAGTGGCTGGGGACCATGGGAGAGAGAGATGCTCTGCAGGCAGCTCCATACTTAAATGGCAGTCTAAAGCAGACTCTGGAGAAAGAAGGAGGTTTTAAGTCTCTGTGTTTCCTTTACTCCACCTGGATAAATTTGATTCAGACTGTGTGGTCAAGTTAAGAAAGAGTTAAAATACGCTGGTCTGGAATGTGGTGAGCAGTAGGAGGTAACACCTACCCATTGTGAACCCACAAATTCATCCAAGACCACCTTCCTTTTCAGACCAGCTTGGAACAGTAGCTTAAACAGGCTTTTAAGCAAACAGCTAAAACCAATAGTCAGATGTTGGATATGAATAGTTACACGTGTTACTTTCAAGTAAATTTGTAGTCACAGCAGGTGATGAGCGCAATGGCTGACAGGAAAGAGTGTAACATGATAGGTTATAGAAATGTGTATTTGAGAAATAGGCACAGACTTCAGTAAATAAAACCGGTTACAAGTGATGTCATAAAGATTCTCTGAAGGCTTGTGTTTAACATGCACACTTATTACTGCCAGTCAACGTTATCATTTTTTGGCAAATCATTCCTGAGTTTACAGCTATGGTATATTTTTCTTCTTAAAAGAACGGTGCTGCTGGGGAGACCAGCATACTTGGGAAGGAAAAGATACTAGATCAGCAAAGTAACAAATAGGCTTTAGACTTTGTAAATAGGAGTGGTTTTACACACAGACATTGCTGCTGATCTTATCCTTAGCATAGAAATAGATTATTTGGAAAAGAAATGGATTCAAATGTATTCTTTGTCGTAGTAATAGTTTACCAAGCTAGAAATTTCCAAGTCTACTATGTACTCCATATACTTCTATAATCCAAACACTTTTGTAAACCAGGCACTCAGCAGTGACCTTAGAAAATAAAGACAGTTCCTTTGGTTCGGGAGAAGTGTGGTTTGCAAACCTGGTCTAACTGCATCATTAAAACAGTGATTCCCAGGGAAGAGATCCTGATTTGCAGGGAATTTATCTAATTACTCGCTGTGGCGTGATAAACTGTATTATCTTTCTAATAGGTACTGTAAATACCTTGGGAGAGACGTGTGGTATTTGCATATATTACAGTTTTATCTCATTGACACTTGATAAATAATAATAATGCCATGATCATCAGAGTCAGCAAATAGTTTCATCCTGGGAACAGCTTAGTATCAGGTGCAATTACTGGCTAATTCTTAAGCCAACAGTTCTGGAGAAACGGCTACTTCCAGAGGATTATTTTGGAATTTTGTATGCAATGTTGTCAAGAGATTTACACTGTTGTACAGTAAGGCTGTTATTGCTTGGGGAAAGTATTTGTTGATTGGCTTTGTCTTAGCAGGAACTTGGAAGGCTGTGTTGCCTGATGCATAATTAATCTGAAAGCAAAGGTCACTGAAAAGCTATAGCATTTAACAGAGTGCTGGCATGCATTTGAATAATTTTTTATTTCTTACCTTGAAATATTTTTAAAATCTAAACTATGGCTTTTACATACATAATAGAGCTGGCAGCTATTTAGGCAACTCTTATACAACTTTTCATAAATATTCCCTTGACAGCTGAAGAATTCTACCTGAAGTATACATTTTTCATAGAAAATGACAATGCTGCCACTTTCATTCTGAAGTCTGTCAAGGAAAGGGTACTTTGCTGTTGAAGTTTTCACTGGATTTTCAGGTGTTGCTGTAACTTTTTAGTCCTTTGTTTTATCCCATCTATCTTGTCTTTGGCCAAAAGAAAGGAGAGCAGGCACACGCTGCTTGTAGGCATTTTTGAAATGGCACAGGAAAGTCTCATTTTGAGTACCTGGTTACCTTTGGAGAACTTAGCTGCATCCTGAGGAAGACAGGTGAGGGGTTCAGAGATTATAAATAAGCCAGAGCATGACTGCACACATTTAAATGCGATTCATTTGAATTTATGGAATGGAAATAGAAAAGACAACACTGACTGTGTGTTTATATGTATCCTTGAAGAAGGATCTCCCTGAGACAGCAGTGCTCTTCAGCCATTGCTCTTCCCAACCCTGAGCAGAGCCCTGGCCTGGGCTTGACCTTTGCAGTAGGGGGGAGGTTCTGTAGGTGGGTAGTGAGGCCCTTTACTGTAGACACAGGCTACAGATTTCTGATTTTGTCTCTAGCAATTACTTCAGGCTGCAGAGAAATGCTCTAGATGATGGGTGTTTAGGTGGAGGGTGCAGGGACACAAATATTTGCCATTCTCCTCAGTCCCTCACTCCAGTTAACATGGAGATCTCTGACAGTTGTACTGCCAAGGCCAACATTCAGGCTCAGGACTGAGTTCCAGCAGTTCTGGCTTTCTCTGTTTGTGCTCTTAGCCCAGGGAAAATGCAAGGGAAATTAATTTAATAAAGTGTGTCCCAGCAGGATTGCCTTACCTTTGTCTTTTCCCTGATATTAGAGCATGTCCATCATCTATTTTTAGTGTTCATAGGACCCAGGTAGCTTAGTTGCATGTTCAAGCCCTAAGCTGTCACTTCTGGAAAATATAGGAGGGAAGATAATTTTTTTCATGTGTAGCAAAGCACAGAAATATAAATGTTCTTATGCTAAAAACTTGGCATTTTCATTTCAGTTTTAACAGGGAAAGCTAAGAAACCACTGGATTTACTTAGTAATAGCTATATTTGAAAAGTGTAAAAGTTTCAAAAGTCTGACTTGTTTAAATACTGTTCTCAGTGTAGCCCCTTGAAGGCTAGATGCTGCTATCTAGAAACTGTGTGATACGTCCTGTGAGATCTGCCTTGGAGCTGATAACACATATCCTTTGTGTTGAGTGGAATTCAGAAAAGATAGAATTCAGCCTGTCCTTCTGTAAGGGGGTATTCTGAGGTGCAGGAGAAAGAGGAGCCCAATTGAATTGCATGTTATTTTGTCTTGGTTTCCTCTTGCCTTTCCTACTGTAAGAGATCTAAGTACAACAGTTATCAGATGATTTTTTTTTTATTATTCTTTGCAGTGAAATAAATAGAAAAACATTCTATAAATATGAATTCTGTTTATCCAAAATAATGATGAAAGTAATTTTTTGTACTGGATGAACAAACATCTGGAGGGCTGTGTGCAGAAAACACCATAGTTGTTGTACACTTGTGCCTACATTGCAGAGACAGTAAAGAATGTATTTAGCTTTAGCTGAAAAATCTGAAGTGATAATTACATCTGCGTGTTTATCAAACATCTGCAAATTTTTCCATTTCAGTGAACACAGCTAGTGCCTCCCACTGGTTATTTGTATCCGTCCCTCTGAATCAGTGTCAGGAAGGGCTGAGATTTTTAGAGCAGAAGAATGCAGTTTGCTATTGTGGAAATCACAGAGTCACATGCTGCCTGATGAAATGTCAACCATAAGGTTCTTAAGTCTGAAAAATTGTGCAAAAGCAGTATTGGAATAAAAAAAAAAGCAACCCCAAAATCAAACCAAGCAAAACCCCAAAAATGTGTCTCAAAACATTACATGTCACATTTCTGTGGATAGATTGAGTGTATTTTTTACAAGTTGGTGTGCAAGAAAAATTACTATTAAATATGACTTTCATGAAGAGTTAAACTTTCTTCAGAGGTTGTTTTCTGTGCAAGTGCAAAGTATAGTTAAGGTTATGTAAATACACAAGATTTTCTTTTTTAAAGCCTTTTTTGTCTTAATGTAAAAGAATTTGGTGCATTTTTCCTAATAAGATACAGTGCAATTACTATTTCATATTTGATTTTTAAATGGTGAGGAAATAAGGAAACATTAAATACAAATTTGAGAGATGTAGGTAATGTAAGTAATAATGTAAAAAATATTTAAACTTCTCTCCCCCCACCCCCACCACCCCCAAAAAAAAGCCATCAACTGCCCTACTGTAAAACATAAGTATGTGAAATTCTGCAACTTTTAACCAAGTTAGAGGTTCTGTTTCATCAGCACCTGTGACACACAGTGAACACATTCCACATCTGAAATGTTTCATGTAGGATGGATTATCAGATTCCTTCATTTTGAAACTTCATTTTCTTCTGTATGGGTACTTGTCAGACAGGAATTTGTATAAAGATTGAAGTAAATAATTGATCTACCATTTTAGAACAACTTAGCAAGTTTTAAAAGATTAAAACCAGATGGGGGTGGTCCATCAATTTAAATATGTTCAGCATGGTAGACCACTTAGTTTCTCAGAATAAAGAGGTGAAGTGAAGTTAATTACCGTCTTAAAGCCTTGATTTCCTACATATTGTGAAGGAGGAGGTATATATGAAGGTGGAAATAAGATTTGATTTTGATAATATTTTCCTTGGAATCAATTCAAGCTGACAGCTTTAAGATCTCAGTTCTGGTAAATGCTGAGCACCTGCAACTGTGAGCAATCAGCAGCAGCCAGGAGTGTTTTCCTTTCAGGAGGTCAGGCCCTCTGTGACTAGAACTTCTCAGTGGTGAAGAAAGATGCATGGATGGGATGAAAGAGTATGCACATGATGCAAAACCATTTAAGAGGTAGGTATGAGTCATGTTGGTATTATTACATATGTATGCAAAGTTGTCTACTTTTTGAGAAAATGCAGGCACAAATACAGTTTGTTAGGTGAACAGAAGCTTCCTGAGAAAATAACTGCACATTTTCATAAAACTATGAGGTATTTCTGCATTTGAAATGTGAAGAAATGTGATATTTACCTTATGTAAAGCATTTGTGACTTTCTTCTCTGTTAGGAATGCTTCATGATCATCCAACAGGCAGTGAGGATGATTTGCTCATGGCAATATCTCACAAGGAGATAGAAGTCTCAGGGTGATGGTATAGGATAGCAGGAAGAAACTTAGTGTTTTCAGGCAGATACTTTAATTTCTAATAAAACAATCACTGCCACAAGTTGTGACAATCCAGTGATGCCTTCTAGAAGCTGATACAGAATATTCTGGTGAAAAAAATAATTCACTGCCCATGGCACATAGACTCAAGCAAATGAATCACCACTGAAAGCCTGTGTTTAACAGAGTAGCTATCTAAGTTGATGTTAATAGCAGGCATCCAGGCCTTTAGGGCTCTTAAATCCACTTCAGTGAATATTGATTTGGATAATAAGAAATATTTCCTTTGGGAAACACTTGATAAAAGAGCTTAAAGCAAGGGGAAGTGATTTTGCACCGCAGTGAATGTGAAGAAAGAGAATATTTAGCCAAACAGCAATCTCTGTGATCGGCTGTGTTTCTGACCCTTTGAGCTGCCTCATCTGAAGTGTTTGGGTACCTCCCCTGGAGCCTGGAAGCGCTGCTGCTCTCAGGGCGATTCTGCCCTTGACAGGAGGAATGCTGCTGGTGGTGTGTGAGCTTCCTGAGCCCCCTGGGAAAAAGAGCAGGGCGTGTTAGCCCGTGGATGAACCCAAGGCTGCTGTCCAGAAGGGCTCTGCCTCTGAGTGGGGCTGCCAGGGTGCTGCTCTGCAGGACAGCGACGTGCCCAGAGACAGGAGCTCCATGCCTGCTTCTTCCAACACCCCCAGACCTTCCAGTCTGAAGGTCCAGTCTGCCACCGCTCTGATGATGTGGCAGAAATTAGGAATCGTTATGGACAGACCTTGCCTCAAGTTTAGACTTGTTCAGCAGCCCAGATCCTGCCACATCGGCCGTGGGGATCAGGTTCATTGGATGCTGCATTTGTGCCAGAACACTGGGGCAGCAAGCATGTTTGGAATGTGTGCTGAGGAGAGAGGTACTGCCAAAGGGAGAGGAAGACAAGAGACTGCTAACAGAGTTTTCTTATGGAAAAAGGGTGACTTCTCAAGTTATCATGCACGTTTATTTGGACTTGTCTTTTAGTTTGATCTAATGATACTTAAAGTAGAGCTAAATAAAAACACATCTTTTTTCTGTCCCCTCTCACCTTCTTCTGCAGTCCAGGCCTGCTTGATGTTTTCCAGAGGCAAGATGAGCGCTGCCCCTGAGGCCTGTGCCCTCCTCCCTGTGCTGCTGGAACAAGGTGATCATCTGTTTGGGGAGGGTGAGGATGGTGTCACTGAATTCAGAGATGGAGCTACACTAGAAGCATTCCTTTAGTTCACCCATTTTCAGTAGTCATTTGCTGATACTCAGTTCCCTGAACACGGGCTCTTTGGTTTAATTCCACACCCCTCCCCTTTGCTTTGCATTCCAAACCTGCCGATGTGCCAGGTGCTGTGAGGGCCCCTATTCAGATGAAGATGAGTTAAAAGAGTCCGAGTGTGTAGGATCTGAGGAAACTGGAGCTTGGTGGGAGCAATGCCCAACAGCACAGCTGGGAAGACCCCAGGGAATTGTGACTGAAAGGGGTAAGTAAAATGTGAATGCAGTGGAGCGTAAGAAGATTTCTGAAAGGTGGGTTTTGGTACACTGCTGGTGTAACTGGAGAGCTTTGAAAGAGCAGTTAAAGCCAGGCATATGGTAGGGGCACTCTGATAATGGAGTTAAGAGGTTAAGTGATATGGCAGCAGTGACACGGGACAATTTGTGATTATTTTCAGCATTTTAGTCAGATGAGAAAGAAATGGAACAGGTGTGGAGATTAGAAAGGAGGAAACAGACAGAGGGCAAGACACAAATAAAGAATTTAGAGGTGGAAAAATGGAGAAGAGGT